>LPNX011012719.1:607357-654493 GCA_001517045.1 Pseudotsuga menziesii
TGAGCAGTTGTTACAGACACATAAACCACTACAGATAAACAATTTCCAAACATAAATAATATATACAACCAACTGAACGTTCATACGAAACAATAATCAAACTCTTATATTGGACTAGGTTTCCAAATAACCAGAGAAAATTACCATTCACATTACTGTATAATCATATTAAACAAAAACCTAGTATTATCTTTCAATCGGTTAGGGTTTCTTTCATAATACATAGAAGGAAAACCCAACTATAAGGGGATTAAAATTTACAATTAAAAATTTACTTAAAACCTCAACTGTAAATACGCCGAGTGGTGAATCCAAAACCCTAGAGAAGTTTATTATGAAATTTACCCAGAGTTTAGAGTCGAATGGATTGAGAAGTTAAACCCTCAGCTATAAAATTCTTTCTTTACAACAACCAAATAACATTAAGAACAAGGCCAACTGATGACCGAACAGACTGAAGAAACGACCGTGACTACTATGCATTGTTTTCATCAAAGTATAAATGGGGAAAGAACCGCAACTTTAAACCCACAAACTTACCTGCTGAGTGGAGGACCAATTTCCATGGCAGCCACACCTGCAACGTAGAGTTCGCATCATTATTGTATGTAACTGAACATAAAACTAATGAGGATTATTAAAATGAAAACATGTAGACTTTTTACGTGTTGCAGGAAAGACGCACTTCAATCTCGATGTGTGTTAGGTTTTTCCACTGAGAAGGCTGGTATCTAGTGGTAATCTCTCAAAATAACTAAATGATGAAAATGTAAACTACATGTAATGCTGGTGGATTGGCCGAGGAAACTGTCATAAAACCATAATCTTTTACCTTTGCTAAGTTTGGAAAAGAGTCTACATAGCACTATAATGCATCTCCACAACTGAGAAAGATTAATAACCGGTAGTAGGAGTGTATCGGAGAAACCAAGACAGAAGTCAACCCTAATGTTGGTGCTTTCCAGCTGTCTCCCACGAGCAGATTCGAAATTCTATGAACATTATTTAAATATTCTCTAGATAAACTTTGGTCTATAGTTGAATAGGGTACTTTAGTTTCCCTCTCTTCCTCCCTTGATGATTTAACCTTTAGAAACCTAGGTCCACTAAAGACTCTTGTTAGCTGCTTGATGTGAGGGATAGGGTACCTGCAATAAAATATGAGTTAGCTTGACGCTAAGTAAGTTTATCGGTTTAAACTGGAGAGCCTTTCCCAATCTCTTTTTAATGAATCACTTATTGATTGAGGAGTACTTGTAACTTTTTCTTGAACTCTTTTGGCATTGAGGATTTAAATTCTCAAACCTTTCGTGTTACATCTTAGTCATCTTCTAGGGTTATACAGTCAAGGAAAAATAACCTAGATAAAGTTTATATATTTGTTTTTTGTTTATTTGATTTTATAATGTTTTTTTTTTAACTATGTAAGTTATAAAATGGTATCATAGCAAGGTTACAAAACTTTGACCTTATGGTACACTACATAGTTCAATTGTATAAAGTAATGTAATTATTAATTTCTATAAATAACAAAAGGAAATATATTGTTACACGCAAACTCTACAAATGGCAGAAGCTTGACAGAATATGGAAGATGAGTTGGTACCTGAAGATATGTCAGCATTAAAGAATGCAAGTCTGTATGTAGAAATTGCAACGAAACGTAACACAGATATGCAGTCGGAAATGTTAGAGACAATGAGGAGTCTAAAAGCATATTTAGAAAGTCTTAAAGGAGATAACCTTAAGTTAATGAATGCTAAATCAGACCAAGAAGAGATAAATAAACTTATTCTCAAAAGTTTGACAGACCCACAAAAGAATAATGGTCAAAATTCTTGTAGTACTGGGAAAAGAGGAAAAGAGCAGTATAAAATGACAGTAGTGAAGGAACCATAGAAAAAATTCATGTAATTGCACAAGATTTAAAGAAAGATAATGACATAAAAGTTGAAAAGCGAAAAGAACAACCTATAGAATTACAAGGAGAATTCAAAAAATTAAGACCCCCGATGTTTAATGGAGAGTCTGAGGAAGCAGCTGAAGCTTGGTTGTTGAATATCAAACGATATTTTTAGGTATATAGATACGATGATAATTTGCGAGCACGTTTAGCAATCTTTCAGCGGAGTGGAAAAGTTGTCTTGTGGTGGCAGGAGGCTAAAAGTGTGAATAATATACGCAGTAAAGAGTTAAGTTGGAAAGTATTTAAAAAAAGATTATATATATATCAGAATGGTATTATGATGAGAAAGATAAAAAATTCAATGATTTACGATTGGGAATGTTAACTATGGAATACTTTGTAACCAAGTTCGTAAATTTACAATGCTATGTACCTTACTTGAGAGATGAAAAGACTGGGGTTTACAAGTTTATTAGTTGTTTACCTCAGGCGTATAAGGAAAATATTGAATTTGATGTTCCTAATACCATGGATGAGGTTATCAGAAAAGCCAAGTTGTGTTACCATTTGTTTAAGCAAAGATCAGATTTGACTAAGAATTGGAAAAAAAAATGAGAAGAGTGATCAACGTAAAAAAGGATTTAAACCTTCTCATTTTAAGAAAGGAACAAGAAGTCATACTGATAATAATTACAATAAACTAGGTACAACTACCAGCAGTGGAATAAAGGGTATGGTAAGCTCCAATGGTGGGTGGAATATCACTACGAAAGAAGTTAAGTGTTGGGGTTGTAATGGACCACATATTTACAGAAATTGTCCTCATAATCCCACTAAAAAATGGCTCCCATAAATATGCTACAGGAAGCTTCCACTGTCAATGACATATCCAGGAACATACCTAGAATTAATGTTGCTTTGGAAGGCAGGCAGGCAGATCATCAATCCACTATGCTAGAAGTAGAAGGTAAAATATTAAATACATATGTTTCTATACTTATTGATTCAGGAGCTAGTTTAAGTTATATTTCACGAGGAGTACTTGAAAAATGTAAACTTAGTAAAGAAAAACAAAAGAATGCATGGTGGGTACAATTAGCAACAAGAACGAAAAGGAAGGTTACTGAAATAGTTAAGGATTGTAGAGTAAGTTTCAATGGCTTGTATACTACAATTAATCTAAACATACTTCTATTGTGATCGTATGATATTCTGATAGGTATGGATTGGTTAGAAGGCCATAAAGCCATTATTGATTATTTACACAAAGTTTTGATTGCATGGATGAAGAAGGTAAAGTTCATACAGTAAAAGGAATTTACAGACCTATTTCTACAAGACAAATATCTACGGTACAATTAAAAAATGCATTAGAAAAGGGTGGCAGCTTTATGCCATCAATTTTAAAGAAATTGAACCTGAAAAGTCGAAAATAGTAATGGAGCAGTTTCCTATTCTGAAGGAATTTTAGGATGTATTTCCTGAGGAAATACTTGGATGACCACCTAAACGAGATTTAGACTTCACCATACATCTAATGTCGGGTTTGGTACCAATATCACGAGCTCCCTATCGTATGAATACTTCAGAAGTGGCAGAATTAAGGATGTAGATACATGTATTATTGGACAAGGGTTATATTCAACCTAGTGTATTGCCATGGGGAGCACCTATGTTGTTTGTTAAAAATAAGGATGGGACTTTCAGAATGTGCATAGATTACCGACAATTAAATAAGATGGCAGTTAAAAATAAATGTCCTTTATCCAAGAATAGATGATCTGCTTGATCAGATCGGTGGAGCAATTTTTTTTTCAAAAATTGATCTCAAATCATGGTATCATCAGGTAAGCGTTAAAGATGAGGAAATTCATAAAATGCATTCTGAACAAGATACAAACACTATGAATTTGTGGTAATGTCATTTAGTTTGATAGATGCTCCTACAACATTTATGTATATGATGAATAATGTGTTGAGTAAATTTTTGGATAAATTTGTGTTAGTATTTATTGATGATATTCTAATATATTCAAAGAGTGAGGAGGAGCATGAAGGGCACTTAAGAAAGGTTTTGGAAACTTTAAAGGAACATCATCTATATGCAAAACTAAGTAACTGTGACTTTTTAAAAAAAGAGGTAAAGTACTTGGGACATGTCATCTCTGAAAGGGGAATAACAGTTGGCCTGACAAAAATCAAAGCTATAGTGGAATGGCCTACTCCAAAAGATGTACATGATATAAGATCTTTTATGGGGTTAACATGCTATTACCGTAGATTTATAGAAAACTTTTCCAAAATAGCTTACCCTATAACCACTTTGCAAAAGAAAAGTGTATGATTTATCTGGAATCAACAGTGTCAAGACAGTTTTGAGAAACTCAAACAATTATTGACAACAACACCAATACTAAGAATTGTTGATCCAAGTAAGGACTTTGTGGTATGCACTGATGCGAGTAAAGAAGGGTTAGGAGGGGTTTTAACTCAAGAAGGTTATGTAATCTGTTATGAATCATGGAAATTGAAGGAACATCAGAAAAATTATATTGTACATGATATGGAGTTGGCATCTATTATTCATGCCATTAATATCTGGCAACATTATTTAATAGGAAATAAATTTCTGTTACTAACAGACAATATTGGGTTAAAATACTTGTTTGACCAAAAAACATTAAATGCTCGTCAAGCCAGGTGGCTTGCATTCCTGAGTGAGTATGATTTTGAAATTAAACATATAAAAGGAAAGGAAAACATAGCAGCAGATGCATTAAGCCGACAACAACATAAAATGCATTCAGTACTAATTCACAATTATGAATCTGAATTCAAAACTTTGTTAAAAGAAGCATCAACCAATGATTAGCAATACGGAAATTGGGTGGAAAAATGTAATCATAAAAATTTTGGAACAGAAGAGAGTCTGTATCAAATTGATGCAGAAGTTTTTCTACGTTTTAAAAATTGAATTTATGTGCCTAATCAATACAATGTAAAACATGTCATCTTTAAAGAATTGCATGATAACCCGTATGCAGGACACCTTGGATATCAGAAATTTATAACAACTTTAAAGAAATATTTTTACTGGCCAAGAAAAGGGAAGCAACAGAATATGTGGCTAGATGTTTCACTTGTCAATAGGTTAAGGCCATTCATCAACACCCAACCGGAATATTGTAGCCTATACCCATACCGGAGTGGAAATGTGAAACTATAACTATGGATTTTATTACAAGGTTACCGAGAACAAAGAAGCATAATGACTCCATTATGGTTGTAGTGGATAAATTAAGTAAAGCAGCCAATTTCATGCCTGCAAAGTCAACTTATAAAGCTGTCAATATTGCTGATATATTTATGAAGGAAATTTTCAGGCTACATGGTATACTAAAAATAGTGATCACAAATCATGATGCTAAATTTACTTCCAGATTTTGGATGTCATTATTTAAAGGTATGGATACAAAGTTGAACTTCAGTACAACCTATCATCCGAAAACTTATGGACAAACATAGCGAGTGAATCAGGTCTTGGAAGACATGTTGAGAATGTATGTGATGAATTAAGTAGGAAAATGGGAGGATTATATTCATTTGGTAGAATTTGCATATAATAATAATTATCAAGCATCCATCAAAATGAGTCCTTTTGAGGTGTTGTATGGTAGGATATATAAAGTACCTTTAAGTTGGGGTAACTTGGAGGATAGATTGGTTTTAGGGCCAAATATGTAAGCACAAATAGAGGAAATGGTGCGACAGATAAAACAAAATTTTAAAACGACACAGGACAGACAAAAAATTTATGTGGACAAGAAGCGAACAAATAAAGAGTATAAAGTAGGAGAACATGTATTCCTAAGAGTTAAACCAAAGAAAAGCAAGCTAAGACCACTCTATGCAAAATTGGCACCCAGATATGTGGGACCTTTTGAAATTTTGGCTAGAATAGGGCCTATAGCTTATCAATTGACCTTACCTTCTTATTTAAGAATTCATGATGCTTTCCATATTTCTTTGTTAAAAAAAATGTTTTTGATCAATCTCATATTATTAACTAGGATAATGTACATGTGGAACCAAAGGGCGATTTCCACACAGAACCGATGTGCATTCTCGATAGAAGAGAAATTCATCTTCGGAAGCGGATTATTGTACAAGTTAAAGTGCAATGGAAACATTACTCAGAGGAAGACGCTACTTGGGAAAGGGAAGAAATTACGAGACAAAAGTTTCATTCTTTATTTCAAAACTATAATAATACTGATTAAGCACTAAGAACGGTGCAAAGTTTTTAGGAGGGGAGGATTGTAATACCCCCATGTTGCTTTTGATATTTTGTGGTTATGTAATTTAATGAAATAAGTAAACTAAATTTTGTTTGAGTATAATTGGGAATTGAGAGTTTTAACAACTATACAATTAATTAACAAAAACTTGGGCTTAAAAACAGTTATCAAACCTCAACGTTCTTTATGAAGACAAGTGGCCATTACTAGGGAGAGTTAGTTATTTTTCTATAAAAGTCCTAGGAAAGGAAAAAAAATGCATGCAAGAGGAATAAGAGTTATAAGAAAAGAGAAATACCAAAAAGAGAGTTGCCAGTGATCACAAGAGGTGAAGGCTCTAAGGATTGTATCCATGAAATAGCTCAGAGCTGCCAGTGAGCATCTTGAAGATGTTAGGCTCTGTACTAGAACCGCCAGTGAAGCATATGAGAATGCTAGGTTCTGGAATAACTTACTCTCTATAGTTAGTGGTGGCAACTTGAAGTTGCGAAAGAACTATTTTAAACTCAAGAGTCTAGGCAAGGGGGTGGAACCAGACAAGCTTACTTGTTGTAGGTTGTAGTGGCATGGTGGTGTGTGGTTGTTAAAACTATTATTTCCATATATCTTTTCTAAAACTAGTCTTTGTATTCATGACAATCACTATGATGGGTTTAATTTATTGTTAATGGTGTACATGCTTCGATTGAAGTTAGGAATTTAGGGTTAATATTTTTTCTCACAGATGTTTGATTTATATTCGTGTTTAATGTTAACTTAGAGTTTATTTTATTTCTGAATACAAATTTTATCTTCAATCTCATGATGGATTACGACATCAAGATTAATAGAGAAATATGGTCAATATATATATATATATATATATATACAAATATCCATACAGAGCGATATTAATAGTCAAGAACAACCAGAATAGGGTAAAAACCTCGGCTCTAAATCTTAAGTCATGGCCGAGCAGTTGTTACAGACACATAAACCACTACAGATAAACAATTTCCAAATATAAATAATATATACAACCAACCAAATGTTCATATGAAACGATAATCAAACTCTTATATTGGACTGAGTTACCAAATAACCAAAGAAAATTACCATTCACATTACTGTATAATCATATTAAACAAAAACCCAGTATTATCTTTCAATCGGTTAGGGTTTCTTTCACAATACATAGATGGAAAACCCAACTGTAAGGGGATTAAAATTTACAATTAAAAATTTAATTAAAACCTCAACTGTAAAAACGTCGAGTGGCAAATCCAAAACCCTAGATAATTTTATTATGAAATTTACCTAGAGTGCAGAGCCGAATTGTTTGAGAAGTTAAACCCTTGGCAAAAAATTATTTCTTTACAATGACCAAATAACATTAAGAACAAGGCCCGTTGATGACCGAACAAATCGAAGAAATGCTTGTGACCACTATGCATTTCTTTCATCAAAGTATGGATGGGGAAATAACCGCAACTTTAAACCCACAAACTTACTTGCTAAGTGGAGGATCAATTTCCATGGTGGCCACACTTGAAATGTAGGGTTCACATCATTATTTTATGTAATTGAACAAAAAACTAATGAGGATTATTAAAATGAAAACAAGTAGATTATTTAACTGTTGCAGGAAAGACGCACAATGTTTCAGTCTTGATGTGTTCTGTGTTTTTCCACTGAGAAGGATGGTATCCAGTAGTAATGTCTCAAAATAACTAAATGATGAAACTGTAAGTTGTAATGCCAGTGGATTTGCTGAGGAAACTGTCATAAAACCATAATCTTTTACCTTCGCTAAGTTTGGAAAAGAGTCTACATAGCACTGTAATGCATATCCACGGCTGAGAAAGAGGAATAACTGGTAGTAGCAGTGTATCGGATAAGCCAAGGCCGAAGTCAACCCTAATGTTGGTGCTTTCCAACTGTCTCCCATGAGCGGATTCGAAATTCTATGAACATCATTTAAATCTTCTCTAGATAAGCTTTGGTCTATAGTTGAATGGGGTACTTTAATTTCCCTCTCTTCCTCCCTTGATGATTTAGCCTTTATAAACCTAGATCCACTAAAGACTCTTGTTAGATGGTTGATGTTGAGGGATAGGGTACCTGCAATAAAATATGAGTTAGCTTGACGCTAAGTAAGTTTATCGGTTTAAACTGGCGAGCCTTTCCCAATCTCTTTTTAATGAATCACTTAACGATTGAGGAGTAGCTGTAACTTTTTCCTGAACTCTTTTGGCATTGAGGATTTAAATTCTCAAACTTTTCGTGTTACATCTTAGTCATCTTCCAGGGTTATACAGTCAAGGAAAAATAACCTAGATAAAGTTTATATAATTTTTTTTGTTTATTTGATTTTATAATATTTTTTTAACTATGGCAAGTTACAGTATGCTGATCATTTTCGTTAATATAGTTTTCTTTGAAAGTTATTCAAGGCCCCTTTCAATTCCTATATCATTACATTAACCTAAATAAAGTCTTATTGCTTTAAATTCTAGGATAATAAATTCTCTCAGCTTTCCATATTAAATCTAGGATAATAAGTCTTTCAAATTTCAGCTTTCTACAGTTTTAGATGCTCCTAAAGCATTTTGAAAATAACATCGGCATGTAACTATAAAAATACATACCTGTATTATGCAGATTACTAAGAACTAGCACAACCACGAGTAAAGTGGCCAATGAAGGCCTATAGGCATAACCAAGCACTTAGTTTTGTGAAGATAGTTGGTTGTTAAAGGATAAAATATATAATTTTATATACATTATTCATACCAGATTATTAGAGTTAATATAAGTACAAAACAAATAATATTTAATAAATAAAAAAAACAAAAATTGATATGAAAAAACAAAAACAAATTGTTACAGGTTTCTTTAACCACCCTTTAAGTGAAGCTTATTTAAATTTTAATCAAGATTCATTTAAGCATAACAAAATCTGACCACCATGAAATGAATCCCTATTGTATACTTATTACACTTGGGTTAATCTTGTTGATCAGCTCAAGCAAGTCCACAATCTGAGATAATTCTAAATGCATATCGACATATTAACACAAAGATTATCTAGTAAGAAGTTAAGAACCTTTTTCACAACTGCATAAAAAAAACTAAGATCGTTGTTTCCCTTTGAATGGTAAGCAACACATATGGTTCTTGATTGCCTTTGCACGTTGTTGCAATGCCAATCTTTTAGTTGACTAGACTCACATCTAAATATTACTCTGGTGTCGATTTGATTACTATCCTTCAAGTTGACATTATAAACCTGCCCTCTTAGATGTACACCTTCATATTGTAAATCAAAGTATGAACCTCCATCGCGCTCTCCTTTATAAGCTTTGTTATTTTAAAACAATATGAAAAAATAATAATTACATGGCCAAAGAAAGAGCACAATTCATAAACAAATAGTGTAAAGGCTCTTAACGTTTCTTCTAAATTTGGCACAGATAAACGTTGAACAATTATTAATTTTTCTATCAGATTAACTTGGATTTATAGTGTTTCAACAAGTATTTTCAAATATAAACATTTTTTGCTTACAATAGCCTTCATAGGAATGTAAACTAGCACATCCACATAGTTTGTGGTTGGATCACATCGATAGGGATCAAATGGTTGAGAGATAGTTATGGAATAGAAGATAGTTTGCAAATATTTTTTTATTCATCATATTTTTCTAGTTAAATTGGTTCAACTTTGAGTTATCCATGCCTAACTACATGTTATCACCAACATTCTTCCTGTTATCCATTTATCAATTATGAGTTTTTTTATTATATATTTTGTTTCTTTTTATCTCACATTCTTGTAGTTCTCTGCCATGTACTATTGGTTATCCATTCATCAACTATGAGTTATCCATGCATTGTTGCCAGTTATCCATTCATCAGCTAGCTACCATTTATTTTTTATATTCTTTTATTTATAACTGTTTATTTCGAATTTTGAAGGACTGCAATAGAATCAACCTCGACAGTACACTTGTCTCATCCTCGTCTGTAGATGAAAAAGCATAGGTCGTAGTCCACCCCAAATCTCAAATAAAAATGTCTATCGACGAAACTATATAAAAAAATAAATTCAAAAAACATATCATAAATACAGTGCAAAGAAACATTAAGAAACACTGTTTTTATAACCAATATATAATTGTTAAATATTTCAACCTGCATGAAGCTTTTGAAATGCTTCCCTGCCCTTCCTATAGCCATTAAATATGTTGACACCGTGGGAGAACAGTCTCAACAACAGAAGCAAACATAGCTTATCATATAGAATATACCATGATTTTTTTGGGGGGGTTTTGAAGGAATATTTGCCGTTGTCCACTTACCTTACAAATTTTACCATTTACTACGTTTATAACTTTCTATTCAATTTTACATGCATTGAATTTATTCTAAATTAAAATGTCAAATTTAAGCATAATCATAATGTTAATTTAGGCATAATACTTAAATTTAAATAGCTACACTAAAACGTGTGAACATTTTTTCATAATTTCTTGCCATTTATCTCCAGGGTTGAGAGTGGCAAGGGGAAAGGGGCAAGGTTTGAGAGAGGGTTGAGAGTGGCAAGGGGTGTTGAGACATTTGTTCATATAATCAATCTCACTACAATCTCACTACAGAAGGAGCCTTTTTCATGGTCACAGGCCTTGCTATTACAATGAGGTCAGCTCGTTTAGGACTTGATCTTGGTACCAAACCGTAACGATCAGAGTCGAATTGCGAACCTGTTAATGAAGCGAATTCGATGGAACCACAACTAGTACCGTAAAGGAGCTTATCAATCTCATATAATTAATTAGGATAATGTACAGGTGGAACCTGAGGGATATTTCCTACACTGAACCAATGTGCATCCTTGATAGAAGCAAAATTTCGCTGCGGATGTAGATCATTGTACAAGGGAAAGTACAATGGAAACATTAAACTAAGGAGGAAGCCACTTGGGAAAAAGAGGAAACTATGAGACAAAACTACCCTGCTTTATTTCAAAGCTTTAATGATACTATTTTACTATACTGATTAAGCATTGAGGACAGTGCAAAGTTTTTAGAAGGGGAGGATTGTAACACCCCCTAATTACTTTTGATGAGCGTCCATAAACTGGAGAGTCTAGTCCAGTTCGTTCGACAGATCGTTTGATTGCCATTTATCTCCACCTTATTTATGTACAAGAATTTTGAAGTTTTAAAATTCCATAATTTAGGTACCCTGTTTCCTGTTTATAAGTTTTAGAGGTGCATATTTAGATAAAGAAACTGTCAGCACTATTCAAATCCAAGTGCTTTTTGCGTGTACAATTAAGTTTGTAATCTTAAAATTAAGATCATTCTGGGAAGACAAAGAGGGGTGGGTTTTCATTTTGACAAGGGCACATAAATATTGATAATTCATGATTGTAATTTACATTTAATAAACAACACATATTGGGCTTAGGTAATTACAAAAAAAACAAAGTAACAAGATTATCTCTTCAATTAGCACATAGATGCTTCTATGTACTTTTCGATTGGACTTTGGTAATTAAAAAAATACGAAGTAACAATTAGCACATCGATGCTTCTATCTATCAACTTGGAAGACATCGACTTTCATGTAGCCTTGTTTTATATTAAATGGCAGATAGCTTAGTGGATTGTTTTCAATATTATGTGTTGTTTTAAGAGTAGTTTCTTTATTCTAAGTTTTAGATTTTATGGTGGGTTTTGGTCGAATTTGATAATTCTTGTTGTACTAAAATTTAAATTTGGAAATGTTTAAATTGTGTTTTTAAATTTATATATAGATTTACCATACTCAAATACTCTATGATACCCAAAAATATGCAATTTTTATAGTTAATATATGTGATTCTATGATTTTCTTTTAAAATTTCTAATTAAAACAAAAATATATTGAAAACAAAATTGAAAACACCATTATTTTATATTAAATAAAAGATGATTTTAAATAAATAATCATTAACACTATTATTTATTAAAGTTATTAATTTTTAAATTTTTTCAACCTTTCATTATGTTGATGGTAAGGGATTCTTTTAATTCTGAATTTATTATACTTAACTTAATGATTTAAGCTGAGTTTTTTTTTTCCACCCTTTTCATTGTGTTGATGTAAGGTATTCTTTTAATTCTGAATTTATTATACTTAACTTGATGATTTAAGTTGAATGATAAAAAAATGGTTTTAAGTCTCGTGCCATTAAAACAACTACTTAATAAAGTTAACATTAACATTTCTCACGATATTGTTGGGGAGAGGTTTGTTTTAATTTTCAAGTTATAAAGTGTAATTATAAAATAATTATATATATTTATTAAAATAATTATCGGTTGTATACTTTGTAAAAGTTTCATTTTAATTTTGTATTTTAATTATTAATTTAAAATTTTATTGTTTTATTTGTTACTATATATTTATTTTAAATCTGAATTTATCAAGTATTTAGAAGGGTTTAATTTTTTTTAGGTGTGAAATTTTGTTTATATGTTCATAAAAATTTAAGATAGGTTTTTATTTAAAATGGATTTATGTAGATTTTTGTTTTTAATTTTTTAAGTCAACATGGATTTTTAATTACTTTTCATTGTTTTTATTTTTTATTTTATTTTATGAGTTGACATGAATTTTTTAATTACTTTTTGTTTTTTGTAATGTAACATAACATTACGTTACATGACAACATCTTCCTCAGCCACCCTTGGGTTGTAAGCACCTGGCTACTCTCGACACAATAAAAGTGGGGATAAACACATCCCCTGTAATTATAGAGTTTTATTGTGATAAGCTCTCTTCTAGTTAAGTTATAAGAAGATTAGCATATAGTTCGAAAATCATGAAAATGGAGCTAAAGTTTGGGTTTGTTTCGGAAGTTAGCATTCCACTATGGAAATACTAGTTACCCTTAGGTTCATCTTAGATAAATGTCATAATACTAAAACCAATCTCCTATTTTGTTGCATTAACTTTAGAAAAGTGTTTGACAATATGCCTAGAATTAACCTTTAGAATAGATTAGAAGGAGTTAAAGGATCCATTTGAGTTGAGTGTCAATGTGATAATGGTGTATAAGTATGTTATAATATTAGGAACACTTAGGGGTGATCGAAAGAGATTGATTGTGATATAGGAGTTAATTAAGGACGTTCCATGTCCCCTGCCATCATAGATCCATTTTAAACCTGGATCTACCATGCACCACTGAGAGGAATCCAATTCATTGAGGTGTATTTTTTTTAACCTTAAATTTTTACACCTTAAGAAATTGGACCCCTCTCATGCTTGATACATCTGGGTTTAAGATGAATCTATGCATGTTTTATTTATTTTTATTTTTGGTAATGTTATGTAACGTTACAACATCTCCCCTATACTGAGCTATAGAGTACCTCGCTAGTCTCTATGCAATAAAATTAAAAAGGAGCAGTCTATTAATTCTACATTTTGGACTTTCCGTTAGTTTTTTGTCGGAATACTGTAATTTTTTTTAATAGAAATCCAAATTTTGAAGTGTTTAAATTGTATTTGTGAATGCATAAATATACTTAGCACCCTAAATAACCCTATAGCATGTGCATTATGCAATTTTCACAAGTGATATCAATGATTCTAAGATTTTTTCAAGATTTCGAACTGAACAAAACCAACCATAAAATATAATTGAAAATGGTTGAAAAGGTAGAATATTTGAACAATGAAACAAAAAAATATTTATATTCTGTAATATCCCAACTGATATTCTATTGTACTTTGCTACTATATTGTTTATTCATATACTCAAGATGTGCAAAAAAACTAAATAAAACGTGCATGGAAAGTGTCGTGCCAATTGGCCCTAAAATATAGCTAATCTGGAGAGATTATAAGGTAAGGAATTTTAGTAAGCATATTTGAAGCTGATAGTCCTCCAGAGATAAGATGCATGCATTGATTGCCGAAAAGATAGTGCTCCTCTCCTGAATTTGACGCCCAGCTATAAGTGGCCCCTTCCTGAAGATGTTGATGTTTTTTAGGGAAGAGAAGTTTGTTGCTGATGAAACTTTATGGAAGTGGTGGTCTACATCTCCCGGAGAGATAAGAAGTCTCATGCACAAGTTTTAACCCCTATAAGGCACCTAGTGAATGGATCTAGCTCTCATGTTCCCACATCCCCCTCACTCATGTTTTTTATGCTAACTGCTCCAGATACACAAACATGAAACTGATAATCACCCAATATAGTATGGTGAGGCCGCTGAGGCAGATGGGGTGGGAATGCGAAGGAAATACTGAGACCTTGATTCCCAACGAATCCTTCTGAGGATTTCCAGCTATTCCCCAGCTACAAACGTGAATCTGAAATAAAAATCCTTCTGTGTGTTGAATCAGTGAAGGGGAGTGAATACGGTGAAGAATTGGTGATAGATATGGATGATCTATCCTGAAGTGATTAGGGAAGATAAATTTTGCTGTTGAAACCCCTTGTTAGCTGAAGACATTCGTCTCTGACCCTAACTATTGTTGCTGCTCTAGAAACCAAACTCAATCAATAAAAATCATGGATCATCCCTTTGGTTCAATGACCCTTCTTATATAATTTTAGCATGTACTTTTAGGGTTTTCATGTCACTTTTAGGTTTTGCGCTTCACTTTTGCATGCATGCAATTCTAATTTCTCGTTGACTTTAAGACTAAAGAAATAAGGCTTACATACTCCGCATGGTTTATGATATTAACTATGATGACCTTCTTTACTATACTAATGACTTAATAATACTGAATTGATGTTCCTTTCTTCTCATTGTGATATTAGTCCTCAATTATTCCCTTTTCTTTAATACCCGCTCGAACCTATGGGAATAAAATAAGTTAACGAGTGTCTCTAGTGATTTAATTAAAAGAGGGCATTACAATCCTCCCTACTCGAAATTGCTTGTCCTCAAGCAATCTTCGACCAATATACCGAATTACATGTCCTTGTCTCTTCTTGTCCATTTTTAAAAACCATTTTATTCCACTACCTGGGTGGCTCTTCTTTTTCTTCAAATTTATGTTTCTTCTCACCCATGCTATGTATTCCCTCCTTGCATCTTCTTGGGTACCTGTGAGGATTGAACATCCTAGATTTGGATCCTTGTCCGAATTCCCTAGGGCGCATCATACTTTTGTCTAGAGGTCTACCGAGAAAGCCCTTTTCATACCACTAGTCCTTCCTTGAAGTCTTATGTGTTGGGGTTGACCATTTTCTCGTGCGAGTCTTGTCTTCATGCATGAATATGGTGGTCATCCCTTTTGTTGTGGCTGAACCTGAAGCTTCATTGGGAATTCCCCTTAGGACTACCCTTTTCCCATCTGGTGCCGGGAACTCCATCTCTACTGTTTGGTAATTGGTTGAGTATTTCCCAATTGAGTACAACCATTGTACTTCCAAAACAATGCTCGTGTCTGGCACATCTACCACATAAAAAATGTCCACCAATGTATGATTCCCAAGTTGTACATGTAACTGAAGTATCCTTTGTGTGCATTTCATCCTTTGATTTCCATCCATGACAACGGTAAATCTCTCAAATCCCTTGGTGGGAAATATTTTCCTCTCTACCCAAGGGGCATCTATAAAGTTGTGGGTGGCCCCACCATTAATCAAAGCAATGGCACGTTGTCCTTGAATATTTCCCCTGATCCTGATAGTATGGAAGGTGGGGACTCTTGTGAGGGTAGAAATATTTTCTCTCTGTGGCAATTGTTCCAATTATGTACTATATAGTTCTCCATCCTGTTTTTGCTCCAATTCATCTTCCTCACTGTTATCTGGAAGTACTTTTATGAGGTGTACCATCCCTTTACCCATACATCCGTGGCCAGGTACCCAAGGTTCTTTGCAATTGAAACATAAGCTCTTCCTTCTTAAATCTCGTCGTGTGTCCTCGTTCAACCATTCCTTATGTGGGACTTTATTTTCCTTGTTTTTCGACAGTTTGGTAGGTTTTTGTGGAGGCTTGTTCTTGGGCACAGAATCTTGTAGGTCCTGAGTCCTACTGATAGCATCTTGTAGAGTAATTGGCTTGTAATCCTCCACCCATCCATAGAGTGTCTCCGCTAGTGCCTTCGTAAATAGCATAATCAACCGACTCTCTGACATGTCAGATACCATAATGACAACTCTCTGGAATTCAGATATGAAGGTCTCAACACTTCATGTCTGCTTGAGTTGGGATAGCTCCCTGAAATAAATCTCTAGGTCCTTCTTATCAAAGCACTCCATGAGCCTTTGTGTGTAGTCACTATATGAGGTGATAATGTTGTGACCCAGTGTCACCATTCCATGGTACCACCACTCATGTGCTTCCCTATCTAAATGTAAAGTAGCCAACTTGATTGCATTTGTCTCCGTTATGGGGTTAAGTTGGAAGTAGGTGTCTAGCTTCTGTACCTAAATTCTAGCTGAACAACTAGATGTTGCAACAAAATTAGGAATGGTCAACCTGCCCACAGTTTTTTGTAATTCATAGTTCTGAGTAAATCCTCTATGATTGTTCCTAGGTCGGTTCCTGTGTTTTATATTGCAAAAGTTTGAGAATGACATAGTTGAATGGAAATCGTCTCCCAAATCCATGTATTCTTGTAAATAAGCCCCAAATGGTTCACTAGGTTCAATGACATTCTCCAGAAAGTGAGGCATAGTAGGCCTGGATGGTTTGTTTTATATGTGGGGAGTGTTCTGCATATTAGTGTATGCATGTTTCCTGCTACTACTGGTGGATCCTCTATCCACTAGTGAAAGAGGTAGACTGTTCTGACCATGTTCTGGCTTAAGAGCCAACCTGTTTATTGCATGCAATACTTCTTTCTTCCCTTTAGCTAGGTCATTTAATGCACTAACTAAGTTACAAAATTCCAACCTGTCTTCCTCTTCCCATGTTCCCTTTCCTCTGTCAGATTGTATTCCTATTGGGTCCATGTCTAAATTTGTATCCTCTAACTGAATATCTTCAAATTCTAGATCCTCTGTTTATCTACCCTTCCTCCTTCTATAAGTTACAAAAGTATCTTCTTTCGGATTCATTTACTTTTCATTTTGAAGCCAAAAACTAGCAAGGAACATGCTCTAATACCACTGTAATATCCCAATTGATATTCTATTGTACTTTGCTACTATATTGTTTGTTCATATACTCAAGATGTGCAAAAAAACTGAATAAAACGTGCATGCAAAGTGTCGTGCCAATTGGCCCTAAAATATAGCTAATCTGGAGAGATTATAGAGAAAGGAATTTCACTAAGCATATATACACATAGAAATGATAACGAAGCTGACAATCCTCTAGAGATAATATGCATACAGTAATTGCCAAAAAGATAGTGCTTCTCTCCTGAATTTGACGCCCAGCTACAAGTGTGGCCCCTTCCTGAAAATGTTGACGTTTTTTAGGGAAGATAAGTTCGTTGCTGATGAAACTTTGTGGAAGTGGTGGTCTACATCTCCCAGAGAGATAAGGAGTCCCATGCACCAGTTTTGACCCCTCTAAGGCACCTAGTGAATGGATCTGGCTCTTAGGTGCCCATGTTCCCCTCACTCACATTTTTGTTGCTAACTGCTCCATATATGCAAACATGAAACTAATAATCACCCAATACAATATGGTGAGACTGCTGAGGTAGATGGGGTGGACATGTGGAGGAAATACTGAGAGCTTGAGTCCCAACAAATCCTTCTCAGGATTTTCAGCTATTCCCCATTTGCAAATGTGAACCCACAATAAAACTTCTTTTTTTGTGCTGAATCACTGAAGGTGACTGAATACGGTGAAGAATTGGTGATAGATCTGTATGATCTATCCTGAAGTGATTAGGGAAGATAAATTTCGATGCTGAAACCCCTCGTTAGCTAAAGAACTTCGTCTCCAACCCCAACTGTTATTGCTGCTGCACTCGCTGTTGCTTCTCTAGAAACCAAACTCAATCAATAATAATCATGGATCATCCCTTTGGTTCAATGACCCTTCTTATATAGCTTTAGCATGTACTTTTAGGGTTTGCATGTCACTTTTAGGGTTTGCGCTTTAATTTTGCATGCATGCAATTCTAATTTTTTGTTGACTTTAAGACTGAAGAAATAAGGGCTGCATACTCCACATGCTTTATGATATTAACTCTGATGGCCTTCTTTACTATATTGATGACTTAATAATACGGAATTGATGTTCCTTTATGCTCCTAGTGATATTAATCCTCAGTTATTCTCTTTTCTTTAATACTCGCTCGAACCTATGAGAATAAAATAGGTTAACAGGCGTCTCTGGTGATTTAATTAAACGAGGACATTACATATTCAAAATATTCAAATTGAGTTTTATTATTATATAATTTATTTTCTTTTAATATAATAACTTTTTTTATATATTTTGTAGTATTATTTTTTTCAAATTTATATTTATTTTGTAATATAATCTATAAAATAATTAAGTTTCGTTCATTGATCATTATAAAAAGTAATGAACTTGAATAATAATAATAAATAATCTATTTTTTCATAATATTAATTATGAATACCAAATCTACAAATAAAATTATTGCTTAACACCCATCTTTAATATACATATCATTAAGACAATTAGCCATCTATATTAACAATGTAATTTCTTCACAAAAGAGCCCATGGCATACCTCCTCATCCACCTTATCCATGGGGCATCGAAGAAGCACAAGGGTAAGATATGAAAGCTAAGGTAAGTAAATATTCAAAATCTACTCATGCAAAACTAATCAATAATGCAAGTCATTTTGAAATTGTAAGCTACATATGCTACAATCCATATCCCCACCAGTAATATGAAAAATATATGTAAAAGACATTATTTTGTCACTCTAGCACGATAATCTTATGCCAACTTAGATGGTTTGGCATACTAGGATTTTGGGGGTAACGCTATCATCTACCTCAAACTTTATTCATGCAAGTAGAACTAATGATATAATGGGAGATGAAACGAGTTCTTCTACAAGGGAGTTATATCTCAATGTGGAAGAAGCTTTACAACGGAGTTATATCTCATTGTGGAATAAGCTTTACAAAAATAGAGAAAGAAAATGTATTATCAATTCATATAATTAATGAGATGCTTCACCTTTAGAGATAGTTACAATTGAGATACCAATTATGGAATTGATGTGCCATTTATAGGAAGAATTCCATTGAAAGTAAAGGTAAGCATTGAAATTTTATGTGTTTATATGAGATATTGACACCAAAGCCTTAATTGAATAGTTGCAACAAATATAATCATATTTTGATGTGAATCATTATCATATTTTGTTGTGAATCGTTTTTCTATGAAAAGAAGATTACGTTCATGACAATTAGATTTCCCCAAATGCATTTTCGTGGTGGGAGTCTAGGAATCTTTCACAGAGTAGCGTAAAGCCACACATCCACCCATAGCGTAAAGCCACACATCCACCCACAACCACATGGGAAGAATTCAAGACATCCTTGCAAGAGTATTTATATCTTGTAGGAAACCCTAATGTGAATACATACAGTGACAAAGATTGTACCAAAACATAGGCCAAACTTCATTATAGAATTCACTATTACCAAAACATAGGCCAAACTTCGTTATAGAATTCACCATTAGATGTTAATTACCTTGGATTATAAGAGCTTTAAATGCTTTATAATTATAAAATTGAAGGCTTGTATGAATATTTGTTTGAAAGAACTAGATTTTATAACCATTAATATGTTGGGAGACACTTATCACTTTCCAACAAAACTAGAAGAGAAGTTTAGGAATCATTGTAAAGGACAACCTCAAAAGTTGAATGGTCAAGTTGACATAAGATTGTTTAAGTCCAAATCCATTATAAGCAAAGACAAAGGTAAGATGAGTGACATTAGCGGCATAAGAAATAGATTCAAGGTCCTCCATCCACCAATGGTCCCAAGAATCCCACCGCTAAAATGTGGTGTGATCTTCAGATGAACAATGTAGAACACAAAAGTGAAGGGTGAGAACATTGATACTAACCATGAACATCCAGCCTGCCTTGCAACTAATACCAGTATGTTAACCACAACACCATTACAACCAACATGCAATGTTGTTCATAAGCATGCCACAACCATGCAACCCTCCATTATGACTGGGAAAGTTTAACAACTACTTGTTGAAACAATAAAAGATAAGGAATAACGAGAGTCATTGTTTCACACCAAGTCTTTGGTGAAAGGATAAGCATTACACACTATCATTGACAATGAAATCCAACAGAACATCATCTCTCTAGAATCTAGATGAATATTGAAATTAAACTTTTCTTACCATCCTTAGCCCTACCCCTTGAATGGATGCAACCAAAATGAAAGGAAATTTTAGTCAAGCAATAGTGGCATGTACCATATACTATCCAACCATTGTAGAAAAAAGGTCATCTCTGATGTTGTGCCACTAGAAGTAAGTGATGACATCCTTGTTAGACTCTACATTTGGGATCAACATGGGAAATATGTGTCCAAACCTCATGAGTGGTATGCACAAGTTGTAAATTGTACATACACTATATTGGAATCCTTGCCATTACATACGATGTAACTCTCTTAGTAAGAATAGTAGAAAGATAATTGGTCATTCCCAAAAATTTTGTTCTCCTCAAAGTCAAACCAATAAGGAAACCAAACTCCATGGATAGTGAGAGAAACATCCTGCAATAAATAATGAAAATGCATGATATAACATAAATAGCAGAACACATAAGGAATTTATTGATCGCAGGCCACTTCGAGGGGGAAACCTCCTTTGAGCAAGCTCAATACAAATAACTCATAGATGCCTTCATTGGCCTCAACACGTACTTATATACTAAGTATAATCTAAGCAACTATTATTCCTAATGAATGTGGGATAAAAATGTACTTATATACTAAGTCTAATCTAAACAACTATTACTCCCCATGAATGTGGCATAGTACAATATACTCACGAGACGACTTACAAAGCATGTGCGTCTTGACAGCAATATACTAACAAAGTAAGGAGAAGGGTTGACACGGGTTCCTAACATCCTCTCCCTCCTAGAAAATATTTGTCCTCAAAGCGTTAGATGTGGAAATTATTGTTGAATATGAAGGAGTGGTTCCCATGTAGCATCCTCGGGTCACATGCCAGGCCACTGAATTAATACTTCTGTGATGGATCAAGAATGAATCTAATGAGTGAGCCTATTGAGGATGTCCTCTGGATCCAAAATGATGGATCCTTCATTATCCAGTTCCGCTAAAAAATATTGTGGTTTGATTTTGGTGCCAATAAATTTCTTAAGACAAGAGACATGAAATACAGGGTGAACGGGAGAAGAAGGAGGAAGCTCCAATTTATAAGCAACATACCCAATCTTCTGAAGAACCTTATATTGCCCATAGAAATTTGGAGCCATCTTATGACTCCCTTTGAGTTCCAGGGAAGATTGCTTGTAAGGTTGTAGATGAAGAAAAACCATATCACCGACTTGAAAAGTGATCTCATAACAATGTTGATCGGCTTGTTGTTTCATTCGGTTTCGTGTCATGTGAAGATTGTCCTGCAAAATGTGAAGAATTTGATCTCAGTTTTAGAGAACCGTGTCAACTTCTTGAACTTATGAATTGTTGAGGGTGTATGGAAGGAGCATTAGCGGTGTTTGACCATAGATGGCTTCACATGGAGTCATTTTAGAGGCAGCGTGGTAGGAGGTATTGTACCACCATTCAACAAGAGGGAGCCACTTTTCCCACTGATGTTGTTGTTCATAGGTGAAGCAACAAAGGTAAGTTTCCGAACATTTGTTGATAGCTTCAGTATGACCATATGTTTGATAACTTGAAATCATCTTCAATTTGGTGCCAGTGTGGCGAAATAGTTCTGTCTAAAAATGACTTGTGAAAGTTGCATCATGATCAGACACAATTGAAGAAAGGATTCCATGAAGACGGGAGATATGGTCCATGAAAATTTGTGTGACTGAGGAGGTGGTATATGGATGATTGAGGGAACAAAACTGACTATATTTGGAGAGGCAGTCAACCACAACCAATATCATTGTCTTCCCTCCAGATTTAGGGATCCCTTCAATGAAATCCATTGAAATATCTACCCAAATCCATGTAGGGATGTGAAAGGGTTCGATAAATATCGGAAGGAGTGTTGTTTCACCCTTGTGGTGCTGGAAGGTATCACATTCATCCATAATCAGTTGAATTTCCATTTTCATTCCCTTCCAAAAGAAGTTATGTCATTCCCACTCATACATTTTGAGGAACCAATAGTGCCCTACCGATGGAGAAGCATTAAGTTCATATATGTTCTCTAAGGAAGCACCAGACGACCCTTGTTTCTCAGAGAAGTGCCATGAATCTCATCAACAACAGGAATTGGAAACTTATCCTTGATTGTGATGTGATTAAGCGATCGAAATTCAATATAGAGGCGACATGACCCATCTTTTTTTCGGAAAAGGAGAACAAGTAAAGAAAAGAAACTAGTTCTAGGGCGAATAATACCTTTCTTTAATAAGTCTTGAACGAGCATCTCAATATCTGTTTTTTGGTGAAACAAGTAGCGATAGGTACTGATGTTGGGAGGGACGCTTCCTAGAAGGAGTGGAATACGATGGTTCTCTGGTATTGAAGGTGGCAATTCCACTGGTTCAACAAAGACACATGCATATCGATCTAATTTTTTTTGTAGATCCATGGGAGTAGTGGATATCACTGATGGGTTCATATGAATGGAATGGAGTTGAGCGATGCCACCATGTGAATTCTTCTTAAGGATATTTTCTATGCGATGTGAACTGATGATGTTGAGAGACCCTCGTTGTAATCCCTTCTATGTGTGTTTTTTCCCATTGACTAAAACTTGCATCCAAAGTTCAACAAAATCTCATAAGATGGGTCCAAGTGTGTGTAACTATTGAGTTCCCAAAGACACATCACATCTACTTAGGGAAAGGAAAACATGTCTCCAATTTATAATCTTCAATAGAGATACGCACATTGTGACACTTCCCCTTACAAGGTAAGGTGCCCCCATTGGAAATCATGAGTTGAAAGTTGGAGCAAGGATGGACAAAACAATTAGCTCGTTTGGTGATATGAGGGCAAATGAAGTTATGAGTGCTACCATAATCAATGAATAGTATAAGAGGGCGCTTCTTGAAGAAACCATTCACCTACATGGTTTATGTGGGGGTGAATTCGGATAATGCAAGGAGAGATATCTCTGTGTGGTCATCTTGAGAAGGAGTGTCAGCAAGCGGTCACTGAATGTCGACCTAATCATCTAATGGATCCTAAGCATATTCAAAATTTTCAGGTGCATGCAAAGAATCAACATCCAAGAGATATATCTTTTTCTTGGCACATATATGTCCTCGGGTGAATTTCTCATCACAATTATAAAGAAGCACTTTTTCTGTATGTTCTCGCATCTAGGCTTCATAAATGCTTGATAGGAGTGGTTCGAGGAGCTAGCATGATTGTAGGTATTTGGAAAACCATATTTTTGAATGGAATAAAAGTGGATTTGGAGTGTTGCTGAGCTATGATCTTGTCCTTCACCAACTTATCCAACCCTAGGGATTCCATCATTGTGCTAGGATAGAACATTTGAACCTCAGATCGAATTGCATCCTTCAGATCACTGATAAAACAACTGAATGCATCAGACAATCCTTCTGTGTGATTATTTAGTTTCTCAAATTATGTCTGATACTCTCTCACAGTATGTTTGGCGAAGTTTATTGAGTGCTTCTGTGAAGTCATAAAATGCACTAGGGAAAAATTATTGCAAAAGGAGTTGGGAAAAATATGTCCATTTTGGCTCTTCATGAGCCTTGGTGTACCAACGAAACAATTAATGGGCTTCATGTTCTAAATGAAAGGTTGCAAGTGGGAGTTTGTTGACATCAAAAGTGTTATGCAAATTGAAATATTGTTCTTTAATATATATCCCTCTAGTTGGATCATCACCATTGAAGCGAGGAAAATCAAGATTCGACCCATGAAAATTGTTGGAAGAAGAGAAAATAGTGTCTGAAGAAGACTTTAGATGTTGTCTATTGTTCATGGTTGAATGTTGAAGATAGAGGCTGAGAATTTTTTCATCCAGATCTTGGAGTTTGGTCTCGAGGGCGACAAGTTCCTCTTACATTTTTTTGTTTACTCTTGTGTGGGTGACAACCATAACCAAGAGTTTTTTTTGGGGGGGAGGGGGGGGGTGGTGCAAGGATGGGTATAAAAATAAAATATAAGAAAAATTATAAAAAAAGAAAATTTGGAGTTGGGAAAAACTTTGATGGGTAATTAGGGGTTTGACTAGGTTTTGGACACTCATTTAGAGACAGGGAAGCAGAAAAATGGGGATTTCAGAAGCAGGGTGAAAGAATGGGAAAATTTGTCAAAGAGGGAGAAGGAAGAAGAAATAGGAAATGAACAATGTGGAAAAATTTGAAGGTGATTGGGTGAGAATCGAATAAGCTATGGAGAACCCTAAAAATAGACAAATGTCGGATTTCTGGCTTTGGAAAGTGGAATTTGGGATAGGGTCCCCATAGAATGAAATATCCAAAATGGAATTGCAGGGGTTCCAATTAATTTTAAAGGGAAACAAATTTAAAGTAAAGAAGATATGGCGAAAAATGGAAATTTATAATGTTTTGTGTGGAATTGATCTGTGACAGCTCTGGACATATGCAATCTGCTATTTATCAAGTGGTAATAGATATGGAACCAGGTATGTTCATCTTCCTAAAGGTTCACGGGATTCACTTGACCACCATTTTTGTCTAATGAATTGTTTAATGGGGTGGTACCCCTCACTCCATGGCTCAGGTAAAACTGATAACCATTTTGCTTTAACTCACGAGCGAGAACTAGTCAATTAGGTAGGGGCAATTTTGCTTTTCACCAGCAGGCCCTCTCAATGGCCAGCTACTTTGGGGTTCATGCAGTACTCCTCAAAATGAGTTTTAGGGATATGCCCATGTACTTCCCACAATTAAGCATATAGGGGTTATTCCCTGATTTGAACTTGCAATTGAAATGAACAATAAATATGTAAAGAACAAGAACTACTACAATACTAACAACATCGAGAAACCACTACAAATTTTTTTTTGGAAGAAATTCCACCCAACAAGGCCAAGAAAGTGCCACAACAGAAATTGGGCCCAAAACCCGACGGCTTGCATGTTTGAAATTCGACAATGCCTTATCGGCTATTCGACATATGCACATTTTTTTTCTTCCATCGGTGGCTTCATGTCAGATATTCGACTCATTTTCAATACCTGTCGAAGATACAATGACACCACGGCGTCGAATATTTGACATTTGGCTGTTTGAAAGTGTCGCAAAAAGCTTGCATATACCGTCTCATGTCTGACACTTACCTGTAGGTTTTTCGATCTGTGGAGAGTTGGAATTTCAACAGGTTTGGCTGTCAGAGGCATGGCGGTCCCATCGAATGTCTTTGGGAGGGCGCTGAAGATCCGATAGGCACGTGTTAGCCAACCGACGGCTAAAAGTGTTGGAGCTTCAACAAATGCATCGGACATCCTCCAAAGGCTATTGGAAAAGTGATGCCTAGTTGTGTAATTAACAAAAAAAAATTGAAAGGTTTCCATTCACCAATTAATTTACATCTCTGCATTATTCAAAATATGAAATCTACTAAAGGCATATGGTTACAATAATGTTGTATGATGGCAAGGTGATATCTTATTTGCATAGGTGTAGTGGCTGTGAACCATTTCCTAAGCATACAAATATTCCTAGACTCCATCACCTGAAGGAAACATTAGATTTTGGCATGCCATTTTGTCCAACCCCTCCACTTGTAAACATCGTCAAAATTTAATTAGCATTCACCCTCAGACTGGTTGAAATGACTCATATTGACTGGGAATTAACTTAAGATATTTGGTAGAGTAAATATTGTGTCATTTGTGTTGGAACTCTACAATTGAGGTGTGACTGTTTTGATGGTAAAATAGGCATGTAGAAAAATTACACAAGCAAGCAAAATACAACATGACATGGCACTGCCAAATTTTTAATTTGCTTGAAATCATTTAGTGGAGAAGTGCCTAACAACCATAAATAAGAATCCAAGATTGTAAATAGTTGAATAAGAAATTTTTCCTTGTATTGTGCAGTTACAAATTTCTTCCATGTATGTACATGCTTCAGTAATTACTCTTCTTCATATTACACCATTTATCCTTCAAGTCAAATGGCATACACAACTTGTCAAGTATCCCTTTCCCATGTTCCAATATCCATTTCTATGGGATTACATTGGTTTATCTCATTGGAAATATCTGCATACTTTTCTTTGTGAAGAAAAACTTCCCTCAAAATGAGCCAGTGATCCATGGATATGCAATCAAAGTGTTTACTAGTAAAAATATACATAAAAAATCAAAATGAAGTTTTCATTGCAAGAAGTTCCACCTTCAAATCCTCCTCTTCATCCTTTTTCCAATGTAATTTATTCCTACATACACAAGGTAGATGACAAGTTCCCCTGAACATCAAACCTAGCAGAGTAAATTGCTCTAAAGTAAACGATATTGTACACTCATTTTATACTCTTTTAATTCAAATCCTCAAATATGGCTGGTAGAAATCTATCTTTGAAATAAATTTTACAAATACGTAAACTGATAAATTAAAATTTAAATAACATGGAAAATTTTAAAATCCTAGTATCCCAAAATTGTGTTGTTAAATACCTCATTGTTGCTTTCCTAATACGTAAATGGCATTTCCTACCCTCATTGTTACCATCTTCAAGATATCCATCATGCATACCATCATTAGCTTCATTCTATTTATAGTGTAGGTCATTCTCAATTTCAACATTTCTTTTATTTTCAGGAACAAAAATTCTAGAGCTTTTGCTACACATATGTTGTTTTCTTTTGGAGCCTAAACTAAAATCATTTGTATGACTAAAAGGTTCTACAAAAATATTCAATTTGTTGGAAATTCTTCCCCTCCTTTTTCACATTTCTTATGATTATTGTTCAATGATCTATGTTCATTACCTTGGATTGACCTATTATTTAGGAATTCCAGTAATATTTTTTTGGATTCTATAGCATATTACTGAGTTTTTTGGTAAGTTGGAAGGGCTGTTTTGTAAGAACATACATGGAAATCAAAAGTTTCACCTAGAATGGTAGATGCATATAATTTTAAATATGCATCATGCATGGAAATCACCCATTGCAATAGTACAATGATCCTCCTTTTGTACATTTGAAACAAATTTTTTCCCGACCATCTTTGCCTGGTATCAACAAATCTAATTCTGGTAACTCCTCTTCCTCATGTAAGTGGTGTTCCCTGGTACTTGTGGTTTGTGAATTATTTTCCTCCTTGGGTTCATTTGATTCTCCTTCCAAGAAACAAAATCCATGATATCCCCTCTTACTATAATGTGAATGACCATTAGAAGTTGACTCAGTGCCACTTGATACCTGTAGTAATTTTTCATCTCTTATGACATGGATTTTTGTTTTAGATCCAATATATGGAAATTCATTTCCAGTAGTTGTTTGAGTATTTTTCCAGAAAATCCTGGGTTGAAGTACATAAAGAACTATTTTGGAAACCATTTTTTGAACCATTCTTTGTTTTTTCTATATTAGATGGAGAGCTATCTTTACCATTATTTAACCTCTTTTCACCTTCTAAACTTTCATGTTCATATGAAAAGTCTACTTCTCTATAGAATCACTTTCTACCTCCACTATTGGTGCACTCTTCTCATGTCAGTGATGGATGCATATAATGCAACAATAAGGAAAGTGTCATCCCTTAGAGACGTAAAAACTAGCTCTAAAACAATAATTTAAATCATAAGCTAGACTGACATGAATGGTTTACACACAATCAAAAAAATTATTCTCAAAATAATGTTGTTCATCCAATCTCAAGGTGTCTTTGAACGTTACCTGGTCAAGAACAATTTTGTTCAGACAAGTTTTCTTCGCATGAACAAATTGATGTAAATCACTTTTCAATGTTTCAATAGGATACTTCTCTATTGTAGAAATACAAGTTTTTTGATCCTATGAATAACAACACAATTGAAAGAAATTATAAAAATGGCATACTTCGTATCTGCAAACTTTCCCAGAATGTTTAGAAACAAAATGAATCAAAGATGAAGCTAGCTGCAATTCCCTTTTTGAAATAAAAAGTTGAAAATGTAAAGCTGTTGACTAGTGTTGTTATTATCACAATACAAAGGATAGACATTGTGCTTTGATGCAATAATACCAACATGGGCTACACAATTCATCATGTTAGTGTCAGCTATGCTACCCATGTGTGGGTATCCAACTCCATCATGGTATTTTCCATAGCAGATTGTATCTACCACTAACTATAAAGCATTGTTAAAAATTTTGGCATCAACAAAAAAGTTGAAAGGGTCCCAAATAGAACTTCTTGGCAACACCGACGAAAAAATTGGAAAAATATCATCAAATTGCAGCAAGCATTAAAAAGACAAAAATGATAAATTCATTTTCTCTAAGAAAGAAGGATTGAATTTAATTTCCATTGAGTAAGACCAAATATTTTGTGCAGAAATAAATTTCTACATGAATCATCATAATCTATGGAGATAACCATCAAGCTTTTATCACACAAATACAATGAACCAAACTTATGCAAAAAAACCTATTCATGTTATTGTCTGTGACATATGGGAGATCTATATCAGAAGTATAGGTTTTCCTTATTGGTTTTGAAATAATGATTGCTAGGAAGTGGACCCAACATCATGATAATCTAAAGAAGTAAGTACACTAATAGACAAAATATAAACGGTAAAATTCATGAATATAGTATGCCCAATATGTCGAGGTGATCAAGATATGGTTGATCAAAACAAAGATAGTAAGAGATTTGTTTTGTGTGTGATACCTTTCAATATTTCTTGAGGGTTTCATGTTGTTTCATGAGGGTTCAACTATATATCTTTCATACTACATAGATAGCATATCAATTTATCAAATGAGCATTATTGAGCATTCGTTGATTGCTTGAGCATACAAGCATTAGATGTGTGACACCCCTGTGGTTATATTATTTTATCGTGCACAGACCTAGAAAACACCACTAACTTATACAAGAAATTTCCAAAAGATCAAAGGTTTGCAAGATTTACCGATGGACCTGCTAGCAAAGAAGTTCCAAAATCTGCAATAGAAACACAACCTCCAGCACAAAAACCTGCAACTAAATGTTCATAAAATGCCATCAATATTTTCATAAGATTCCTTAAGAAGCAATCATGTGCCCAATTGAATAAGATGGACTGTATGCTGACCTATTGATTGATCATCAATGAGGAAGTCTCCCATGTCAAACTGAAGGAAATAGCAAAATCAATTTATTAGAGTAGAATAATCCCATGACATACCTACTAGTAAATATGACTCATACAAAGAACATGGTATGCATGTGTTTATCCTTAAATACAGTCAATATTAAACCTGGAAAACTAACACGATTCTATTACATACCTTCCGGTAACCCTTTCGAGTAACAGGAGCATATTGATGTTTACCCTTAAAGTGATTAGGATCAACACCACCAAAAGTCATGGCTGCAAATGGTCTTTCTTCAATAAAAACATTTTTTCCTTGGGAAAGAACCTTGAATCCAGGCTATTTGCATCAGACACTAAAACCCATCTAATTCTATACATGTGAAGAATAGCTAGGAGGTTTAAAATGGAATGCTTAAAATCCACTGTAGGCAGAGGACGAGAAACAAACTAAACAAATGGTACCCAAGCATTATGTTTATGATTGATCAAGGAATTGATTTACCAAGGGGTACATGTCACCGAGGGAGTTTGAAAGTTATTTTAAGGTCCTTTGGAATTATATGAATCTCAGAAATCTGTGAACATTGTTCTCATATTTCAAAGATATACTACATACAGCCTAAGCAGACACTTGGGCAACTACGAATAAAGGTGATGAGCACACTTGATCACAAAAAGAATAGAAATGAAGCACTTGAAGTAGGCTCGTGGTGATGAACTCTAACCAATGTACCTTTTCCAACATCAAAGTTAAATAAAAATACCAACAGTGGATTATGGGTCTAAAAAGGGGATGAAAATAGAGCTCAACTCATCAAAAGCACAAAAATAAATCTGCAATAAGAATGAAGATCTGCAAGACCCTTACCACTTTGAGGTTTTCCATTGGTTGAGAGTGGTTCTTGTCTTTAACTATGATAGCTTCAAAACTTCTCACTATAATATTTAATCAAATGGAACACTTGGCATGTGGAATCCGAATGATGATTGGGAAAGAATACTAAAATGTCTAGTTTTGATCAAAAATTGATTAGTAGGATCTATGGAGGATGAGGCTTGTAAGACTGTATATTTAGCTAGCATGAGGTCTTGACACAAATATTTACAGTCGAAAGCATAAAGTATCAAAGTTTTGTAGGGGTTATAATATTATAGTTTAATCAAGCTTGTAGTATTCATGAAAACTCATTTCACTCTTGAGTCCCTTCAATTCATTCAATTGGGCCATTCAGTTCATAGGTTTTTCATTGGATGGACCATGAGTGAGGTGACCAGCTAACTACATTTGACCATGCATACAAACTGTAACCCTAATAAGAGAGTGATATGAGATTGAAGAGAACTTGCATATAGGAAATTAAGAGTACAGTTTCTGGCAAAAATGCAAGATACGATAGAGGAAACTCAAGGTACTATATTGAAGCTTCATATGCATGACTAACCACTCTGTAACTTGAAATGATGTTTGTTAATTAAATAACTAGTAAAGAATCACTTCCTAATCAAGCATACCAATAATACCATTGAAACAAGTAGGGCACATACTCAGTATAATGTTTACATACAAACACATATTGTCAAAAATATTAAGTTTGGACTAACAAGCACAGGATTTACATATACATCTAGACAAAGTAGTTTCATAGTGTTTGAGAGGGTAGTCAAAAAATGGATTGAAATGCTACATGAGAGGTAGATGGCTATAGCCAAGCATAAAGGCTAGGAAAGCTAATAGAATGGTATCCTACTCAGAGAGTCTACAATGGCATGCAAATGGTAGGTATCAAGGTTGAGACTACTAATTAAGATAAGTAAAGATAAGGAAATGGCAGATCTCGAGGAATAGAAAGGCACTTAATATGTTAATTTATGTTAATTTAGCACTTCTGTTGCTACATTGGTACCAAAGCCATTCTAGCTAATAGGTTTTTCCCTTAAATTTCCATTTGATGCTAAGCTTAATTTATTGACTTTTAAATTAATTCTAATTAATTATATTTATGTTTGTAGCATTACCACGGTTGGAAACCTATGTAAAGTGGCTAAAACTTAGACCCAGGAACTTTTTATAATAAGTATCACTAGTAAACAATGATATCTAGAAAGTCTGATAAGACTTTGAGCTTGTTCTGGGTAGAGTTTGTGGATATTAGAGAAGTAAATCTATGTCTATGGGAAGTATGGTGTAATGAACAACAATAATGACACTAAATATCCATGTTGTTGGGCACATACTGGTCCTTAAAATCATTTATCATCCCTATTTGACCTCCTAGTGAGCGGTAATCCAGTTTTGGGAAGATGTATTGATGAGAATAGATCTAAACCTTGAAATCTAGGGAAAATTAATGGGTATAACACAACAATAGGTTTCAAAATACCATGTTTGGGTGAGATATGTGTAAAGAACAATAGTATAAAAGTGTCCTTGGGCATGATATTGTAGCATAAAATAACTATCTCTTGGCGTCGAATCAATAGTAGCACTTCAACATTATCATTTCTAGGAAGCTCACATGGGATATTATGTTGATTTTTAAGCACTGTAGGGTGAAGTTTTCAGAGGCGTTGGCCCTACTAGCTTGTATTCACTTTCATTGAGGGCTAATACACCTTTGAATCATGTTTCAATAGTTTTGTGCACCTTTCCCAACATAATGAAGGTACAATATAGGAAAAAAAACTCAGCAATGAAGAAGTATGGAAACATTGATGTGTTATAAAGGCTCCTCTATATATCACATGAGGCTTAAAAATGTTTATCCAATCCACATAAATCATCCTTAGAGGAATCCAGTTCCATTTACGAGGTATTTCAACTATGTCTACATAGGATTGAGGACACCATTGAAAGTCTTATTTTAGCAAGCGCTCGGCCTTGGGGGATACTTTTCACTGAATGAAGGCCTTGCTTATATATTAATTGAGTATTGGATCACTCCATTAGATATATAGAGACCGATATCTCTTAGAAGTTGTTTTTTTGTTGCTATATGAATATTATTGAAGGGGAATCTTTCTTGAAGGTGACTTAGGGGAGACACAACATAAATTTAGGTTTCCTTCCAGTTTGGATAGGCCTTCTCTTGGACACTTTGTGGACAAGGTGAAACATTGCATCTTACGGGCTTTTGGAGGTTGGGGTTTGCTTCTACTTGTCATCATCCTTCATTGCTTTATAGAGGACGTGGCTACAAGTGGAAGATATCGTGGTTTAATTTGAAATGCAAATATAAGCCCTTATTTAGAATTTAGATTTAAAATAAAAGAAAGAAAACATGACTCACCCACAAAGAAAATAGTGTGCCCTATTATGATCCTTTAATTCAATGTCATGCACATGCATATAAGTTTTACTTGGGTGATTCAATGTTCAAACATTATGACGAATGAATAAAATGTAATTCATAGCCATATGTTCTACGACAAATGGCCATTTCCCATATATTTTCATGTACATATGGAATTCATAGCTATATAGAATTGGTAAAGTATTACCAAGGGGCCAGTTATCCTGATAAATTAAACTATTTAAGGTAATTGTTTAGATCAGATAGAACAAACTTCACCTCAATGTATGGTAATCATCATCATCAAATAAATGTATTGTGTGCACATGCATAAATACCCAATACACAACTCAGTCAAACAAAAGAAAACATAATTATACCTTGATTTGTGGATCTTCACACTTTCTTCTTATGCTTTACCTTTCAAAACATCATTCAACATACTTCATATTTTGTCTTGTTGCAATAGTTTCATGTTAGGACCCATCAAATAAATTTATGTTTGTTTATGAAAATAACAAAACCAATCTAAATAAATACAATTCTATTACAATGTAAATTGAAATACTATTCAACTATTAAAGTAAATTAATTGTTAAGAATAGATCACCTGATAAAACATGGATAACCAAAAACACTATGTATATAAGGCCATCGATCTCATCAAAACACCATTTCTTTCCTATTAACTGTGGAAATGTTTCTCAACGCTATCTGTAACAAGTTCCAATGGAGGAGTCAAATAGAAATAGTGAAAATTATACACTAAAATTATAGAAATAGATGTTTTTTAATGTATTCTTCCTTACCATTCATTGAGATCCTCTTTGTTTCGAGAATAACTTAATATTCTCTACTAAACAGGACCATCCACGTGAAGGTGGAAGCTCTTATGGCCCCTCCCCCTCCTCACATCACTCTCAACTCCCCAAAACCAATGCATCTACTTGCAAATAACAATTTATTTCACTATTTCACAATCCAAATAACAATGTATCTACAATGCAAATAACAATGCATCTACTACAAATTATTTCACTCAATAGTTGAAAGATGATTTCATTAAATCGTTCTTTAAATCATTCATTAAACCATTCAATCAATCAACAGCTGAAAAAACCATTCATTAAACCATTCATTAAATCATTCATTTAGTCAATGGAAAAAAAAATAATTAGCAAATCGTTCATTAAAGCATTCATTTAAACATTCATTCATGAAACAGAGGAAAAAACCATGAATTTTTTTTTATTATAAACAAGAATTACTCAAAATTTGTTTAGTCACTTCCTTTTTACTTTTCTTCTCTTTAAATATTTAGTTAGAGTCACATCTTCCGGAATCTGATCCTCGGTCTCCCTACTAGTCTGCTCGCAAGGTTGAACTTCTGGCGAGGGGTGATGAATTTCTTCAATAATGTCAAAATATTTCATTAATATATTTATGTTTTGATAAATATGAGTAATTAATTTAAAAAACATTACGAATGTGTGTTTTTATCTACCCTGGGCACATCAGCATGTTCAACATTATCTTGTATAGGCCCAACTTGTTCAGTGTTATCTGCATCTACATGCTCTGCATTTGAATTGTGTAAACTTAGAATTAATGTTCGTCATCTACAATGGTCTATAAAAAATAGTAGCACATTAATAAATTCATTACCAGGAATCGAAGCATGATCTTCGCTTGGTTGGTCATGTACATCCTCGACATGAATGGGATCATTACTTTTCTTCTCAAAAAGGAATAAATAATTTATGTTAATTTATTTATAAGGAATAAATTGCATGAGCATTAATAAATTATCATTAAACTATACAGTTTTTACATACCTTCACACCAGATGGATCAGCAGAAGATTGTGCAGCATGCCCAGATAAGCTTTCTTCAGTGTTCAACAACGACGTCTAAGCCCTGTTACAAGCCAAGCTTCATGTAATCTGCACCGGGCAATTCTTTGAACTTGTCAGCCTTCATATTTGCATGATGCCATTAATTTTACATTTTTCCCAGAACAAAATGAAAATTATTATCTGTATGATATTTGGGTGCGGAGTCGGGTTTTGCGATACTTACATATCGGGCTGCCAAGTTCGAGTTAACCACCAGGACCAAGCTTGTGTTGGCTATTTTTTTCAATTCTTGCCTTGGTGGCCTTAGATGTGTCTGAGAGCCTAATCAAATTTTTAAATACGTTAGTCGATGTATCAAATTTGATATAAAAACTAGTAATAATAAGGCTTACCACTACATTTTGGAATGTATTGCATACCTCCTTGTTCCAGCTGGTGGTATATTTCCTGATTTTCTTAGGCCCTTCTCTTTTCCATATTCCACCAGGGCTTTCCACTCCATAGATGGAATCATTGTAGGGCACTCATACCTAGGGTTATTTTCTAGGTGAACCCTATACTAGTCTCAGACAATCTTCAGACAATCTTCAGATGTTTTCCAGCCTTCTGTAGGACCTTCGATGTATCGAAGGTATCTTTTCCGAACAGACCAACCAAGTGATTAGTCAGATCGTCCTTTAAATATTTTGGCTGCTTGTTCCACATTGTGTGGATGGTGGTCCCGAAGATCTCCAAGGCCAAATCATTCATATGTTTATAAAATATATCATTTCCTACAAAACATTAATGCCATAATTAGTCAACATTAAAAAATATTATCGGTATATTAGACACAAATAAAAACTAAATTGAACAATCTATAAAGACCTGGAATCCTCTCTATCTTTATTGGAACCAGTTATTCATTCACTAAAAATGTACACACTATTGAACCGGTGCTAGTGACACGGGAAGATCTAGGAAATGCATCCACATCTCTATCTAACCCTGCATCCACCCCTTCTTTTGCATCATCTGTTGTGGGTGGGGCAACATCGGCTGCACCCTCTTCTGCCCTTGGGGGTGTCGTAGATTGTGTTACCGAATGTTCAGTGGACAATATGGGAGCAATATGTGGTGTATGTGGAGTGGTTTGGTCACTGGGACAAACATTTCCTTAACCACCACTGATAATCTCCATAGCGTGCTGTAAATTCAAACCATTGTATTGTAAGTTCAATAGCATATAAAATCAAATATTATAAATTTTTTATAAATGAATTTACATTACTATTTGAGAACTTACTTCCAATTGTTTACGTTGCTGTAACAACAATTGAATCCTATTTTCAATCCCTTCTGTTTGTGGAACTGTCAATGTTAGAAGAATCAGTTCCTCATTTTGTTTTTCCCTGGTATTTTGTAGCACCCTCAATGGGTTTGTAGACTCTCTAATTTCACTATCTCTCATCAACTGGGAGACCTCATTCTGTAAAGAGTTTTGAGACGCTGTTAAATAAACCGAATCCCCTGTCTGCAACTGAAATATATATAAAATTGCTTAGTATTTGAAGCAATAGTGCGCACAAACAATTATATTAACAAAAATTGTCTATCATGATAGATTCATAGTATTACATCTAGGATTACGTGATGCCTAGATGAGGGTGTGGTCTAATCAACAGATGGGGACTTACCTCAATCGGCCACCTACAAAAAAAGTAGAGAACATCATCACAATGAACGCAATATGCAAAAGCTAACAAATATAAAACAAAAATAAACACTATGCTACATGTTTTATATGTGTACATTTTTGAAGTATTTAGAATGTGGAATTACATTAAGGTTTATTGGTTGCCTCGAGGCTCCAGTTGTCTGATCAATAGTTGGGGACTTTCCCCGGTCAATCTACAAAAAAGGTAGACAACATTATCATCATGAACGCAAACATAAAAATGAAAGAATACATAACAAAATAAACATTATGCTACATGATATACATGTTTATGATTTTAAAGTATTTGAAATGGAGAATTACATTCATATTTTCCTGTTTCCTCAATGCTGTAGTCGACTGATCAATAGTGAGTTGGCTTGCCTGATCAACAATCTGCATGGAAAATAGATAAAATTATATAAACGAACTGAATATACTAATGAAAATACATAACAACATATATGTATGTCCATCCTAAATTTATTGCATTGGCAATATCAAGGTATACCTGCTGCCTTGACTCAGGTTGAAAAACATCTACGGAGAGGGAGGTTCTCCTGAGAGAACCCTGCATCAAAAACATACTAAAAGTTACCTAACGAAACCAGAAAAGTAGAAATTACAATTATATGCTAACGAAAAATCCTATAGATGTTAAAATAATAAAAAAAGGTTTGTTAAATTGTTGGATGCACCGCAACCATACTAACCGTGTTTGTATCTACACGATTCAAATTGGAATTAATAAGTAGTTCTTCGCCAGTAGCCATTGATTTAATTTCACATACAAAGACACAGTTTCCTTCACGCGGCTCAAATATGTAGTTAGGTTGCTTAAGTGTAGACCCCGGTTGTGTACTGTTTATAAACCCCGCAATATTACCAGTTGTTTTTGGCCTTTCGTCCATGTACAACGTTGCTCCTTTATTTTAAGCTTTGTCTTTCAGTTGTATATAATTTGCTGACAACCCATATCTACGCATACTTCGTGTATATTGGACCAAGCGCATCCAATCACTATATCCAACCTTTATTCCGTCCATGCAAAACAACCCCAATCATGGTGCAATTCTATATATCCTCTCATTCACTCAAAAATCAGTGTTTACTTGAGGAAGATCCCTAGGAACCCATTTTTTCACTAGGTGTTTGTACCTTAAGGGCACATCGATGTCTCCCACTGTCTCATCATCATAGGAACATGACCCCCCTCCTTTGAGAAAAAATTTCATGCGTTTATTGAATTTTCTTCTAATCTTCTGACATCTAGTTGATCTATCCCTTGTAGACCTACTGGATGTCTCACTTTCCTCTAGACTTCCCAAAATCCCCTCGCTGGAGGAAGACAGGTCTGACAAATACCTGTTTGGTTCTACCTGTACCATGGCTGAAAAAAAAATGGCAAAAACATATCAAAATACCAACAAAAAAACTTGGAAAGACTTAAAAGCAAAAAACTTGTTAAAGAAAAAGATTTTCAAGAATGAGTTTGGGTAATAGGTGTGGGCATTTGGTATCCCTAAAAATTCTAATGTATGCCCTTCTTTTAGTTACATACAAGTCTCCATTCTTACTTATTGCTTGCATTGCCTTTTCCTAACATGTATTCGGTAGGCTCACAAAATATCATGTTATACATGGGCACTATGATATGCTCACAAATATTTATATAATGTATTATAAATGTGTGTTCCTAAAGGATTTGGCAATATACATGGACGAGAACTATGCTTGGTCACCAATGCTTTCACATCTCTGGAAATATGTTAGAAACATACATCACATATAGCAAGTATGATGGCATGTAGAATGTTGGAGTGATTATGGTGGTTGTGTATTTGGATATGCAGGTGTTCTTATTACTGGCCTAACCCCCTTTCAACAATAATATTTACAGATTTAATGAGTATATGTCTAATGCGCTTGGTCCTCATTACATTCAAGGAGCCAATGCATAGGTCTCTGTAATCCATAACAACAAACACTACACAAACTTAATTCAGAGGAGTTCCAAATGCCCTTTGTCCATTCACAAGCTTCATATGTATGCTTGTGCCCATTGGACTTTGGACTTTCAACATTTTCAAGCTTGAGATGATCTGTTATGCATATGAAACAAATATAACACTGAAATTTATGCTAATATATGTCTGTACAGGGCCTGGAGGTTCTCCTTTAATGGACTATCGCCTTGAAAGAACATATCTTCGCATTCATTTACATTTACTTCGGATAGAAGTGATACAAAGTTGTTATGTTGGTCACTTCCCTCAAAAAGCATCTTTGACATGAGTTCCTTTTTCAAGGAATCTTGGTTAATCTCTTTTTCCAAACTTCTAGGTCACTTCTCCACTCTACATTGGCCTGATTATTCATTTTTTTGGCCACTCCTCTCTCCTTACTCTACACTCGTTGTTGTTGTAACCCTTACTTTTGATGGTTGTAAGTGGTTTTTAGTTTTCCCATGAATGCTGTTGTGATGTTGTAGATGATTATCCATTTTACCTAATATGTTTTATGATATTTTCCATCATTGATAGGGTGCACATACCTGTTGTTTATCGATTCTTTAGCTTGAAAGCTCAAGGGCCCTAAAAGTGCCCAGATCTCATGTAGGTCCCTTTAAGAGTCATAATAACAACTATTGTTAGAGGATGTTATTCTCCAAATGATACACCAATACCATACTTATCGGTTAATATTTGTGTAGGGATGTTTTTCTCTCTCTCATAATTTATCATACTAATGGGATTGTGACTATCAAGTTAATGCCTTATTTGCATAGTGGCAATACTACAACAGTACAATGGAAATTCTAAAAAATTCTAATGTATGCCCCTCTTTTAGTTACATACAAATCTCCATTCTCACTTATTGCTTGCATTTCCTTTTCCTAACATGTATTGGGTAGGCTCACAAAATATCATGTTATACATGGGAACTATGACATGCTCACAAATATTTATATAATGTATTATAAATGTGTGTTCCTAAAGGATTTAGCAATATACATGGATGGGCACTATGCTTGGTCACCAATGCTTTCACGTCTTTGGAAATATGTTAGAAACATACATGACATATAGCAAGTATGATGACATGTAGAATGTTGGAGCAATTATGGTGGTTGTGTATTTGGATATGCAGGTGTTCTTATTACTGGCCTAACCCCCTTTCAACAATAATATTTGCAAATTTAATGAGTCTATGTCTAATGCTCTTGGTCCTCATTACATTCAAGGAGCCAATGCATAGGTCTTTGTAATCCATAACAACAAACACTACACAAACATAATTCAAAGGAGTTCCAAATTCCCTTTGTCCATTCACAAGCTTCATGTGTATGCTTGTGCCCACTGGACTTTGGCCTTTCAACATTGTCAAGCTTGAGATGAACTGTTATGCATATGCAGGAAATATAACACTGCAATTTATGCTAATATATGTCTGTACAAGGCTTGGAGGTTCTCCTTTAATGGACTATCTCCTTGAAAGAACATATCTTTACATTCATCTACATTTACTTCGGATAGAAGTGATACGGAGTTGTTATGTTGGTCACTTCCCTCAAAAAGCATCCTTGACATGAGTTCCTTTTTCAAGGAATATTGGTTAGTCTCCTCTTCCATTCTAGGTCACTTCTCCACTCTACATTGGCCCGATTATTCATTTTCTTGGTCACTCCTCTCTCCTTAATCTACACTCATTGTTGTTGTAACCCTTACTTTTGATGGTTGTAAGTGGTTTTTTAGTTTTCCCATGAATGCTGTTGTGATGTTGTAGATGATTATCCATTTTACCTAATATGTTTTATGATCTTTTCCTTCATTGCTAGGGTGCACATACCTGTTGTTTATGGCTTCTTAAGCTTGAAATCTTAAGGTCCTAAAAGTGCCCAGATCTCATGTAGGACCCTTTAAGAGTCATAATAACAACTATTGTTGGAGGATGTTATTCTCCAAATGATACACCAATACCATACTTATCGGTTAATATTTGTGTAGGGATGTTTTTTTCTCTCCCATAATTTATCATACTAATGGGATTGTGACTATCAAGTCAATGCCTTATTTGCATAGTGGCAATCCTACAACAGTACACTGGAAATTCTAAAAAATTCTGATGTATGCCCTAAAAATTCTAATGAATGCCCCTCTTTTCGTTACATACAAGTCTCCATTCTCACTTATTGCTTGCATTTCCTTTTCCTAACATGTATTGGGTAGGCTCACAAAATATCATGTTATACATGGGCACTATGATATGCTCACAAATATTTATATAATGTATTATAAATGTTTCTTCCTAAAGGATTTGGAAATATACATGGATGGGCACTATGCTTGGTCACCAATGCTTTCATGTCTCTGGAAATATGTTAGAAACATACATCACATATAGCAAGTATGATGACATGTAGAATGTTGGAGCGATTATGGTGGTTGTGTATTTGGATATGTACGTGTTCTTATTACTGGCTTAACCCCCTTTCAACAATATTTGTTGAAAATTTAATCAACAGTACACTGGAATGTCTTATGACTAACTCATGAATCTTCCCATGGTTATTAAATATACATCTATAAACCACTATTGTGGTTTCATCATTGCTCCCATTCAAGAACAAAAAAGTAGACATGACTTATCTCCCTACTTTAAGTCCATGTGCACATAATGACTAACTTTGGTACTTTCTAACTTTTCAATATTCCTTTTGACAACAAAAGTGAAACATGAAACAATATCCTTACTTTTAGCATCTTACACAGTTGATGGCTTTGATCAAACTGTATAAGTACTTTGTTCCCAAAGTAAATATTTTGAGACTTAGGAACGAAGGGGAGAGAGATGAATGGTTGAAGAACTCCAATGGAGGATGAATTGATGCCCTGTTCTTTCTACCCAAAGGTCCTTTTATAATTAAGATTATCCCCAACTTATCATTGATTTGTAGTCTTCTATTTTTCACCCATACTGCTCAAAGCAACACAGTTTTATGCCAAACTAGTATGTACCTTCATTTCACAAGTTCTTCCTTGTAGATGAATATGGAACCCTAGAAGGTAGTGTTGATTTGGAAATATGATTTTACAATGTTCCATCCCATATTTAAGACAATATTGGAGAGTAATTTATTGTATAACATTAACATATTAATTTTCAACCCTAAGGCAACGCTAACTTAAACAGAGTTGGGAGATTTCAAGTAGGTACCACCACAATAATGGAAGAAATCAGACTAGCTGCTACAGGCATTCTTGGAGGCATATTTTCCAGTGGTAACCTACAACAATCATATATATATCTAATCCATGGTGGTGAAGAGAAGTCATTTCTAGATCTGCTACTTGGCACATTCAGGAATGAAAAGAATGTTTTAAATACATGTATATCAGTCTGTAATATTTGTTGATTTATTCCTTTTATGTTGTCATGATGATGCTTGTTTTCCCATATTAATTTTCAACCCTAAGGCAATGCTAACTTGTTTTCCCATACTAATTTTCAACCCTAAGGAAATCCCATAGTAGAAAGAACAAAAAAAGACTATTCCACACAAATCAAAAGGCTCTTAAATTAACTGTATCATTCCTTCCTCAATGATTTGATGAATCCTTTGAAATTGTCTTCTAAATATAGTGAGACAAGGCTCAAAACACTTACCTAAAGAGATTGTTGCCTTTTCTCTTTATCATTAATTTCTATGATACGTGTTTCAAGTGATGCTAATGTTGTTCATCATGTGCCATTCTCTTGTCAATTTCCTAATAGGGTGGCATTGAATGGCTTGCATTCTACTTTGATCAATCTGACAAAGTCTTTTTCTCCAACCAACCATATTAAAATTGAATGGATTTTGGACCGTTCCTCTCTTTCCACTTGGAGAAAAATTAGCAAATGGTTTGGTTCACCTCCAACTTTGACCCAAGTTCTTATCCTTTTGTGATCACTCATCAAGGAGGCATATATTAACCTAATGTTGTCAACAAGAACACCATCGTCTTCTTTATCATTAGATTCTATGCTCTATGTTTCAAGTGACACTAATGCTTGTTGATCTTTTATTATTTCTTATCATTTGTGTAAGATATTTTTGTCGTTTTCACAAACTTGAGGTTTGAAACAAATTGTAGTCTTATAGACTCTTTGAGAGAGGCATCAATTGGTTTGTGTTGAGATTATTAAGCATATATAGAAGGCCTCAAGAAGAGAAGCTCGAATTTGTCCTTCTCTACTCCATCATCAAATAGGTTGAGGTTAGATTCTTCAACACCACATATAGGCTCACTATAATTGTCTAGGGATAAATTAAACCTTTTTAATCTTCAACAGTCTCTACCAACAGAACAGTCTATTATATGTACTAGGAGCTTCAATCAAATCAAGAGAAATCTTCTACAAACATATGAAGAACAATTTGATTTTGTAAACTAAGGGGATGGAAAAAGGGTAAGGAAACATCAAAGATCACTCACACCAGGGAATAATTCTAAAGCTAACCAACTATCTAAACTACAAAGGTCATCTTCTTGTGTTAAATGTAAGAGGGGCAAACAAAAATCAGACACAGTGACAATTGACATAAAATGTTCAAATAAAAAATGAAGGACATCAAAATACCTAGTACTTGCTTTAAGACCCAAAGCATAAACCATAAGATTCATGATTGTCCATTAATGGCCAAGTATTACCTAACCCAATTTCCAGTGAACTAAGAACCTGATAGTCGAATCAGGATATTGGGCCAAGTTTATTATAAATTCCAAGAAGCAACTAATAGAGCAACCAAGCATCCACTCTACAGGATATTCAAGAACTAACATAATTAAACTAATGGATGTATGCAGACTGCTGCAGCAATTATATTTCTACTCATTCGATTTCCTACAAAGTGTTGTAGCTTGGTTAGTGCTCCTCCTTGTTTATCATTTAGGTTCAACTTAATGGTGAAATCAACAATTCCATACAAATATTATAGTACCTCTCCTTTATAGTAATGGACAAATAATGATGTTAGTTCTTGGATATCCTATAGAGTGGATGATTTAACCTCTTCAGTGCTACTCTATAGTGCGTAACCCAACACTTCAGAGAAGATTCTAATGGTTTTCTTAGACATCTTGGGGTATTCTAATCAATTTCATAATGATAGTTGGGAGGAATGCATTCCAAAATTCCATGGACAATAGGATTCTGCTAGGTTTCATGTTGAATTACATATTGAATCTCTTCCAAGGTTGAATGTGGCCTTGAGGATATTAAGATGAATATGTTCAATATATATCTTAACTTGCAAAAATATGACATAAGAAATTGGTATATATGGATTCCTAGTAAGGGTGTATACTCAATTGTAAATATTCTCAGGTTGTTATACAAGATATGGGATCCTATTCTTGATGATGAATCCTTTGAGGATCCAGTTTACCCTCCACAAAATCAAGACCTTGAAAAAATCCATGAAGATTCCTTTGAAGAAGGCCCTATTTAAAAAATAACCCATTCTCCTATTATATTACCTCATCCCAAGAATCTGAATTAGATGGTCCATATTGTTGAGTATCTGATGAGGAATATTTTGTAGGAAAACCCTTGTTTGATGATGAGATGGAAAATGCATCCATTTATCCATTTCATTAAGATTTGTATGTTATATTTGAAATCAATAATCATATTTTTGGGGACCCCATATATGATTCATATAGTGAAGCATCTAATGAGGAACCTAAATAATTGGAAGCTATAGAGCAAACAAGTATCCACTTTAAAAGATCTCCAAGAACTAACATCATTCATGTGAAGGATGTATGCAAACTACTGCAGACATTATATCTCTACTCATTCGATTTCCTACACAGTGTTGTAGCTTGCTTAGTGCTCCTCTTTGTTTATCATTTATGTTCAACTTAATGGTGAAATCAACAAGTCCAAGAAAATCTTCTAGTACATCTCCTTTATAGTAATGGACAAATAATGATGTTAGTTATTGGAGATCTTGTAGAGTGGATGTTTTAACCTCTTCAGTGCTACTCTGTAGTGCATAACACAGCACTCCAGAGAATATTTTAATGGTTTTCTTAGACATCTTGGGGTATCCTAATCAATTTCATAATGATAGTTGGGAGGAATGCATTCCGAAATTCCATGGGAAATAGGATTCTGCTACATTTCATGTTGAATTACATATTGAATCTCTTCCAAGGTTGAATGTGGCCCTGAGGATATTAAGATGAATATGTTCAATATATATCTTAACTTGCAAAAATGTGACATAAGAAATTGGTATATATGGATTCCTAGTAAGGGTGTATACTCAATTGTAAATATTCTCAGGTTGTTATACAAGATATGGGATCCTATTCTTGATGATGAATCCTTTGAGGATCCAGTTTACCCTCCACAAAATCAAGACCTTGAAAAAATCCATGAAGATTCCTTTGAAGAAGGACCTATTTAAGAAAGAACCCATTCTCCTATTATATTACCTCATCCCAAGAATCTGAATTAGATGGTCCATATTGTTGAGATTCTGATGAGGAATATTTTGGAGGAAAACCCTTGTTTGATGATGCGATGGAAAATGCATCCATTTATCCATTTCATTAAGAGTTGGATGTTATATTTGAAATCAATAATCATATTTTTGGGGACCCCATATATGATTCATATAGTGAAGCATCTAACGAGGAACCTAAATATTTGGAACCTATAGAGCAACCAAGCATCCACTCTAAAAGATCTCCAAGAACTAACATCATTCATGTGAAGGATGTATGCAGACTGCTGCAGACATTATATCTCTACTCATTCGATTTCCTACAAAGTGTTGTAGCTTGCTTAGTGCTCCTCTCTGTTTATCATTTACGTTCAACTTAATGGTGAAATCAACAAGTCCAGGAAAATCTTCTAGTACATCTCCTTTATAGTAATGGACAAATAATGATGTTAGTTATTGGAGATCCTGTAGAGTGGATGTTTTAACCTCTTCAGTGCTACTCTGTAGTGCATAACCCAGCACTTTAGAGAAGATTTTAATGGTTTTCTTAGACATCTTGGGGTATCCTAATCAATTTCATAATGATAGTTGGGAGGAATGCATTCCGAAATTCCATGGGCAATAGGATTATGCTACATTTCATGTTGAATTACATATTGAATCTCTTCCAAGGTTGAATGTGGCCCTGAAGATATTAAGATGAATATGTTCAATATATATCTTAACTTGCAAAAATGTGACATAATAAATTGGTGTATATGGATTCCTAGTAATGGTTTTATACTCAATTGTAAATGTTTTAACCTCTTCAGTGCTACTCTGTAGTGCATAACCCATCACTTCAGAGAAGATTATCTCCACTGTATCTTGAACATGCCCTCGGTACATTAATTTGGGATTCCTCTCAGTTGCAATAATGATACTGATCAATCATCTGAAGAAGGCTTGAAAAGAGTTCAAATCTAAAATATTAGGCCTTACCAACCTCAAAAGATTGAAGAGCTCTTTAAAATTGTTTTGAAAAAGGGTGCATGACAATAACACCCATCTCCTCATATGTATTTGGGAAAGAGCATGGAGTATGTTGGTGTCCTTATTGCGTGGGAAATTCCCTTCATCTAAAAGAAATAGTCATGGTCCCTAAAGTAGAATTTGTGGGCAAGATTCACCCAATGGTTCAAATTAAACACTTCATATTCTAAGGGTTTATTAAACATGATAAGATGAAAGACACTAGGGAATTGATTCAACATCTAATATAAGGTTTCTATAATAAAAAACCTGAAAGAAGAAATCCATAACATTTGGCAGAATTCTGGCAAATCCCTGTTGTCGCTACAATTTGGAAAATACTGGGTTAGGTTCGAGTTTCTTTCTAACCTAGGGATTTTATAATGATCTTGAATTATAGTTGATTTTTTTTATAAAAACCTAAGTGGTTAGGGTACGTGTGCCTTCTCCTTGATTTCACACTTGGGTGCATCTATATTTTTCAGCTTGTGCCTATCATGCTATTTTTACCCCTATTACCTCTATTTTCGTGGGTGCTGAATGAGGGTAACCTTCTCTAATAGCCTCTGCCTTTCCTCTATTGGCCTCTGCTTATGATGGGTCCGCTCGATGGGTCAATTATATGCTTTGCAATGGGGTATGGAACTCTATATCGATATGGGTCAAATGCGGGTCAAATGCAACTGTCAAATGCAACTCTAGTTTTACCCTTATTAACTCTATTTTCGTGGGTGCTGAATGAGGGTAACTTGCTCTAATAGCCTCTGCCTTTCCTCTATTGGTAATGAAACCCTGGAGATTTGCAGAATAATTTAAATTTTATTAAAATAGAAATGAATTAGGGCATGGTACTCACAATTTTAGGATGCATTGTCTCGACTGACAGTTTCTTTTATAATTGGCCTCCTGTTTCGCTACAAAACCACAATCCACTCTCCTTAGTCTTCGTGGGTCCAAATCGTTGCTCCCACGGTCTCATTCTCAGATATTATTCTCTGGTAAAGTTGCTCAAATCATCACTGATCACTGAATGATCTCGACAAGCACTCGACGAGATGCATAGAGGAAGAAGCTTTCTCATGAAGCTGAAATGAAAATAGCATGCGACAAGTATTGAAAGCTGAGGTTTTTTGTTATTGTTTTATGTTTTATTTTATTTATTTATATATATGTATTTAAAATTATATATATATACATAT
>LPNX011012744.1:12863-39401 GCA_001517045.1 Pseudotsuga menziesii
CAGAATACCTCTCACAGTATGATACGTATTATAAAGAACCAATATTGTAAACAAACAATTTCTCATTATTAAAAGTAATCCATAAATCAAACATACAGTCAAGATATCAAGACCGTCTAATGGTCTAAAGTTCATGATATAAATAAACAATCCTAAACATTATCAATCTCATTCATAGTAACCAAACCACATATGTAATATGCAGAATACATTTATCCATAAAATGTTTTGCAGAGAAATCAGTAAAGCATAGCCTAAGTAAATAGAGGTTGCAGGATTGATTTATGTGGGCGTGAATGCCCAAACAATCCTTTATAATAACCATCGTTTATAACTATCGTGACCCAAGATCGAATCCTGTGGTCTTCACGTAATAAATAAAAGTCACCATATCGAATCTTGTAGGATTCACTATTATCCTACCAAACGTTGTAACTTTTGATCTATCAACTATACATACCACGCTATTGAATTCGCATTCGTAGGCCGTAAAAAATTTCCACATATCTCTACATAGAGATTAAAACCCCAATTATTTACACTCTCTAACCAACTAATGGCTCACGGTCATTGGTTTGCAAAATGTTAAAAAAATATCATAACCCACTACAACCCCGTAAACGCTAAACAATTAGCAATGATACTCGTTTGAAGGGATAAACCCACAGTCACGAACTCTTACATTTAAATACAGATGTAAGAACTACAACTACGAATTAAACTATAAAAAAGATATTTCATTCATCCATTACATAGTCACAACTCTAATGACGGGAACGTCATTGCCATTTATGGCATGGCTCCAATGGCCAAGCTAACATTGTTAATAGTTCGTATAAAGAACTAAACAAGAATTACAAATATACATAGATATGAAGTATCACTTGAAACCAAGAATCATAACCATGATACACCCAGTATGTAAATGTTGTACAATAATATTTAAAAATGAAAATAAGAATTTTCACAGTCGTGTATCCAAGGCTTGGCACCATTGCAAAAATTGGTGTTGTTGCCATTTAACAAAACATAAAACATATTCAAAAATCACAGATCTTGCAAGCTTTCACCATCGCAATGATACTGACAGAGTAATAAAATTACAGAATCAAAATACACTGGTCGCATCCCGAGGGTGCTAAAACCAAAACAAAAACCCCAATTCTTAAATGCATCCGCAAATGCTTTACATCATTTTTTGTAGAAAGTCCCTTTCCAAATCACACCCATTAGAGGAATTTTTGGGTCTAAAATGGGCCTCCTACGGAAAATAATAAAATAATAGTTAAAATAATAAAATAATATTGATTAATTTTGGAGGAAGAAAGAAAAAAACTACTTTTTGTGTTCGTATTTTCGACATATCTCCGTGTTTTTTTACTCAAATTTCGATCGGGAGAGCTTGTTGGATGCGGAATTTGATTCCGCATCCAGTCATCATCATGTTTTTTCAGGTATTTCTTGTTTTTGGGGTAGCGGGGTCCGTCAAAATTATGCAGTGTGGGTACTCGTTGGATGCGGAATCAAATTCCGCATCCAACGAGCTCTCCCAATTGAAATTTGAGTAAAAACACAATGAGATATGTCGAAAATACGAACAAAAAAAGTAGTTTTTTTTAATGACAAATATGTCAATTCAACCATTATGGTTGACTTATTTTATTGAAATTCTATTGGTTCTTGAATTCCAACTCACAAAAACTTATTTTGGCACGTTTTCTTATAAGGCCCATTTTAGACCCCAAATTTCCTCTAATGCATTGAAATAAAACCTAGACTAAGCAATTCAACCAACCACAATCTTCATGATTTGGCACGAAATCGACAAAAAAGAAGGAGCAAGTTTCAACTCGTTACAACAAGGGCTTACCTGTAATGGGTATTGTGTCGACCACAAAGGAAACCCACGACCCACGCTGTCCAGACCCTGCAACCTTCAAACAAAACCAAGATATGATGAGAATTATGTTTTAAACACCAAATTGAACAACAACACATTGTTGCTATACTAGAGTGGAAGTCATACCTACCAATGTAGTTGACCCCCAAAGATCCATGCCACAGAGAAGACTAGAGGAAGAGCTCAGGAAGCCCTTTTATAAATGAAACAAGTCATTGTGCTAGTCCAAGACCTAATCTTGAGACCCACGATTTCCCATGCGCATTTGATTTGCCACCCTGGACCGTATTACCACAAATCAAAACCTAGTGTATAGTTTGTGCCACCTTCCAATGCACAACAACATTTAAACCTGCAACATGCATATCGAATACGTATGGTATAGCCATAGTTGATGGCAAATGTAATATGCCATGAATGGCTAGTGATATGTCTTAAAACGTGTACACAAGGACTTTAAATAAGTGAAGGACAATGTTATAAAATGATAATCCATGTACATTATCACATACACGATGAAAATATTAAACTGCATGAGGAACTAAATGAAGGTCGGAAGACCATAAAAATAAAGACAATGACCAGTACAACATAGGCTAGTAAACACCGAGCTTTGCATAAATATCAACTAGAATTTTTAATAATATCACTAGGAGAGGTCTATAAGTTTATTCACCATCCAAATAGTATAGACAATATTCCTTTAGGTCACCATGATATTCAATTTTATGTCGTCAAGTGCACCTGCAAGAGACAAGAAAAGAAGTGCAATAGTTCCAAAAAACCTAAGTAAGCCTTGTAGCAACAAGTAGAAATGGTTACCTTTTTAGGTGTTTACAAGGGAAACAAGTCCCGCCACTCCACCCCTTGACAAATACAAGGTAAGTCAGATTTATTCATAAACAGTAATCAATCTTTACAACCGACAAGTAAGGAATCCAAACAACATACATATATATAAATACATAACTATCAATTTAGATATTAAACGACATAATGACACCACAACATTTCACTAATAACAACATCGGGAAAACATAGAGAAGGAAGTAAGAAAAGATTACGACAATACTATGCATAGAAACAAGTGGTGACTAGCATAATATTTTTTTTTCGAATTTTGGGTACATTACAAGTTGTATGAGAGCCCAATTTCAACAATAAGAGTCCAAATGGGCGTACCAAACATTCTTTGCAAGGAAAATAAATATGTTTTTACATTTTGTTAACTAACAAAAATATTTCCTAATATTTAAAATTTGCAATTTCACGATTTTAAAAGAACAATTCAGATCATGAACACTCAAGAGGACAACAGACAACAAGGAAAAATGAATACCCAACCTAGGAAGCATAACTGGTAGTGGAACTAAATTCTGATATAATGAAAACCATACAAAGTATCCAAGTATACTTTCATAGTTTTAGAGATGATAATCTGAATGAAATAAAGGAACAACAAGTAAATAATGAAGCCTTTGTTGTGAAACATGATGGGAGGAAGCTGCAGCGAAAACCCACTCATTCCACAAACGGGTTCAAGAAAGAATTTTATCATGAATGAGAAAGCAGCTCGAGAGAAGAAGGAAAAAAAGAACATACCCTTGAACCTCCAAAAGGAGATTATTACGGTCTTTCTAGTGATGATTCTCTTTCTCCATGGAGAAAGAAACTGAGAAATGATGACAATCTTCAAGGAGAGTTTCAAAAAATAAAATCCCCAACCGATGAAGGAGAGATGAACATAGGGGAGAAAGCTGAGGAATGAGTTTTAGGTATGAGCAAATATTTTTGAGTTCATAACTACTATAGCAAAATGAAAGCTAGTATAGCCATCTATAACTTAAATTACAAAGCATCTAGATGGTGGAGAGACTTGAAACATACCAAGAAGGATGACTTAAGAGAAGTATGGTGGACTAAGTTTCGCAATATTTTTCAACAGAAATACATGTTGAAACGTTTCTTCAAGAAAAAATTTAAAGAGTTTCACGAGTTACGTATGGGACCCATGACTATGGATTCTTTATTAACCGATTTCTTGATCTGTTGCATTATGTACCATACATCATGGATCAGAAAGTGAAATTAAAACACTTTTTAGGATGTATTCCTCCCAACTTTCGAGAAAGGAGTGAATTTGACATGCCTAAAAAATTTGACACCACCTTACACAAATATAGGCTTTTCTATGAGCATGGACAGCCGAGGAAAGAGAACATGAACATAAGTAGAGACATGTATAGGACCTTCTCAGACAACCGCAAACCAGTTTTTAACCCACCATCGTACATAAAATAGAACAGCTATTTTCCAGCTAACAATAACTTCAACAAAACATGTACAAAACCATGTGTACCAGCTCCAAATACCAACAAGCCTGCAACAAATGGGGGAGCCAATGTTTCCCCAATGAAAAATAAATGCTAGAAATGACAAGGGCCTCATTACACTCAAGACTGTAAAAGTAAGACCAATGGGGACTTGTACAACTTACATGAAGAACTAATGGTAGAGGACATAGCTAGAACACCACGGATTTATGCAGCCTTGGATGGCCGACACGAAGACCATTAGGCTACCATGGTTGAGATAGAAGGTAATATCTTAAACACCTCTATTTCAATGTTAATTGACCCCGCTGATTTACATAGCTATGTATAGCCTAAAATTGTTGATGTATGTAAACTAGGAAAAGTAAAACATGATAAACCTTGGTTGGTGCAATTAGCCAGAGGTATCTGCTTTACAATAAAATAAGTACATTAGAAAAAACTTAAGGCTATCATTGTCGACCAAAACAAAATTAAGGCTATCACTGAATGGATGGAATCTCTGTCGACCACAACAAAATTAAGGCTATCAGTTAGTGGCCATTTCTAAAATTGTAACAGACATAAGATCATTCAGGGGGATTATCGATATTATTGAATGTTCATAGAAGGATTTTCTAAGATAGCATACCCCGTAACTTCACTGCAGAAGAAAGGTAAAAAGTATGAGTGGACTGAAAAGTGTATGGAAAGTTTTAATAAATTAAAACATTTGTGTGACTACCACCTCCATTATGAAAATTCTTCATCCTTTTAAGGATGTTTTCGTATGTACTCACGCTTGTAAGGAAGGGTTAGCCATAGTGTTAATATAAGAAAATCAAGTCATGGCTTATGAATCTAGAAAATTAAAAGAGCACGAAAATAATTACACTACGTACAACTTAGAACTTACTGCAATTATAAATGCTTTAAAGATATGGTGACAATACCTAATCCAAAGAAAATTTTTGTTTATGTTAGAGAACATAAGTTTCAAATATTTATTTGACTAACAAAATCTAAATACTAGACAAGATAGGTGGTTGTGTTTCTTAAGAGAATACACATTCAAAATAAAAAACATAATGGAAAAGAAACAAAGTGGAAAACGCTTTGAGTCGTCACACAAACTTACATTTTGCAAGCTGTAGTTACAAATCAAATTTGGAAAATTAAATCTTAAATGCAGAAAATTCTGATAAAGAATACCAAAATCTAAAAGAATAGACTGCTGGAAATGAAAATAGCCAAATAATAATAGATTTTAACCTAAATAGAAGAAGATTATTGTTGCATACAAACATGTTGTACATATCAAATACAACACAAATCGAATTAACAGACATGAATGAGTTACATAAATGACTTTATTCAAGACATTGTGGATACCAAAAGATGATTACCATAATTAGAAAGGACTTATTTTGGCCTAAAATGAAGAAAGAGGTGGCAAGAATACTTATCTCGCTGCATCAAATGCCAAAAAGTAAAGTAATAACACCAACATCCTACAGTGTTATTGCAACCACTACCCATTCCAAAATGGAAGTGGAAAATAATTAGCATGGATTTTATAATAGGTCAACCTAAAATTTCAGGCAACATGATTGAAGCATGGTCGTAGTTGATAATTAAGTAAAGTGGCCAACTTTATTCCTTTAAAATGTACTTATAAGGTTGTTCACATTGCAAATATTTTTATGAAAGATATTTTCACATTACATGGAATACGAAAGGTAATAATCTAATATAGAGATGAAATATTTACATGAAATTTATAAAAGGATTTGCTTAAAGGATTAGACACTTAGTTGAACTTCAGTACTATCTATCATCTGCAAATGGATGGGCATACTGAAAGAGTAAAGCAAGTCCGAAAAGACATGCTATGTAATTGACAAGCAAGGTAAATGGGAAGACTACTTACACTTACTCGAATTTGCTTACAATAATAATTTTCAAGTATCACTAGGTATGGGTCCTTTTGAAATCTTGTATGAATGCAAATGTAATACTCCAGTTTCTTGGATCATTCAAGTTGATAGGTCAATGTTAGTACCTGAATTGTTAAAGGATATGGAACTAACCGTGAAGCAGGTGTGAAAAACGTTGAAGGTTTCCCAAGAGAGGAAATTTTTTTATCCTAGCCTAAAGAGAAATCCTATAGAGCTCTACATACGTGTACAAGTGTACATAAAGGTAAATACAAAGAAAATATATTTGAGATTGGGTAAGTATTAAAATTTGATGTAATGTCCCTCTTATAAACCCGTGAGTAATTAATGATTGTGAATGTATATTGTAATTAACTCTTCTGGTGATGAGCTCAAGGCCAAGGCCCCACCAGAAGAAAAAAAAAGATTAAATTAATACAGTCTAAGTTCCAAGCTGTAGGATTAGGACGAGAACACAGTTTAACAATGGGAAATTGAACCTATGAGGGAAAAAGAGTATGGTTAGGGATTCCTATTTATTTCCCTATTTAGCCCAACAAAAATACCATAGCCTAGTCTTTAGCTATAAGTATGATTAAGCTATGAGGAGAATTACCATCTTATTGACTACGGTGAGGATGGAGATTTCCTTGGACTTAAAGTTGTTTACAGTGATTACATAGTCAGCATTGCCCTCCATAACTAAAAGGTTGAACCATCTTATTTGTGTAAATAAGATGACTCTTATTATGCGAACCTAAGAGCCTACATACTCTAGCGCTTACTTCCACCTCACATTAATTAGGGGTACATTAACCAGGGGTATTGGAAGGAAGACGAGTTGTATATTATATATATATGAGCATTATATATATTATCCGAACACACATAGTAAAAGGGATTTCATATATGATATATATATAAAGAACATCATATATAATAGTGGGGCATGATTTTTTTAAATATGTATATTATAAGAGGGTTATACAAAATAGCCAAGCACACATGGTGGAAGGATTTTGATGTATATATATAAAGAACATTATATACCTATTGGAGCCTTATTTTGGAGATTTTGCGGGGAAAGCAGTTATATGTATATATATTTGATTATTGAATTCCTTGAGTAGTAGGGAATCATAGTGGAAAACATTACATAATCTACGAGGAGTTTACTCGGGAGACGTTAATTATGGAGGCTTTCATTTTTACCATGATTTACAATCACCGATTTTGGGGGGGGCGTTACCAGGAAATCAAAATCATTGATTTATGGAGCCTCTATGGTTGTCAAGAGGGAATATTTTTTTGCTATTGAAGGGAAGAAAATGGGGAAAGGATCCCAATGCTGAACCCACGGCCAAGACCAAATCTCCTCTCTAATGGTATATTGAGGGCAAGGAATCTTCCTCACTACGAAGGATACCATTTTAATGCCAGTAATTATCGAGCGTCTCTGCACCTCCTGCGGAGAATGTATTTTTTTCCTTTCAGTGTTTATTTTAGTTTCTATAAAAGAAAAATAGTTGTCGTTTGGGGGGGGATACACATGGAGGAGATCTCGAAATTTTTCTGTGAAGAGTTAGCTAATCTTTTGGAGAAGATCCTCTGCATTTCCTATAAATCAATGAGCCATGCATTTTCGAAAAGGGAGGTTTCCTTGTGGCTTTTTTTCATTATGGAATAGCATGCGATCCGGGGGGGAAGATCTTATGTTAGGTTGCGATTTCCATAGATAAGGAGAGGATTCTAGAAGTTTATAAAGAGGGAGACCTGCGTGGTAAAGGGGAGCGTGACCAGTAAGTAAAAAAAAAGAGAACGCTCTTCTCCTCAGGCAAGAAGGATGCTTGCGGAAGGTCCTATCCCGGACCTGAACTCTTGCTGCAGTTTTTTACACGCCCATCGAGTGCATTCAATCAGAAAAGTGTAGATCTGTCTTGGTATGTCACCAACATCGGATGATTCCTATTTACCTCCATTAAGGGGGCGTTCGGTATGTTCAGTTGTTTTGCTGACTTTATATTTACCTGCATTATGGTATTTCTTGGCTTGATTGATTTCCCTTGCTGGTTTGTTATCTATATCGAGTATTTGGTTCATGTTTGGGTTGTAGAACTTCGATCCATTGTAGGGTTTGAATACATGTTGTATTTGTCTTAAAAACCTTCATCTTCCCATAAATATTCAACCCCTACGTTATCCATCGAATGAGTATGCTATTTTTTCCTTGGGTGTCATTTTGTTAACTGCCATTGATTATAGATAAAACTCAGATTTATTATGTATCTGGTGTTTTTCCTTTTCACTGATTGGATCTGAATTCCTGGAAATATTATGATCTGAAACCCATCACGTTTTCACATGATCTCTTTATTTTTTCCTGCGTTTGGAATGATAAACATATTTATATAGCTATAAATCATGATCACCTTATGCCACGTTTGATTGTAGAAGGATCTGATATATGCTTGCGTAGAGATCTCTGTCTGCTTACCCTGGATTTACCACAATTTTGATGTATGTTTCCGAGGGTTCAAATGCGTTTAAGTATTGTAGAGAGGGTTCCTTTGGTTTTTCATTGAAGTTTTTGGGGTTTTCCATCCATAGACTTATAACACCTTCCCCGCATAGCTATCAAGGAGGGTATGATACATCTGAATGACCTGTATAATTTGTTCCTGTATATAATGGGAAAATAAAGGCAAATCGTTTAAATTTGAAAGAGCCCCTTTCTATTTTATGAGTCATTCCTCTCTTACTATAAAGAAACATACGATATATATTTGCATTCACATGATAAGCGATATTGGCTTTTATATAGTTAAAAATGTTTATGAAAGATGGCATACTTCCGGCAATATGCTTTTAATTGGATTATGTTATTTGAATAAGGCGTATCTACCTGAAATGTCAGTATTAGTATAACTTTTTCCATATCGAGCGGTGATATTATAGAGACGCATTTTCTGAAAATGATTTTTAGGTTGTTCATGTTCAACGTACCTTACTTACAAAGTATGCCTTTTACAACAGCTAGTTTATATGTGAAAATGACTTTTAGTTTGATCATTTTAAGTCAAATTATGCAAACAACATATATCATCATCCCACATGTATTTAAACCCTAGTCAAATACGTGTGACTAGATTTCCTTGAAAGTATTGTGAGAGGCATGGGTTGACTTCATCGTAAATGGTATATGTAGTGTCCAGGTTCTTTTCTTTTTCTGAACCTTTGATTTTAACCCAATAGATCCGAATACCTTTTTGGTTTATGTAATTATATTTAATTATGATTGTAAAGCGAGCAGTGTCAATACGACTCGGTTCATATTTGTTTAATCTGAAATCATATATATATGCACTGGAATAAGGCTGGGTTAGTAAATCTAGTGTTCTCGTTGGAACCTGCTAGTCTCATGTATTAGTTTTGACCTTGGCATTGGTCAGTCTAGAAAATACTCTCAGCAGGAGATTGTGTAAGAAGTGACAAAAAGATGTATGGCAACATTGATGTTGCTGATTTTGTAACTATTTAATAAATAATGTCACATGATGCGACTATTTGGTGGACGTAACCCTAGGTTTGGGGTGAACCACGTACGTTGGTGTTCCTTTGGTTTTTGCGCCTAATTGTTTTCTGCTTGTATTGTTTTGGTGTACTTATGGATTTGTTGATATCAGAATAATTTCTGATCGGTGCCTTAATATTTCTCTTGCAAGGTTATGAACGATGTCGGAACATGGAGAACCTTAAATAATTACATCTAGATACCGTATTTTACCAAACTATTATGTTACGGATCCAATTTTTGTAAAGTCTATGCTATGGATGGAATTGACAGTGTAAAGTTTCATATTTCATTAGTTAGTAACGAATAGTCATTCAAAAGAGCACCTCTATTTTAAGGAGAGGATAATTCTTTAACCTTGCACCATTTAAAAGATAATTTTTGTGATGAAATCTTGTTATCGATACGGTAACCTAGAGGCCCACGGTTTAGTTAAGAGGTTACAGGTCATCATGTATTGAATGGTATCTTGAAAATGGGTATGATTATTCTTGTATGAAAGAGCACATGGTTATCTAAATACGGATTCCTCGTAGACTTTATGATTTTTCATCTTGACCAGCATAGATAGGAATGACATGTTTTTCAGAAAAGGCTAAACCTCTAAAGAAATGATAAAAGAGAAATTGTATAAAGTTTTGGCCATATATTATGATATACGTACACATGTGTGCCATAAGAAATCCACAACGTGGTAGGTACATCTCCATAGCTAATCTAAACTCACAATAGTTTTGGTGGTTGTATATTATTTTATAGATTGTTTTGGTAGTGCATGATTTTTTTTTTTAACAGAATCTTGGGGTCATTACATATGGTATTAGAGCCAAAGTGAAAGCACTCGGGCCTATTTGGGTTCAACATGTACATAGGAATCATGAAGAGGAATAGCTCTAACCAATCGATTGTTTTTATTTGTGGATGCATGACACTGATGAACGAGGGGGAATAAGTTGTCCGAGTGAGCTTCCAAAAGATTAAGGAGATAACGAGGAGGATCAAAGAAGCATCACGAAAGAAGGTATAGAAAAAGTAATTATTTCAAATCCAAACGACTCGTGACCCATTCTTATGGCAAGGTATTGAAAATTGGACTAAAGATTTTCCCGACAATCTTTGGAACTTGAATGAATTATTCTATAGTAGGGTATTCCATTGGAGTCTATGTATAGTTCTGCTTAAACACTGAATTTCCCGGCATGTCAAACTAAAATAGTCACAACACTTTCTGAAACTTTCATAGATCTTATGTAAATTAAGGACAACTCCAAAAGGTATCTATGAGCTTATATTTTAACTAACTGTCGGGGTTTACCTGCTCCAACTTTATCATGTCTAGCAGATGTAAGTAGAACTTAAGTGATTGAGGCATAGGTGGTGGCTCCGATTTGAGCAGTGAGTTATTGTGGCCCCTCAATCAGGTTCCCTATATTGGAAGAATTATGTGCAATCATAACTAGAAATTTCAACCCACTTTCCACTCGAATAAAAGGTGGATTATAAATGCAGGAAAATTATAGGAATAATGTGGTCAGAAGCTCCACATCTGCCTAATTTTTGTATTTATGTTTTTCGTTCGAATTGTTTCCTGTTCATATTAACAATGAAATATTTCCACACTTAGGCTAACGGGATGGTTTTCTAGACTGATTTTGGGATCCTCTTATTTCTTTATGCATTAAAGACAACTTAAAAGAGGTTCACATGATATTTGGTCGTGATATCTGGATGCTCAAACAGCAAAGTAATTTTAGGAAAATCACATAAAGGTTGTACGATTGGTTGATGGGAACCAAAGTTAAAACTTCCTTCTAAATATCATATCCACAAACTTTTTCTGCTTGACTGAAGGAAAAAAAATTGGTGTTACAAAACTTGCAGCTGCCTCTCTAAAGATAGTTATTTTTATGTTTAATTTTTGTACATAAAAGATTTGACATTCTTTTATTTTGGTTCAATTTCTTGTCATATGTTTAAATCTATGAGCAGATTTGATGTAAGAATATAGTATAGATCTGTATTGATTAAACATTCCATACTCTACATACTAATGTCCTAGTTGGCGCACGACCCTATGAGTATGATCTCTAAATCAAAATATCATCTGTGTTTTGAGTTTTCTTAAGGACCAAATCGATTTGGAATCGATCAACATGGTATTGATGGTGCAGATTGTGTGAATGGTTAGCTATCGTAATTCGCAATTGCGTAATACGAAGTTGTAGAATTTGTATGAATAAATCTGTTTCATATATTTAGGTATTACTCACAGGGGGAAGCTGACAGGTATAAATTAAATTTTAAATTAATTTTCCACTATTGTGACTAGGTCACTATGATTGGTACAGTTGTTAATAATGCTTTACAATATTTACATATGTATTTATGGTTTGTTGTCCTCCCATATAAGTCATATCTAGTTTTGATGCCTGAAAATTCCTTTGATCAAAGTGTACGAATTGGGTACCGCATTTTAGTTATGATTTATATCCTTTGGTTATGATAACAGTTGATGCCCAAACCCTATAATGCATTGCCATTGAAATCACTCGTAAAACATTGGACTTTCCTTAAGTCTGATAAGTGTCAGGGTATCCAAGTTTCACAAATGCATTAATTTGGGGTTGGGGTATAACTAACAAAATCTTTTGATGGCATTTATATGACGTATGTGCATAACATGTGATCTAGTTGAATGGATCTAAAGGGAAAATATCATCTCTGATTTATTATGTTAGCTGAGTCATTTTGAAAGGATAGAGTAAGATCTTCACTTTAAAATCATTATAGTTCGGATATTTATGACCTCTTCCTTAATGGTCGAGTTGAATATCTAAAGTATGATTGTTGGGAAATTGCTATTGACATTTTGAAAAAATGATAAGTGAATGAATGACGTATAATGTTTTGTACTAACTTTGCAGTAGTATGCGTGGGACACCACCAATTGAAATGGACTATTTTGTTCAAAAAAAAAATTTCACTGGCTCAAATAAGGGAGCTAAGCCACTCAAGAATGAGTGTTATATTATTATCTTGTTAGAAATTTTGTATTTTCAAGGTTTCTATGAACAAGGGTTTAACTATCAATTGTTGTGTTATGTACTAATATTGCAGGGCTTTACAATGCGTCTGACCATCTCACAATCAATGTAAGACATGGATTCAAAAATCCACGTGTAAATAAGTGGTGGTTTATTATGAATGATGGTAAGGGTACAATCACTACGACTTAGATAATGTTGATTGAATGAATGAAAATTATGTTTATCGATTGATGTTAGAGGCCAATGTCATTAATCAGGACAATGACAGCAAAGTTATGTGACGCACCAAGGACTGTGCGTTACGAATACTCCAAGTGAAATTTATACTAAATACGAACAAGAAAAATTTGAATGCCGTAGGAGCACCATGGTGTTAGGCAAGTGATTGTCGTGAGAGCACATTAGTGCTAGGCATATATGCTGCAGGAGCACAATGATGTTGGACAAGCGATTTCCGTGTGAGAAAATTGGTGTTAGGCATATGGTGTGGCAAAAGATCTAGGCAAAACTAGACATGTGGTAGACAGGACGCTGTTTGATGTCACTGAGGAGAAAAATTTTAACTAGGGGTTAAAAGGGAGAGTAACCTCAGAAATTGTCATAAGTCCACACTAAAATGGAAAAAAGGAACTCAAGGGAGTTCGAAAAAAACATAACGAATGAAAAACATGTTACCAAATTTCCAAGTAAATAGGATGTCACATGCTTAATGTAAAGAAATGATTTCTTCAGGTCGGGGATGACATAAGTATTGAGGGGTTGGAGATAACAAACAACACCCAAAAGGGTAATAATTATGCTTTATTGACGAATAAATCACATTATGAAAATAATTGGGTATTATGACACCAATGAAAAATAGGATATTGCAGATTGTTACAATGAACTATGCATTTTGTTTAAGTTGAATTACATTTTTTTATGAATTACTGAATAAAATTTGTGTTAGACCCATACCTTGTACAGGAAGCTGTAGATCCTGAACGATGGCAAACTGCGGAAAAAGAACGAGAAATATCAAAGGAGATCAGAATAGAACAGATGAAGCAAGAAAAGATGACTGAGGGAAGAAGGCAATGGTTGAAGGAGAAGGACACCAAGGACGGTGTTAATTTTAGGGGGGAAGAATGTAATGTCCCTCTTATACACCCCTAAGTAATTAATATTGTGAATGTATATTCTAATTAACTATTGTAATTAAATTAATACAGTCTAAGTTCCAAGCTGTAGGCTTAGGACAAGAACACAATTTAACAATGGGAAATTGAACCTATGAGGGAAAAAGAGTATGGTTAGGGATTCCTATTTATTTCCCTATTTAGCCCAACAAAAATACTATAGCCTAGCCTTTAGCTATAAGTATGATTAAGCTATGATGAGAATTACCATCTTATTGACTATGGTGAGGATGGAGGTTACCTTGGACTTAAAGTTGTTTACAGTGATTACATAATCGACATTGCCCTCCATAACTAAAACGTTGAAACATCTTGTTTGTGTAAATAAGATGACTCTTGTTATGCGAACCTAAGAGCCTACATACTCTAGCGCTTACTTTCACCTCACATTTATCAGGGGTACATTAACTAGGGGTATTGGAAGTAAGACGAGTTGTATATTATATATATATGAGCATTATATATATTATCCGAACACACATAGTAAAAGGGATTTCATATATGATATATATATATAAAGAAAATCATATATAATAATGGGGCATGATTTTTTTAAATATGTATATTATAAGAGAGTTATACAAAATAGCCAAGCACACATGGTGAAAGGATTTTGATGTATATTTATAAAGAACATTATATACCTATTGGAGCCTTATTTTGGAGATTTTGCGGGGAAAGCAGTTATATGTATATATATATTTGATTATCGAATTGCTTGAGTAGTAGGGAATCATAGTGGAAACCATTACATAATCTATGAGGAGTTTACTGGGGAGATGTTAATTATGGAGGCTTTCATTTTTACCATGATTTACAATCAACGATTTTTTTTTTTTTTGGGGGGGGGGGGGGGGGATGTTACTAGGAAATCAAAATCATTGATTTATGGAGCCTCTAGGGTTGTCAGGAGGACAAATTTGTTTTCTATTGAAGGGAAGAAAAGAGGGAAAGGATCCTAATGCTGAACCCGCGGCCAAGACCAAATCTCCTCTCTGAGGGTATATTGAGGTCAAGGAATCTTCCTCGCTACGAAGGATACCATTTTAATGCCAGTAATTACCGGGCGTCTCTGCACCTCATGCGGAGAATATAATGTTTTCCTTTCATCGTTTATTTTAGTTTCTATAAAAGAAAAACAGTTTCCTTTTGGGGGGGGATACACATGGAGGAGATCTCGGCATTTTGCTGTGAAGAGTCAGCTAATCTTCTGGGGAAGATCCTCTGCATTTCCTACAAAGCAATGAGCCATGCATTTTCAAAAGGGGAGGTTTCTTTGTGGCTTTTTTTTCATTATGGAATAGCATGCGATCTGGGGGGGGAGATCTTATGTTAGGTTGCAATTTCCATAGAGAAGGCAAGGATTCTAGAAGTTTATAAAGAGGGAGACCTGTGTGGTACATGGGAGCATGACCAGTAAGTAAAAAAAAAGAGAAGGCTCTTCTCCTCACGCAAGAAGGACGCCTACAGAAGGTCCTACGCCCAACCTAAACTCTTGCTGCAATTTTTTACATGCCCATCGAGTGCATTCAATCAGAAAAGTGTAGATCTGTCTTGGTATGTCACCAGTGTCAGATGATTCCTATTTACCTACGTTAAGAGGGCGTTCGGTATGTTCAATTGTTTTGGTGACTTTATCTTTACCTACATTATGGTACGTCTTGGCTTGATTGATTTCCCTTGCTGGTTTGTTGTCTACATCGAGTATCTGGTTCATGTTTAGGTTGTAGAACTTTGATCCATTGTAGGGTTTGAATACATGCTGTATGTTTCTTAAAACCCTTCATCTGCCCATAAATATTCAACCCCTACGTGATCCATAGAATGAGTATGTTATTTTTTCCTTGGGTGTAGTTTTGTTAACTGCCGTTGATTAGAGATAAAACTCAGATTTATTATGTATCTGGTGTTTTTCCTTTTCACTGATTGGATCTAAATGCCTGGCAATATTATGATCTGAAACCCATCACGTTTTCACACGATCTCTTTATTTTTTCCTACGTTTGGAATGATAAACATATTTATATAGTTGTAAATCATGATCAACTTCTGTCGCGTTTGATTGTAGAAGGATCTGATATATGCTTGCGCAGAGATCTCTCTCTGCTTACCCTGGATTTACCATGATTTTGATGTATGTTTCCAAGGTTTTGAATGTGTTTGAGTATTGTGGAGAGGGTTCCTTTGGTTTTTCATTGAAGTTTTGGGGGTTTTCCATCGCTATATTTATAACACCTTCCCCGCATAGCTATCAAGGAGGGTATGATACATCTGAATGACCTGTATAATTTGTTCCTGTATATAACAGGAAAATAAAGGCAAATCGTTTAAATTTGAAAGAGCCCCTTTCTATTTTATGAGTCATTCCTCTCTTACTATAAAGAAACATACGATATATATTTGCATTCACATGATAAGCGATATTGGCTTGTATATAGTTAAAAATGTTTATGAAAGATGGCATACCTCTGACCATATGCTTTTAATTGGATTATGTTATTTGAATAAGGCGTATCTCCCTGAAATGTCAGTATTAGTATAAATTTTTCCATATAAAGCGGTGAGATTATAGAGATGCCTTTTCTGAAAATGATTTTTAGGTTGTTCATGTTCAGCATAACTTACTTACAAAGTATGCCTTTTACAACAACTAGCTTATATGTGAAAATGACTTTTAGTTTGATCATTTTAAGTCGAATTATGCAAAAAACATATATCATCATCCCACGCATATCTAAACCCTAGTCAAATACGTGTGACTGGCTTTCCTTGAAAGCGTTGTGAGAGGCATGGGTTGACTTCATCGTAAATGGTATCTGTAGTGTCCGAGTTCTTTTCTTTTTCTGAACCTTTGATTTTAACCCAATAGATCCGAATACCTTTTTGGTTTATGTAATTATATTTAATTATGATTGTAAAGTGAGCAGTGCCAATAAGACTCGGTTCATATTTGTTTAATATGAAATCATATATATATGCGCTGGCATAAGGCTGGGTTAGTAAATCTAGTGTTCTGGTTGGAACCTGCTAGTCTCATGTATTAGTTTTGACCTTGGCATTGGTCAGTCTAGAAAATGCTCTCGGCAGGAGATTGTGTAAGAAGTGACAAAAAGATTTATGGCAACATTGACGTTGCTGATTTTGTAACTATTTAATAAATAATGTCGCATGATGCGACTGTTAGGTGGACGTAACCCCGAGTTTGGGGTGAATCACGTATGTTGGTGTTCCTTTGGTTTTTGCGCCTAAATGTTTTTTGCTTGTATTGTTTTGGTGTACTTATGGATTTGTTGATATCATAATAATTTTTGATCATCGCCTTAATATTTCTCTTGCAAGCTTATGAATGATGTCCGAACATGGAGAACCTTAAATAATTACATCTAGATACCGTCTTTTACCAAACTATTATGTTACGGATCCAATTTTTGTAAAGTCTATGCTATGGATGGAATTGACAGTGTTAAGTTTCATATGTCATTAGTTAGTAATGAATAGTCATTCAAAAGAGCACCTCCATTTTTAGGAGAGGATAATTCTTTAACCGTGCACCATTTAAAAGATAATTTTTGTGATGAAATCTTGTTATCAATATGGTAACCTAGAGGCCCACGGTTTAGTTAAGAGGTTACAGGTCATCATGTATTGAATGGTATCTTTAAAATGGGTATGATTATTCTTGTATGAAAGAACACATGGTTATCTAAATACGGATTCCTCGTAGAGTTTATGATTTTTCATCTTGACCAGCATAGATAGGAATGACATGTTTTCCAGAAAAGGCTAAACGTCTAAATAAATGATAAAAGAGAAATTGTATAAAGTTTTGGCCATAGATTATAATATATGTAGACATGTGTGCCATAAGAAATCCACGATGTGGCAGCTACATCTCCATAGCTAATCTGAACTCACAGCAGTTTTGGTGGTTGTATATTATTTTATAGATTGTTTTGGTAGTGCATGAATTTTTATTTTTTAACGGAATCTTGGGGTCGTTACATTTGACACCCAAATATTGTGGTCTATTTGATATTTTGGCTAAAGTAGGCTCGGTTGCATATCATTTAGACCTAATACCTACTATTAAATTACATGACATTTTTCATGTTTCCATTTTGAAAAAACATATTCATGATGTTACTCATGTAATCGATTGTAATTTTATAAAAGTGGAACCCAAAGGGGAGTTCCAGATGAGACCAGAGTGTATTCTTGACAGGAGAGTATTTTTACTCTCAAATCGTACCATCGGATAGGTCAAGGTGCAATGGAGGCACCTTAGTTTGAAAGAATCTTCTTGAGAATTGGAAAGGTTTATGCGGAAGGAATATCCAATCCTAATCCAAGATGAAGATATGGAAGGCTAAAATAAAAAATTAATAACACCGAGGACGATGTTATCATATACAAGGAGGTGTATGTGATACACCAAGAATTAATAATTTATTATTAATTTCTATTAAGATATTTTATTTTGTTATTTTAAATATTTTTGACACAAAGTATAAAATAAAACAAATCTAATGAATTATTCTTTTATTAATAAAAGATAATGAAGGAGAAGAAATGAAATAGTTGTTGAAGAGTGTTTGCTGAACCACAAGAGGAAAAGAAAAGTGGCTGTAGTTGCTGAGAACTCAAGGTGTACGATGCATCTTCCCCAAAATTAGGTCACAACTCTTTGTTAAGTTCTAAAGAGCAGGAGGCTCATAGATGAACAATTCCTAAAAAAATACTATATAATAGTACGCCCATTAGCAAGCAAAAGGATTGCATTGGATGGGGATTGAATTTGGTAATGTAAGAGATGGTGCATTAAGTGGATTTTGTTCTCGAGGTTCAGCGAATAGATTTAGGGGTTCTAGAGAAAGTGATTTGGCTGCTCAAGGTTCTGGTTGGGAGGAATGACTATTCCATTCATGACTAATTCAAAGGTATCTTTCGAGAGATAATATTGTTTAAACATCTAGTTCCTCTTCCAGTTACAGCAGGGAGTTATTTTTCCTAATTTTTTGTAATGTCCTGAATTTTGGATGTACCATTTATAGGCATGAGCCTATTGATCATGATGATTATATTGATGTTTTATTTTTGGGTCAAAGACCCCACTGCATATGAACATGATGATTTGTTTTGTATATTGGGCGTAATACAATTGTTGATAATATATATGTATGTATATGTTTTGTGCTGGGCATGGACCCTGAAGCACATGATTAAAGAAATTTTTTGTGTTGGGTGTGTACCCTGAAGCGCATGATCGAAGAGATTATTTGTGTTGAGCATAAAGCCCTGGAACACATGAAAATATAATTGGAAATGTTGGGCATAAGCTCTATAGCATTCCATGTTGATGTTGAGCATAAGATCTGGAGCATTGGATCTTTGGCCATTGTATCCCTAGGTTTATCATACAAGTACATCCTAGCATTTAGTGTTCAGTGAAAGCTCTGGAATTTCACTATGTTTGTAACTCTGTGCTATAGGCGTTGAGTATGGGCTCTGGTAAGCGCTAGGGGTTTCTGAAAATAATTTAATATCTTCTAAGTGAAAATGGCCCGAGAAAAATATTGATCATCATCATACTTATTTACAAGTGATTAAATGAAAATTTTGAATTATGTATTGTCATCAAAGTACTTACAAGATACAATGGTATATGAGGGAAATCCAACATGCAAGGATTTTTAGAGTTGCCTAGCCTAGTAAACCTGAGCCATCTATATACTTGACCTTCATAAGGAAGTGTCATTAAGTCTAGGAATCATGATACATGATGCCTAAAGACAAATGTTAACATACTATTTGAATACTATGTATTTTATACATAGTATGTATAAATAATTAGTTATGATAAATTATATAATTGAATAAAGAAAGAAGAGAAGCTCCACCAATTATTATTTATTATTTAATGACTAATAAATAGTGAAATAACTATGAAAGACTAAGTAGGAACTAGTTAAAAGTTCCTAGGTTAAGAATTGAAAATTACCTTAGTAATTAAAAAGGGTTAAATCAAGAAATCAAGGATTTATTTATTTAACTACCCCTTTGACTAAAAATTCTGCCTATAAAGACTCAAGCCAAGCAAAGGCTTGGGGTTCTAATTTTTCTTTTTGAGAATTATTATTCTGCTTGTATTTGCTCTCAAGTGCTTTCTTGGAGAACTTTCTCCTGTGAGGAAAAGAGCACTGATTCAGAATCTGAATACGAGATAAGAAACCCTACCTTAGGATGTCTAAGCTACTTGCATGTTGGAGTCTAGCTTGGGGGGATCTGGATTAGAACCAGGAACAGTTTCGAGTCATGGTTGGGAGGAACGTGGTAGTTCCCAAGTGATTTGGTCTTCAAAATCAGAGGTCGGATCGGTCTTAAATTGATAATGATGGTTATTTGAAAAGTGTGCAGGTTCAATCATTAAAGGAGCTTTAGGAAGATAAATCATAGGTACGAATTCTTAGTATTTCCAAGTTCATTTCTAGGGTATAATGCTAGCTGCTTTATGTAAAAGCTTCTATATATTTTACTAACCCTAGGTAATTGAGGTTCTACCTATATTTTTTCTAGGGCTTTATTTCTCTTCAATATTCCTAGGATGGGAAATACTATCATAGGCTGCATATAGCTAGGTTCCCATATTTAAAATTTTTGTTCTGCATTCGTTGTCATGCTCAGAAATTAATACTCTAGACTAGGTAAATCTAGATCTGCTATTTAAATGTTCACCTAATACTTATATCTGTACTAGCATATTACATTTGTCAATAGAGATCTATGTTTCATATTATAATAGATTTAACTATAGGTGTAATGTCCCTCTTAGCCCTCGATGCCAATAAGTGCGAAAACAGGGTAAATTTTTTTGTTTCTTTATTACTATAGATGGGTCCAACCTGTTAGCGGCAAATTTACAAGAGCCTTTATGTCTAATATGTTAGAACTGTGTGCATGAGAAAAAACAATTATTTAAGAATTCCCTTTAATGTTATTCACAACATGTTATCATCATAGTGCCCTAAAAAAGACTTACTATGCATACCATAAAATAGTAAATTATCAATAACATTTTCATTATCTTTTACAATATTACCTTCCATTTTCTCAAGAGGATCGCATGTACAGAAAATACCATGAAGAGAATTAAAAAAATTCAGGCACATCACATAGAGATACACATAGAAGGTTATGAAAACATGAAAGAGACAGAAAACACCGAAGTACGTGGTTCACCCAAAACCCGAGGTTACGGCCACAAAACGGTCGCATCATGCGACATATATTTTCATAAAAGGTTATAATACAAGCTCGACATGTTTACCATGCTATCTTTCCTTTTTCATGGACTCCATCTCTGGGAGTAAATCCGAAGTCACTGTTAACAAAACAGAGGTGCTTGTATATTGGCACGTAACAATCATGCAAACTAAACCTCTTCTACTTAATCTTTGTTAACGTTAAATAGCCATTAACCTGTCCATGCTAGAACTTCACCCTTTCTTGTTAAATGCAGAAGAAGGGGAAGGTTCACGACTAAGCACAATGAAGGTAAATAATTCACTATAGATAGCCACTAATACTGGGGCTGATAATTTTAATCACAAACCTCTGAGCTAACTTTTTAAATATTTCTGTTTGAATTCCGAATGGATCATGTGTAAGATCTTTTCCAGCAAAACATCACACTTGCTCATATTATTTTTGAGCTTGATTTCCAAGTTGCCTACAATTGAGCAGCCACGCTCTGAGTTCAAAAAACACCCTTTCAGATTGATCTGAAGCCATGGAAATATGTAAACATCAAAGTTCAAACTGTATTTATAATGTGACCAAGGAATATTCCAAGCCATCAAATCTTATAAGCATAGCCAGATCTTTTGGTTTTGCTCTTATTTTGATACTGTAAAAGTAAATAGGAGAATAAAACATCGTTTTCTACACTATAATGAATCGCCAAATCGAAATGTCAGGAATTCAAGGTACTAAAATAAATTTATTAGCTGAAGGCCAGCATCCAAACACCATGTCATATGGAGGCCACATACTCATTACGTCAATGTACACTAGGACAAAGTTTTTGACAATCTTCCCGTCGAGCTCCCAAAATACACCCTATCACGTTGTTCCCCTTTTCCATAAGAGAGAAAAAACACAGACTTGAAAACATATACAACCCCAGCAGCTAACACATGCAAAGTACTAGATACGGGAAAACACACCCTATGTTTTGTCAAGGAAAAGAAGCCAACAACTCTATTTCCAAACATGTGATAGATGGAAAAGCAAGTTTAGAATGTAGAGACAGGAATAATATTGAACATACAGAAGTTCATAGAATTACAAACCAAAACGGTTGATCAACAATGTAAATCAAATAATTGCAAAATTAGGGAAAACAAGAAGGAACCAACGATCTTGCGCCTTGCAGTCTAGTGATTACTCCACATATTAATCCACCATGGAGTCGTAAATAGATGAGGATAGGCTTGAGTAAGCGTCAAAAGAGAAATCAAGATTTAAATCATTATAACCATATAGGTCGCATGGGTAATCACCGTGAGGATGTTTTTAAGATAAACTAGAGTATATAGAGGAGCCGAAACCCTAAGTACATCCTTAGACAACCCAGTGCTGGTATAACTTTATACGGGCATGGCACTGTTTGGTTTCTTTCTGGTTTTAACGCTTTATCTTATGCAAAAAAAGAAACACTCCATTATACACCTATCCCAACACAGCGAGGGATTACCCTCAAAGAAAAACCCTTCAATTCATAAAATTCCCATGTGAAGGAATGGCCACCCATCCTTCTTCTTAACGTTAGCATAAGTTGAATCGAACTTAGTTAAACCCCATAAATCTAGGTAATATATCTATCTCATCTTTGAGTTTGTGCCCCCCTTATTTCATTTAGCAAACAAACAGAGTTAAAACAACCTACTCAGAGATAAGGCGTATAAGTTTACCTCTAGCGTGAGCTTGCATACAGAGATGTCACGGTTGGACTCTTGGATGCTCTGAAGGACGTCTACACGAGGGAACTTCCCTCCCCAAATTTCCAGTGCTAACTCACAAGGATCACAAGGAGATCAATAAAACGTTTTTAAGAAGAATGAGGGCGTTAACAACTAATAGCGCTCCATTATCTAGTCAATGGCGCTATCTACAAGGCACAGAACCCCAAAATGACAAGATTCACGCTATGGAGCAGAGACATGAATATATTTTCTGTCACTGCATTTTGGTGCAGGCATCCCTTCCCCTCCTTTCGTTGTTCTCTGACATCGCAGCATCTCGCACTACAATCCCCGGTATCCGTTTCTCAAAAATCATCCCTTTTAATCTCATAGATAACAGACTAGCGAGTCAAATTCCTCCCCCCTCAACGACTTGAAGCCACCTTATATAAGGGTAAAAATCCCAACGGTTCTTTTTACAGCCATCATTATTTTGCCCCCATCAATGGCTGTGAATCCAGTAGTTATAATAACTGTTGATCATTAGTAGTCACACCAAAACAAAATTAGTGATTTCAGCATACTCAATGGCTGTGAATCCAGGTATAAATGGCTGAAAATCAGAAATCAGGGAATGAATTAAGAGTATTTAACATGGCCCACTAATTAGCTGGTGTAACGTCTGCTTAACTAATCAATTCAGCCAGCCATCAAAAATGCCTTCACTATTTAAATTCTATAATCCAAGCATGCGAGGTCGTACCTCGTGTTTTCCATTATCTTATTTTCATTAAGATTACGATTGCATCTCTATTATTAATATAGCATTTCTCATAAATGAAATTCCTCTCGTTAGCGGAATATATGTATGTGTATATAGAATTTCTTTTTTCTATAGCTTCCACTAATATCCACTAATATCTTTACATAGGAGGAATTAGTTTCATTTTATACTGTTATCACATACCTACCGGTGATAGGAATAATACAAGACAGGAGACCTTGATTGTGTGTTCCCATGAGTAGTTACTACACTAGTTATAAAAGTTTAGGTAACAGTAGGGGTCAATTATTAAAGAAAGCATACGTAATATCCTTGGTGACATGAATTGATGCATTCAATAACCCCGTCTGCATTAAGGGAGAAGGTGTTATTCCTCTCAGTTGTTTCTCAACGCTAACTGGTGGGCTAGGTGGGATTCAATCGATCAGAAAGCAGTCACAGTCAGGTCAGATTGAGCTGGTTGAGCAGTAGGAGAATATTGTATGTGTGCTCCACATATATATAATTCTACATTAGTATGTATATAGGGTTCCATTATTATCTGCATGAGGTTTGTTTCACCCTAATTATATGTAACTTTATATGTTCTACTCACATATATATATATATATATATATATTATTCTTCATTATTATATATGTAATGTTCTACATATAATATATCTATATCTATATATATGTATGCAATCTGTTTCACCATGTGATGTCCCATGATTATAGGTAACATTACATGTTCTACAAATAATACATACCTCAAATGTATATCTCTGTCATACATATAATGTTCTTCATTGTTATAATAATGCTAGAATGTCTCAAGTTCCCTTGATTAACTTGTAGTGGGAGTAGCCTCATTGTGGAGAGTGTTTTCTATTCCTCATGGACGCATTTATAGTTCATTTCTTTTTATTTTTATTTTTACGAGTTGTAGTCCCTCTTAGGTCTTCAAGGTGGGGGGGATATTATATCCTTTCCCCCTAGAGTTAACACTGTCCTCGGTGTTACTTGTTCATCATCCCTAACCTTGATATTTCCCCTCCCCCCTCCCCCTTTGCTTATTTTCAGATTCTGGTGAGCGAAAACCAATTTTACTTGTTAACCTATTTTCCGCCCGACCTACGAAGACTATCGTCAGATATTACATACTTTAATATTTATGATAATGAGGACTACATTATGTTCCCAACTTGAAACAATACTTTAGATCTACATCCTATCAACATCAATGTAAAACCAATAATTCAGCAAAGTTTAGTCTTCATCATTCCTTCACATTTACACATTAAGACATGTAACCCTTCAGTGACTTGGAAAACTGCTAACACAACTTTCATTTTTTCGTTATCCTTTGAAATATGCCTGGAGTTAAATTTTTGGGTGGACTTACATATTTTTCTGAGGTTACTCTCTGTTTTGACCACTAGTCAAAATTTTTCTCCTCAGCGACATTAGATAGCGTCCTATCTTCCAAATGTCTAGTTTTTCCTAGGTCTTTTCTTGCCACACCATGCGCCTAACACCAATGTTCTCACATGGAAATCACTTTCCTAACACCATTGTGCTCCTACAGCATACATGTCTAACACCGATGTGTTCACGCGGCAATCACTTGCCTAACACCATGGTGCTCCTGCAACATGCAATTTTTCTTTAGTATAGATTTCACCTTACTAATCATAATGCACACTCCTTGGTGCTTCACATTACTTTTACCGTCATTGTCTCAACTTGTGAGTCGGCTATACGGTTAGTCAAAGCATATGTAAGTAATTCACAATTTTATTAACTAATCATAAGTTGCAACGGTTTAATCATCACTTATGAGTCATATAACCCTGTAAATTATCTAGGAAATTAATCCTTACACATTTTTGAGCAAGTTGAGCGCAACTTATTTATGCCGGTAGATTTTTATATATCGTAGTGCTCGTTGATTGCAGCACTCGTCATCATCATGGTGAAGCCTGCAATGTCAGTACATAATCCACAGTTAAATCCTTGGTTCATAAAATATTGAAATTCGACAATCAACATTCCTTAACCTCATTATTTAAGGAAACGAATACTTTTTCCTACCAGTCAATCCCGACTGATAGTGTTCTTGGCATATCCTGCAGTGTTAGTGTATAACATTATGCAACATTCATCAACTCAAATAAATTTACACATCTTTACCCATCTGTTGTTTAGATAATTACAGTGAAGAGACATTCCATCTTCACACCACATTTATGTGTGGCAACCTAGGGACACATCCATTCTTCTAACATTAGTAATTCCAATTGAGCTGCATACCACCATTTCGCACCCTAACCACTTATGTTAGGTCTGATGACGTTCTTATTCATCCAATACAAGTCTCTATATTTAGTGCAATATAACAAGAAGCAATAAAGGATACTTTTACTGTTCACATTGGCTATACTCTAGACAAATTTCATAGGTAATCTAGTTAATTCACATTCAATTTTTTCAGTTGTGGTCCAACTGGGACTTCCACAATTCACCACCTACAAAAATCCCAATGCTCTGTGAGTTACATATAATGTCACTTCAAACATAAAAATATCATAATTTCTACTTGACATATTCCTTCTTAAGGAGCCTAAAAGCTCCTCCTCAACACAACTTCCATATATCTAGGCGTACTTGATGTTTTATGCCTACTCGCTCAACACGGTATCCATGAGGTAACTCGATATTCCCCATGCTCCATAGCTTATGATCAAGATATGTCTACCTAATCCCTATAGACCTAAGTGACTTACATTATACATCCAATCATAACTTGATGTTCTAGTGTTAATGCATATAGAGACCATCTCAAAAGTTTCTTATACTAGAAATTTT
>LPNX011012744.1:50061-77943 GCA_001517045.1 Pseudotsuga menziesii
CTATAAAAACTATCTATGCATTTATTTCTAAAAGAAATAAATAACCCATCCAAGACCTTTCAAGGTCTGTAATCATATTACAAATTACATTAAAAATATCCCACATAAATAAAACACCATTAATAATAATCAAAGGGATATCATGACCATCCATGTGCTCCTCATCAAGACTTTGCTATAAAACCTACAGTATTAACATTCATATTAAAACACCATAGTTCACATACATTATATTTTTTAAAGAGTCCCATATAAGATCCATTTTTAGTATCCATCTAAAAGTTTCATCAAGTAACATTCATACAACTGTGTATTAATAAACAAAGGTCATATTTAAATAAACAGTGGTCATGATATCGACCTGCACAGGTTACAATTTCATTTCTTAAATAGAATTAAAATACACAATAAGAACCGTAACATAAATCATCACCATAATCAAATGCATAACCAAATCGATAAAGTAAATTCCTATTACCATTTCTATTATTTCTTATAAAATATTTCCTAGTTTGAAATCACCTTGAGCTAAAACAATGAAGCTCATATGTTTAATCACACAGGCCATGACTCACACCATTGCCATATAATTAAAATGCCTATGCTAGCAGAGAGGTCGCAAGTCTCTAGCTATAGCATGGCCTCGGTCGCTAAACATTTTAATACAGAGTCCAAGTTATTTAAAAACAACGAGTGCCATCGAGGGTCTGCATATCCTGGCCTCCATGAAACCCACTGACATTTTAATACACAGTGATCACATAAGTCATGACAAAGGTCAAACAACGATTTAAAACATAATCCAAATATCACATAAGAACCAGATGCCGTAAGTAATGACATTACAAGTTATCACAACACCATGGGAAGGGTCATGGCATTGAAGGCATGAATTTTACCCACGCTATCTAACTATTACATTTATCAAACTAATAAACAACAATTACACATAGAGCATCCGGTAAGGTGTATGCCTCTGTCCATTAAAATCCCCATTTAAAATACAGAGTTAAATAAAAATGCATGAGGGAATCGCATACACCATAAACCTTTACAAATAATAAAAAGACCAACGCTTACATCTATTTGCATAGAGTTTTCCAAAAGTCTATACACAATTGCCATTAAAGGCTAAGAGGAAGGTTTTACACAGATGTGCCAATGGGCTATGGCACCATTGCTTGCAATGGTGTAGCCCATGGTTTTAAAATCCCAAAACCATAACATTAACGTTTTACATAACCAAAAATGAACATTACACATAGCCGAATGGTCTAAGAAACACCTCACGGCATGTCACCTCAACATTAAAAATAACCAAGTCTATACTCAAAGCCTAAAGGAAAAATTGATTTCATTACAGCATCAAGCCCCGACCAAAACAACCATGCAAAACGTAGCTCTCCCACAAGATTGAAGGGTGACAAGGATTAACTCGATGAGCAGGCTTATCGTGGCAATGAATGAAATACTAGGAGCTAACTGTGTTGTAGCCACACTGCCTTCCATCCCTTTCGGCACCTGCAAGCAACAATCAAATCGGGATGAGGAGTATGCCATTTCTTAAACCGTAAACCAAATTAATATGCAGGTTTAGGATTTCATGCGGGCTTACCTTCACAAGCGGGAAGTCACCTCCATGGACATACCTCTACATAGAGCCAAACAATGAAACCCCAAATGTCAAATGTAAGACACGGCGATTGTGAGCCAAGCCTAAGGGAAGGCTATCACACTTTTGCACAAGCATCAAATGCAACAGGTTGGAGTCCTTTAATGTTTCCACAAACCCACTCCCACAGTCATGACTTGTTACAAAGTATCGATTATCACCACCCTTCATACCATCGCATAAACCCTGGAACATGTGGTTTATACCATATACTATGTCACCCTAAACGTTAAACATTAGCGTTGTCACATTACAAATCTTGCACTATGATAGCATTACCATAATACTTAGTCATAGGTTGCGCTAGTTCAAGTTTAAGACCTTTGCTTAGGAATGTAGATAAAGTTTAGTTCAGAGGTTTAGAACTTAGGGTCTAATACCATAGTGTCAAGGTGTTTAGGCTTAAGCACCATGGCATACCAAGTAGGCCATGTAAATCTCTTGAATTATCAATCCAAAGCTTGGTGTTCACACCACTGATAACCTTCCAATAAAAGACCATAAGAAATTTTAAAATAGAATATATAGTAAAATTATACATAGCCCGAAAAGATATTGATGACATCTAAAAATGACGAATTTAAGACCATAATGAAGAACAATCAATGTATAAGAAATTTAGTCGTAATGGATAAATTGACGATAACAACACTTACCAAGTTAAAAGAAAACAAGGCAATAGGAAACGTAATAAATATTAGCAGGTTATCAACGACCAAGGCTATCAACACACTATACATCTAATCACATCGCAACTAATGAAATGCGTAAACAAAAGAGAAAGGTGCCTTAGTTTGATTGAACTAAGTAAGCCTGCGTAACCAAGAAATACCTTACCTCTCAGATCGTCATGGGAGAACTAGTCCTGCCACTCCACCACTTTATTCCCATCAACAAACTTAAGTTAGTTTATACTTAATAAACAAAGAACACATGTGCAGAAGTAAATCAATGAACTATACAATTCACTAACTCACCGACAGTAATAACTAAGATGTACAAATAGTTTAAATAATAGAATTAAGACATAAGGAGTAAACAAACTAATAATCACTAAATGGACAAGAGAGCATGAGCAGTTTCTCAAGAGATCGAAATTTAAGTAGCGCATGTAATTCCGCATGAGTAATAATGATCCTCTCTCGGTAGTTTTTACTAGCCTATATTTTTTTTTTCAAGTTTTGGGGACATTACATTTTTTAGAAAACAAATTGAATCTACATGATACACATACCCTTAAGAAAACTACAACCAAATTAAAATTTACTTGTCACTAAATCTACTCATATATGATTCAAGGTTTGTGTTTCACCAACTTAAACATATGGGTATTAAAGTCAAGGAAAAATTATAATCAAGGATATAATTTATTAATTAAAACGCCCCAATATCCTCTTAAACAATGTTTTTTTCCAAAACCAACGCATGGAAATAAGTCCTTCCGAGATGGCAACCGAGTGTCTCTAAACATAAACATTCAAATCTAAAAATGATTTTCACCCGAAATGCTTACACTTACTTCATAACTGTGATTTCAATTGATGAACAAAGGACTAAATATTTCTTCTCTGAGATATAAATACCGTATGGGTCGTAGCGCGAATCACACCATTGAACCATATCAATTATTAAAAACACAATTCATAACAATGTGGTTGTAAAGCCATTCAATGTGATCCATAATCATTTATAAACAAACTCCAAGGTCTTAACACACATACCTCTAAGTGTGGAAAGACAGTTTTTGAAAGGTTATTTCGAAAAAGTTAAAAGGAAATCCACAATACGCAATCCACAACTGTGGAAGGATAAATGTAGAATGTTAATTCAAAAAACTTGAAAGACATCATGAAATCCACAATCCACAATTACTAAAGGATAACAACGAAAGGCTATTTCAAAAAGTTGAAAGGCAAAGCTCAATCCACAACCCATAATTAAAGAGTTTAATGATGTGTGTGTTTGTGTGTGTATGGATTTTGGAGGTGTGTGACCAAAAGATTGGAATTGAAAAACTATTTCTAATATTGTAAAAACTTTAAAGTAATTTAATACATAAGTATTTCAATGATAAATTTTAATATTTTTCCCCCTAAAATTGTCATTTAAAAAAAAATTATAAAGTTATAAAATTTATTTAAATATAATAAGAATCAATAACATTTAATAAAATAAAAACTAAAATAAAAATTAATATCTTTATGTAAATGGCCACCATAATAAAATAAAAAAATTGATATTTTTTCACATAAAAAAAATTGTCTTGTTAGTCCCTTGAAATCAAAACCAAACCAAAGCTAACATCAAAATTATATTAGTCTTCATAAAAATATCAAGCTTATAAACAACCCTCCTAATAAATAAAGTTTTTATCATTGAAAAAAATATTGTATTTTTTCTGTGGAATCGGTAATTGTTCTGGTGGGTCCACACAGTCTGCAAGCATGGGGCCACCTCTTACAACATTCCTTGACTTACACGGCACTTGCTAGTCAATGTGGGGCCACATCCTTTACAACATTCCTTGATTTACATGGCACTTGCAAATCAATTTACATCCCTGCGAGCTTTTTGAAAAATATATTTTATTAGGCATTTATTATTCAAATATTTTATTTTATTAAACATTTAGGAACGTTGTATCATTTAAAACCAATATATTTTATTAAGCATTTATTATTCAAATTTTTTATTTAATTAAACATTTAGGAACATTGTATCATTTAAAACAATATTTTATTACACAATCAGGTAAATTTAACAAAATATTTTATTTTTATGGTCACTGTCTGATTTAAAACCATCTTTCATTAACCAGGAAATTTAACCAAAATACAACCCTCATTTGAGGATTTCCATAATAAATTATTTAGGGATATCCATAATTTCAGAAATTTCAAAAGAGACGTATCTAGTCATTTAGAATCCCACAATTTTTATAACACGCATCTTTCCAAGATGGGACAAATCTAGGGTTTCAAGAATCCTTCAGGTTTTGCCTGATATTCGGTATCGAAATAAGTTACCAAACAAATTTTATTTTGACTTTAAATTTCAGAAGATTAGGGTTGGAGCTACTAGTCAAATCAATAAACAGCGGAAGATTCGGGTTAAAGCCAATAATCAAATCGACATTTCAAATTAATTCGGACAATGGCTCTGAGCAGTCAAATCTTAGGGCTCGTAACTCAAAGTTTACTAATGACAATGTCTCCACGTTGATTCGAAACGCGAGACGGGAGAATGTTACACTGATAAAGAGGAAGATATCTTATAATCATACAAAAAAACCCAGCAAAATATTTAGTGTTACAACGTATAAAAACCTATAATTGGTATACGAGGAAGGAAATAAGTGGAAGATTATTACAAGACAGGTTGGTAATTGCATGCACCTCAGATAATAATGTGTCATGAGACACCATCCTCTGCCTTCTTTTGGGCCTGGTTTTCTTTTCCCCATTCTATGTCAACGACAACTCGACAACTCACTGCATGGTGATCTCCATTTACAGCTAAAATCTGGTGCATGTAACTTCTCAGTTGTTTCTCCCAATCTTGGGAGTTGAAGTTATTTTCTGCAATCCGATCCCTTCCGTTCTCTCCTGTTTAATACCACCACTAGGGCATGCAATTCTCTCAATCAACATCTACACATAGCTTTCTTCCCAAGAAAGTTCAAGAAAAAGCTCAAGAAAGCAGAGAAATGGCAAAAGGCCAATCTAGTCACTCAAGCAATAGCTGGAATTCGATGAATGAACAAATAGCTTTATTGGAAGCGACATACAGTCAAGCGATCCGCATTCCTAGCCGCGATTAAATAGATCAAATCGCTAGTCGACTGGGAGTGTATGGCAACATTGAAGGGAAGAATGTGTTTCACTAGTTTCAAAACCGTAAAGCTCGCGAGAAGCAGCGACAGAAACAATGTGTTTCACTGGTTTCAAAATGTGATGATGACTTCATCATTATGTCTTTCCAGGTATTTCTTGTTTTTGGGGTATCAGGGTTCGTCAAAAGTATGCAGTGTGGGTACTCGTTGGATGCAGAATCAAATTCCGCATCCAACGAGCTCTCCCGATCGAAATTTGAGTAAAAACACAGGGAGATATGTCGAAAATACGAACAAAAAAAGTAGTTTTTTTTAATGACAAATATGTCAATTCAACCATTATGGTTGACTTATTTTATTGAAATTCTATTGGTTCTTGAATTCCAACTCACAAAAACTTATTTTGGCACGTTTTCTTATAAGGCCCATTTTAGACCCCAAATTTCCTCTAATGTTTACGTATGAGAAAATATTTCTGAGTTCATAACTACTATAGTGAAATGAAAGCTCATATAGCCATCTATAACTTAAATTTAAAAGCATCTAGATGGTGGAGGGACTTGAAACATAGCAAGAAGGATGACTTAAGAGAAGTATGGTGGACTAAGTTTCGCAATATTTTTCAAGAGAAATACATGTCGAAAAGTTTCTTCAAGAAAAAATTGAAAGAGTTTCACGAGTTATGTATGGGACCATGAATATGGATTCTTTATTAACCGATTTATTGATCTGTTGCATTATGTACCATACATCATGGATCAAAAGGTGAAAATAAAACACTTTTTAGGATGTATTCCTCCCAACTTTCAAGAGAGGATTGAATTTGACATGCCTAAAACATTGGACACCACCTTACATAAATATAGGCTTTTCTATGAGCATGGATAACCAAGGAAACAGAACATGAAAATAAGCAGAGACATGTATAGGACCTTCTCAGACAACCGCAAACTAGTTTTTAACCGACCATCGTACATAAAATAGAAGAACAATTTTCCAGCTAACAAGAACTTCAACAAAACATGTACAAAACCATGTGTACCAGCTCCAAATAGCAACAAGAATGCAACAAATGGGGGAGCCAATGTTTCCCCAATGAAAAATAAATGCTAGAAATGACAAGGGCCCCATTACACCCAAGACTATAAGAGTAAGACCAATGGGGTCTTGTACAACGTACATGAAGAACTAATGGTCGAGGACATAGATGGAACACCATGGATTTATGCAGCCTTGGATGGCTGACATGAAGACCATTAGGCTACCATGGTTGAGATAGAAGGTCATATATTAAACACCTCTATTTCAATGTTAATTGACCCCAGTGCCTTACATAGCTATGTATCGCCTAAAATTGTTGATGTATGTAAACTAGGAAAAGTTAAACATGATAATCCTCGGCTGGTGCAATTAGCCACAGGTATGAAACATACAGTTTAAAAAATAGTTAAAGATTGTGAGGTAAACCTGAATGGTTTTTCTACTAGAGTAAACGTGAAAATACATCCCTTAGGGTCGTATGACGTACCTATCAGCATGGACGCGTTGGGACTACACTATGCCATGCTCGATTTCTTACAAAAGTCAATCTTGTGTACATATAGCTAAGGGAATCAAGTAAATATTCAAGGCATACCTAAGTATTTTTTTTTAAGGCGGGTATGTGCTTTACAAGAAAATAAGTACATTAGAAAAAACTTAAGGCTATCACTGTCAATCACAACAAAATTAAGGCTATCACTGAATGGATGGAATATCTGTCGACCACAACAAAATTAGGGCTGTCACTTAGTGGCCATTTCTAAAATTGTAACAGACATAAGATCATTCAGGGGGATTACCGATATTATTGAATGTTCATAGAAGGATTTTCTAAGATATCCTACCCCGTAACTTCACTGCAGAAAAAAGGTAAAAAGTATGAGTGGACTGAAAAGTGCATGGAAAGTTTTAATAAATTAGAACATTTGTGTGACTACCACCCCCATCCTGAAAATTCTTCATCCTTTTAAGGATGTTTTCATATGTACTGACGCTTGTAAGGAAGGCTTAGCCATAGTGTTAATACAAGAAAATCAAGTCATGGCTTATGAATCTAGAAAATTAAAAGAGCATGAAAATAATTACACTACATACAACTTAGAACTTGCTGCAATTATAAATGCTTTAAAGATATGGTGTCAATACCTAATCCAAAGAAATTTTTTGTTTATGTTAGAGAACATAAGTTTCAAATACTTATTTGACTAACAAAATCTAAATGCTAGACAAGAAACAAAGTGGCAAACGCTTTGAGTCGTCACACAAACTTACTTTTTGCATGCTGTAGTTACAAATTAAATCTGGAAAATTAGATCTTAAATGCATAAAATTCTGATAAAGAATACCAAAATCTAAAAGAATAGACTGCTGGAAATGAAAATAGCCAGATAATAATAGATTTTAACCTAAATAGAAGAATATTATTGTTGCATACAAACATGTTGTACATATCAAATACAACAGAAATCGAATTAACAAATATGAATGAGTTACATAAATGACTTTATTCAGGACATCGTGGATACCAAAAGATGATTCCCATGATGAGAAAGGACTTATTTTGGCCTAAAATGAATAAAGAGGTGGTAGGAATACTTAGCTCGCTGCATCGAATGCCAAAAAGTAAAGGAATAACACCAACATCCTACAATGTTCATTAGAGGAAATTTGGGGTCTAAAATGGGCCTTATAAGAAAACGTGCCAAAATAAGTTTTTGTGAGTTGGAATTCAAGAACCAATAGAATTTCAATAAAATAAGTCAACCATAATGGTTAAAATGACATATTTGTCATTAAAAAAAACTACTTTTTTTGTTCGTATTTTCGACATATCTCCCTATGTTTTTACTCAAATTTCGATCGGGAGAGCTTGTTGGATGTAGAATTTGATTCCGTGTCCAATGAGTACCCACACTGCATACTTTTGACAGACCCCGCTACCCCAAAAACAAGAAATAATTGAAAAAACGTGATGATGATCTCATCATCACGTTTTTCAGGAATTTCTTGTTTTTGGCGTAGCGGGGTCCATCAAAAGTATGCAGTGTGGGTACTCATTGGATGCGGAATCAAATTTGGCATCCAACAAGCTCTCCAGATCGAAATTTGAGTAAAAACAAAGGGAGATATGTCGAAAATACGAACACAAAAAGTAGTTTTTTTCTTTCTTCCTCCAAAATTAATCAATATTATTTTATTATTTTAACTATTATTTTATTATTTTCCTTAGGAGGCCCATTTTAGACCCCAAAATTCCTCTAATGATTGCAACCACTACCCATTCCAAAATGGAAGTGGAAAATAATTAGCATGGATTTTATAATAGGTCAACCTAAAATTTTAGGCAACATGATTGAAGTATGGTTGTAGATGATAATTAAGTAAAGCGACCAACTTTATTCCTTTAAAATGTACTTATAAGGTTGTTCACATTGCAAATATTTTTATGAAAGATATTTTCACATTATATGGCATACGAAAGGTAATAATCTAATATAGAGATGAAAGATTTACATGAAATTTATAAAATGATTTGTTTATAGGATTAGACACTTAGTTGAACTTCAGTACTATTTGTCATTTGCAAATGGATGGGCATACTAAAAGAGTAAACCAAGTCCGAGAAGACATGCTATGTAATGGACAAGCAAGGTAAATGGGAAGACTACTTACACTTACTTGAATTTGCTTACAATAATAATTTTCAAGTATCACCAGGTATGGGTCCTTTTGAAATCTTGTATGAACGCAAATTTAATACTCCAATTTCTTGGATCATTCCAGTTGATAGGTCAATGTTAGTACCTAAATTGTTAAAGGATATGGAACTAACCGTGAAGCAAATGCGAAAAAAGTTGAAGGTTGCCCAAGACAGGAAATTTTTTAATCTTAGCCTAAAAAGAAATCCTATAGAGCTCTACGTAGGTGTACAAGTGTACATAAAGGTAAATCCCAAGAAAATATATTTGAGATTGGGTAAGTATTAAAATTTGACACCCAGATATTGTGGTCTGTTTGATATTTTGGCTAAAGTAGGGTTGGTTGCATATCGTTTAGACCTAACACCTACTATTAAATTACATGACATTTTTCATGTTTCCGTTTTGAAAAAACATATTCATGATGCTACTCATGTAATTGATTGTAATTTTATAAAGGTGGAACCCAAAGGGGAGTTCCAGATGGGACCAGAGTGTATTCTTGATAGGAGAGTATTTTTACTCTCGAATCGTACCATCGGATAGGTCAAGGTGCAATGGAGGAACCTTAGTTTGAAAGAATCTTCTTGAGAATTGGAAAGGTTTATGTGGAAGGCATATCCAATCCTATTCCAAGATGAAGATATGGAAGGCTAAAATAAAAAATTAATAACACCGAGGACGATGTTATCATATACAAGGAGGTGTATGTGATACACCAAGAATTAATAATTTATTATTAATTTCTACTAGGATATTTTATTTTTTTATTTTAAATATTTTTGACACAGTATAAAATAAAACAAATCTAATGAATTATTCTTTTATTAATAAAATATAATGAAGGGGAAGAAATGAAATTGTTGTTGAAGAGTGTTTGCTGAACCACAAGAGGAAAAGACAAGTGGTTGTAGTTGCTGAGAACTCAAGGTGTAGGATGCATCTTCTCCAAAATTAGGTCACAACTCTTTGTTAAGTTCTAAAGAGCAGGAGGCTCATAAATGAACAATTCCTAAGAAAAATACTATATAATAGTACTCCCATTAGGAAGCAGGAGGATTGCATTGGATGGGGATTGAATCTCGTAATGTAAGAGATGGTGCATTAAGTGGATTTTGTTCTCATGGTTCAGCGAACAGGGTAAGGGGTTCTAGAGAAAGTGATTTGGCTTCTCCAGGTTCTGGTTGGGAGGAACGACTATTCCATTCATGACTAATTCAAAGGTATCTTTCGACAGCTAATATTGTTTGAACATCTAGTGCCTCTTCCAGTTACATCAGGGAGTTATTTTTCCTAATTTTTTGTAATGTCGTGAATTTTGGACCTACCATTTATAGGCATGAGCCTATTGATCATGATGATTATATTGATGTTTTATTTTTGGGTCAAATATCCCACTGCATATGAACATGATGATTTGTTTTGTATATTGGGCGTAAGCCAATTGTTGATAATATATATGTATGTATATGTTTTGTTCTCGGCATGGACCCTGAAGCACATGATTAAAGAAATTTTTTGTGTTGGATGTGGACCCTAAAGCACATGATTGAAGAGATTATTTATGTTGAGCATAAAGCTCTGGAACACATGAAAATATAATTGGAAATGTTGGGCATAAGCTCTGGAGCATTCCATGTTGATGTTGAGCATAAGATCTGGAGCATTGGATCTTTGGACATTGCATCCCTAGGTGTATCATACAAGTACATCCTAGCATTTAGTGTTGAGTGAAAGCTCTGGAATTTCACTATGTTTGTAACTCCCTGTTATAGGCGTTGAGTATGGGCTCTGGTAAGCGCTAGGGGTTTCTGAAAATAATTTAATATCTTCTGAGTGAAAATGGCTCGAGAAAAATATTGATCATCATCATACTTATTTATAAGTAATTAAATGAAAATTTTAAATTATGTATTGTCATCAAAGTACTGAAGAGCTACAATGTTATATGAGGTAAATCCAACATGCAAGGATTTTTAGGGTTGCCTAGCCTAGTAAAATTGAGCCATCTATATACTTGACCTTCATAAGGAAGTGTCGTTAAGTCTAGGAATCATGATACATGATGCCCAGAGACAAATGTTAACATAGTATTTTAGTACTATGTATTTTATACATAATATGTATAAATAATTAACTATGATAAATTATATAATTGAATAAAAAAAAAGAGAATCTCCACCAATTATTATTGATTATTTAATGACTAATAAATAGTGAAATAACTATGAAAGACTAACTAGGAACTAGTTACAAGTTCCTAGGTTAAGAATTGAAAATTACCCGAGTAATTATAAAGGGTTAAATCAAGGATTTGTTGATTTAACTACCCCTTTGACTAAAAATTATGCCTATAAAGAATCAAGCCAAGCAAAGGCTTGGGGTTCTCATTTTGCCTAAAAATTACCCCTATTTTCGCTCTCAAGTGCTTTCTTGGAGAACTTTCTCCTGCGAGAAAAAGAGGACTCATTCAGAGTCTGAATATGAGATAAGAAACCCTACCTTAGGATCTCTAAGCTACTTGCATGTTGGTGTCTAGCGTGGGGGGATCTGGATTAGAACCAGGAACAGTTCCAGCTCATGGTTGGGAGGAACGTGGTAGTTCCCAAGTGATTTGGTCTTTAAAATCAGAGGTCAGATCGGTCTTAAATTGATAATGCTAGTTATTTGAAAAGTGTGCAGGTTCAATCCTTAAAGGAGCTTCTAAGGTATAATGTTGGTACGAATTCTTAGTATGTCAAAGTTCATTTCTAAGGTATAATGCTGGCTGCTTTATGTAAAAGCTTCTATATATTTTACTAATCCTAGGTAATTGAGATTCTTCCTATATTTTTGCTAGGGTCTTTATTTCTCTTCAATATTCCTAGGATGGGAAATACTATCATAGGCTGCATATAGCTAGGTTCCCATCTTTAAAATTTTTGTTTTGCATTAGGGAACCTAGCTATATGCAGCCTATGATAGTATTTCCCATATTCCTAGGATGGGAAATACTATCATAGGCTGCATATAGCTAGGTTCCCATCTTTAAAATGTTCACCTAATGCTTATATCTCTACTCACATATTACATTTGTCAGTAGAGATTTGTGTTTCATATTATAGTAGATTTAACCATAGGAGTAAGTTTAAAGAAGTAAATATACTATATAGATACCCTAGGGTATTACTCATCACGAGAAATATTTTATAAAATAATTATATATACATATAAGTAAGGCTATCACGTATAAATCTCTATAAAAACTATCTATATATTTATTTCTAAAAAAAATAAATAACCCATCCAAGACCTTTCAAGGTTTGTAATCATATTACAAATTAAATTAAAAATATCCCACATAAATAAAACATCATTGATAATAATCAGAGGGATATCGTGACCATCCATGTGCTCCTCATCAAGACTCTGCTATAAAACCTACAGTATTAACATTCATATTAAAACACCATAGTTCACATGCATTATATTTTTTAAATAGTCCCATATAAGATCCATTTTAAATATCCATCTAAAAGTTTCATCAAGTAACATTAATACAACTCTGTATTAAAAAACATAGCTAATATTTAAATAAACAGTGGTCATGGTATCGACCTGCACATGTTACAATTTCGTTTCTTAAATAGAATTAAAATCCACAATAAGAACCGTAACATAAATCATCACCATAATCAAACGCATAACCAAATCCATAAAGTAAATTCCTATTACCATTTCTATTATTTATTATAAAACATTTTCCAGTTTGAAATCGCCCTGGCCCAAAATGGTCAAGCTCATATGTTTAATCACATAGGCCATGACTCACACCATAGCCATATAATTAAAATTCCTATGCTAGTAGAGAGGTCATAAGTCTCTAGCTACAGCATGGCCTCGGCTGCTAAACATTTTAATATAGAGACCAAGTTATTTAAAAACAACGAGTGCCATCGAAGGTCTTCATATCTTGGCATCCATGAAACCCACTAACATTTTAATAGAGAATTCTCACATAAGCCATGACCAAGGTCAAACAACGATTTAAAACACAGTCCAAATATCACATAAAAACCAGATGTCGTAAGCAATGAAATTACAAGCTATTGCAACACTGTGGGAAGTCTAATGGCATTGAAGGCATGAATTTTACCCACGCTATCAAACTATTACATTTATCAAACTAATAAACAACAATTACACACAGAGCATCCGGTAAGGTGTATGCCTCTGTCCATTAAAAACCCCATTTAAAATACAGAGTTAAATAAAAACGCATGAGGGAATCACATACACCATAAACCTTTACAAATAATAAAAAAACCAACGCTTACATCTATTTGCATAGAGTTTCCCAAAAGTCTATACATAGTCACAATTAAAGGCTGAGAGCAAGGTTTTACACAGACGTGCCAATGGGCTATTGCACCATTGCTTGCAATGGTGCAGCCCATGGTTTTAAAATCCCAAAACCATAACATTAACGTTTTACATAACCAAAAATTAACATTACACATAGCCAAATGGCCTAAGAAACAATTCACGGCATACCGCCTCAACATTAAAAATAACCAAGTCTATACTCAAAGCGCGAAGGAAAAATTGATTTCGCTACAGCATCAAGCCCCAGCCAAAAAAACCATGCAAAACGTAGCTCTCCCACAAGATTGAAGGGTGACAAGCATTAACTCGATGAGCAGGCTTCATTACAGGAAATTTCAACTCAAAATGGGCCTCCTAAAATGAACTAATAAAATAATAGATAAAATAATAAAACAATATTTATTAATTTTGTTGGAAGAGAAGAAAAAAACTACTTTATATTAAAAAAGTGTTTAACACCTATACAATATTTCAAATTTAAAGCAATTTCATTGGCTAACACATGATGACATGGAATTTGAATAAAAGTTAAAAGGCCCATTTTGATTTGAAATTTCCTCTAATGACTGTGGCCACGAATGAAACGCTGGGAGCCAACTGTGTTGTAGCCACGTTGCCCTCCATCCCTTTCAGCACCTGCAAGCAACAATCAAATGGGGATGAGGCATATGCCATTTCTTAAACCATAAACCAAATTAATATGGAGGCTTAGGATTTCATGCGGGCTTACCTTCACAAGCGGGAAGTCGCCTCCATGGCCATACCTCTACATAGAGCCAAACAATGAAACCCCAAATGTCAAATGTAATACATGTGCATCGTGAGCCAAACCCAAGGGAAAGGCTATCACACTTTTGCACAAGGATCAAATGCACCAGGTTGGAGTCCTTTAATGTTTCCACAAACCCACTCCCACAGTCACGACTTGTTACAAAGTATCGATTATCACCACTCTTCATACCATCACTTAAACCCTGGAACATGTGGTTTATACCGTATACTATGTCACCCTAAACTTTAAACATTAACGTTGTCATATTACAAATCTTGCACTATGGTAGCATTATCATAATACTTAGTCATAGGTTGCGCTAGTTCAAGTTCAAGACCTTTGCTTAGGAATGTAGATAAAGTTTAGTCCATAGGTTTAGAACTTAGGGTCTAATACCATTGTGTCAAGGTGTTTAGGCTTAAGCACCATGGCATACAAAGTATGCCATTTAAATCTCTCGAATTATCAATCCAAAGCTCGGCGTTCAAACCACTGATAACCTTCCAATAAAAGAACATAAGAAATGTTAAAATAGAATATATAGTAAAAATATACATAGCCCGAAAAGATATTGATGACATCTAAAAATGATGAATTTAAGACCATAATGAAGAATAATCAATGTACAGGAAATTTAGTCGTAATGGCTAAATTGACGATAACAACACTTACCAAGTTAAAAAAAACAAGGCGATAGGAAACATAATAACTAGTAGCAGGTTATCGATGACCAAGGCTATCAACAGACTATACATCTAATCACATCACAAGTAATGAAATGCATAAGCAAAAGAGAAAGGTGCCTTAGTTTGATTGAACTAAGTAAGCTTGCGTAACCAAGAAATACATTACCTCTTAGATCGTCATGGGAGAACTAGTCCTGCCACTCCACCACTTTATTCCCATCAACAAAGTTAAGTTAGTTTATACTTAATAAACAAAGAACACATGTGCAGAGATAAATCAATGAACTATACAATTAACTAACTCACCGACAGTAATAACTAAGATGTACAAATAGTTTAAATAATAGAACTAAGACATAAGAAGTAAACAAACTAATAATCACTAAATGGACAAGAGAGTATGAGTAGATTCTGAAGAGATCGAAAGTTAAGTAGCGCATGTAATTCCGTATGAGTAATAATGATTCCCTCTCGGTAGTTTCTACTAGCCTATAATATTTTTTTTCAAGTTTTTACAAATCGAATCTACATGATACACATACCCTTAAGAAAACTACAACTGAATTCAAATTTACTTGTCACTAAATCTACTCATATCTGATTCAAAGATTGTGTTTTGCCAACTTAAACATATGGGTATTAAAGTCAAGGAAAAATTATAATCAAGGCTATAATTTATTAATTAAAACGCCAAAATATCCTCTTAAACAATGAATTTTTTCAAAACCAACGCATGGAAATAAGTCCTTCCCAGATGGCAACCGAGTGTCTCTAAACATAAACATTCAGATCTAAAAATGATTTTCACCCGAAACGCTTACACTTACTTCATAACTGTGATTTCAATTGATGAACAAAGGACTAAATATTTCTTCTTCGAGATCTAAATACCCTATGGGTCGTAGCATGAATCACACCATTGAACCATATCAATTATTAGAAATACAATTCATAACAATGTGGTTGTAAGGCCATTAAATGTGATCCATAATCATTTATAAACAAACTACAAGGTCTTAACCAACATACCTCTAAGTGTGGAAAGACGGTTTTTCGAAGGTTATTTCGAAAAAGTTAAAAGGAAACCCACAATACGCAATCCACAACTATGGAAGGATAAATGCAGAATGTTAATTCGAAAAAGTTGAAAGGCATCACGAAATCCACAATTACTGAAGGATAACGATGAAAGCCTATTTCAAAAAGTTGAAAGGCAAAGCTCAATCCAGAACCGATAATTAAAGAGTTTAATGGTGTGTGTGTTTGTGTGTGTATGGATTTTGGAGGTGTGTGACCAAAAGATTGGAATTGAAAAACTATTTATAATATTCTAAAAACTTTAAACTAATTTAATACATAAGTATTTCAATGATTAATTTTAATATGTTTCCCCAAAAAATTGTCATTTAAAAAAAAATTATAAAGTTATAAAATTTATATAAATATAATAAGAATCAATAATATTTAATAAAATAAATACTAAAATTAAAATTAAAATCTTTATTTAAATGGCCACCATAATAAAATAAAAAAAATTGTCTTGTTAGTCCGTGGAAACCAAAACCAAACCAAAGATAACATCAAAATTACATTAGTCTTCATAAAAATATCAAGCTTATAAACAACCCTCCTAACAAATAAAGTTTTTATCATTGAAAATAATATTTTATTTTTACTGGGGAATCGGTAACTGTGGGTCCACACAGCTCGCAAGCATGGGGCCACCTCTTTTACAACATTTTGTTTTGTGGGTCCACACACCTTGCAAGTATGGGGCCACCTCCTTTACAACATTCCTTGATTTACAGTGCACTTGCTAGTCAATGTGGGGCCACCTCCTTTACAACATTCCTTGATTTACATGGCACTTGCGAGTCAATTTACATCCCTGCGCGCTTTTTGAAAAATATATTTTATCAAGCATTTATTATTCAAATTTTTTATTTTATTAAAGATTTAGGAACATTGTATCATTTAAAACCATATTTTATTACACAATGAGGTAAATTTAACCAAATATTTTATTTTTAAGAACAATGTATCATTTAAAACCATCTTTTATTAAAAAAAAGAAATTTAACCAAAATACAACTCTCATTTGAAGATTTCCCTAATAAATTATATAGGGTATCCATAATTTCAGAAATTTCAAAAGAGACGTATCTAGTCATTTCGAATCCCACAATTTTTATAACACTCATCTTTCCAAGATGGGACAGCTCTAGGGTTTTAAGAATCCTTCAGGTTTTGCCTGATATTCCTTATCCAAATAAGTTACCAAACAAATTTTATTTTGACTTTAAATTTTCGAAGATCAGGGTTGGAGCGACTAGTCAAATCAATAAACTGCGGAAGATTCGGGTTAAGGCCAATAATCAAATCGATATTTCAAATTAATTTTGGACAATGGCTCTAAGCAGTCAAATCTTAGGGCTCGTAACTCAAAGTTTATTAATGACAGTGTCTCCACGTTGATTCGAAACGCGAGACAGAGAATGTTACACTGATAAAGAGGAAGATATCGTATAATGATACAAACAAACCCGGCAAAATATTTAGTGTTACAACTTATAAAAACCTATATTATTGGTATACGAGTAAGGAAATAAGTGGAAGATTATTTCAAGACAGGTTGGTAATTGCATGCACCTCAGATAATAATGTGTCACGAGACACGATCCTCTGCCTTCTTTTGGGCCTGGTTTTCTTTTCCCCATTCTAAGTCAACGACAATTAGACAACTCACTGCATGGTGATCTCCATTTACAGCTAAAATCTGGTGCATGTAACTTGTCAGTTGTTTCTCCCAATCTTGGAAGTTGAAGTTATTTTCTGCAATCCGATCCCTTCTGTTCTCTCTTGTTTAATACCACCACTAGGGCATGCAATTCTCTCAATCAACATCTACACATCGCTTTCTTTTCAAGAAAGTTCAAGAAAAAGCTCAAGAAAGCAGAGAAATGGCAGAAGGCCAATCTAGTCACTCAAGCAATAGCTGCAATTCGACGAATGAACAAATAGCTTTATTGGAAGCGACATACGGTCAAGGGATCCGCATTCCCAGCCGCGATCAAATAGATCAAATCGCTAGTCGACTGCGAGTGTATGGCAACATTGAAGGGAAGAATGTGTTTTGCTGGTTTCAAAACTGTAAAGCTCGGGAGAGACAGAGACAGAAACAAGAGAGAATGGCATCCATCAATCCCTTTCAAGAACCTTCCTTGGCAAGGAAATCACGCAAAAATAGTAAGAACCTCTACGATATCTGCTTCAATCTTCTAAATAAAATCACGAAGATTTCATTTCACTATAACTAAAGCTAGTAGTTTGCTATTTCCTCATTAGTTTATTATTGCAATGCATTTGTGTTTGCTGTCTTTAATACTTCAGAGCTTTGTTGCAAGAAATTTTCTCTACAGATCAGAAATCGGCCGTTATCATGGCAGAGGTAATGAGTTAGTAAGAGCATTTATTTTTCCAGCTTTTAATTTCTAACTATCTATCAATGCATTACTGAATATCAATTAGTGTTGCTACAAATGAACTATTTAAAGATCTCTAACATTAGGTGGGTTCTCAGTGGCTTAGATACATGTTAATAGTACAACAACTAAGACAACAAATGCTGACAATTTATGGGAACCTCCGACGCTAGAGTCGTTTCCATTGCATCCCACTGGTATGGCTCGTGCAAATCCGCAGTCTGTCATGAAGTGGAGAAATGATTGCAGATCTGATGAATATATTGATGAACAAAATGATCCAGGGTCAGGTGGGGGGCATTTTCATAATTTTTTCGATTTCATCCCTGGCCATCCTGGCAAGTAATGGAAGCTATGCTTAGATATCTTCTACAGAAATACATTGCATCAGTGTGATGAATCTCCATGCCAATTGTTGCCTCTTCATTATCTCTGTGCGTGGCAACTGTTGCACAGTTTGATTTTTCTTTTCTTGAAATTAGTGGAATCTTAATATGTAGGAATAGGAATTGTTTTTCTTCATGAAATTTCTTGATGCCTGCGCTGTGAGGTCTTCCTCTGGACATCCTTTAGCTTTTAAGTGGACGCCAAGCGGATGCAACCATTGGGATATCGGTCGACATGTTGCATTTGTCATGTAACAAAAGTTGTTGTGTAATGTAGTTGATTTTGCTTGAATTCATGAAATCATGTAAAAGGAAGTTTAAGAATGATGTGTTTAAAAATTTCGAAGTAAATTTCAAACACTCGTCTTACTTTAAAATATCATTTGGAGGTAATTGTAACCTACTTTGTGATCTTAATCCAGAAATCGAGGCAACGATCTTAATACAAAGGCCCGAGGAGCCTTATATCTAGGTAACCATCATTGAAAAATAAAAAATGTTGTCAGGAAAGCGATATCGCTATGGCAGATTGAGAAACAAGAAAAGCAAGACAAGAATGCTCTGTATTATTTCATGATATTTGTTATAACTTGGGCTTGTGTGTAAAAAACACTAATAGAATGCTGTGAAAAAAATGGATCTAACTTAAACCTGTTCAAAAGGGTACTAATCAAGCCTGCTTTGCTGCTGCTGTAATTGCTTCAACTATTTTATTGCAATTAAGGATAGATACTGATATCTGCTAAATGGCTCCAAATTTCATAAGATTTAGTTTTTTTTTATCAATGATTTCACTCTCTAGACTGAGATTGCAATTGATTTATTAAATGATCACTTTATAGATATATCAGAAATACCGACAATATCAGCAGCCAACTGCAATAAACTTTAAAGACTTAAAAGTACTTAGAGTCTTCCCACCCATCATCAAATTAAGTAATGATCCTTATTTAGAATAAGAACCTTACCACATCCACATAAGTTATTGGAAGAGGCACTGTAAAAAAGAAAACATGTGATAAGAAATATAAATCTGGAGCATACAAAACCTTTAACTTTTTAGTTTGCTTCAATTATACAAAACCTTTGACTTCTTAATTTCTTTTCATCTTATGTAGTCTTATATTTTTTTTAAATACAAAACATGACTTTTGGAGAAATGTTTCCAAAGATTACCTTATTCTTGATGTTCCAAATTGACCAAAAAATAAAAATTGAAATTTCTTTATAAAAAACTAATTCTTGAAACTATAGTCTAAAAGTTTCATCCAAAGAGGCATCCCCAAGAAAAGCTGAAACATAACACTTACAATTCCTTCACAAAAGTCCAAACCTAAAACCTTAATGCTGAAAAGAACCTCTACAAACATATGGACAACCAATCAATATCTTGTTTATACAAAATACAAAAGATGGAACCTCCTACCCTTTCTTTATAATATTTTGAGAGGTTAAAAGGTTATTTTTCAAAGACAATCACCAAAAACATTTTAATTTTTCATAAATAATACTCCAAAGCTTTCCATAAAACCAACTCATATCATTCTTGTTCCAATTAAGTAATTTGGCCATACCTTCCGAAATAGTTGGTATTGGCATATTTTCAAGCTTTCTCCTTTATTAATTTTAATATGTGCAATTCAAACAATATTTTATATTTTATATTTTTGAGATATAGAAGTAAATATTAAATTTTGTATTTATTAATATTAAAATGAAACATGAGTTTATGTTGCCAAATTTATGTGGTGGTTAGTTTAGGATGGGACACAATATCAAATGTGGAGAGTGTGAGAACTAAGGCATTAATATCATAGATGTGGAGATAAAAATAAGACATGGTGTGCTTATGTGGGGAAACTAGGGTTTGATTGGTAAAGAAAATAAGGTTGCGAGATAAACCAGAAAAACTCAAAGGTTAGACTAAGAATTTTAATAAAAAAGTTTTAAAACTTTTTAATGTTATTTTATAAAAATCTTTATATAGTTAATAAATTTGTTAATAATAATATAACTTTAACTTTTAACTTTTAATTTTAATTTTAGTTTTAACCTTAATTTAACTATAATTTTAATTTTAACTTTAATTTTAATTTTAACTTTACTTTTAATTTTATTAAATTTAAGATATTTATAATTATAATTTTTAATTTTTTAAAATTTAGATTGTTATTTTATAAAAAAAAATTATATTATTATTGAAAATTTTCAATTATAATTTTATTGTTAATTATAATATTATGGTTAATTTTAATTTTAATGTTCATTTAACTTTAATTTTAATTTAATTTAATTTTTAAAATTTAATTTAATTTTCATCTTAAATATAAATTAAGATTGTTATTTTTAAAGATCTTTATATTGTTATTAAAATGTTTTAATTATAATTTAATGTTACTTTTAAATTTTAATTCATATTTAATTCTAAATTTGTTTTAAATATAATTTAATTTTAAAATTTAAAATTTTAATTTTTAAAAATTTTAAGGATAGGTATGAGGGCCTTGAAATGAGTTGTCTTGTATATATATTTTTAATGTTAAAAGTTTTTATCTTTCTATTTTTTAAATTCTCGTTAATTAATGAAAATATTATAAATTATTTAAATAAAAAATTGGAATAAATATAAATAATATATAAATCCTTTAATAGAACTTTTCACTACTTTTAATATAAAAAAATAATGATCTAAATAATTTTTAATTACGTCATAAGGCGTTCAACAAGTGGGAGTCGACTCCCCAAGTTAATGCTTTTTTTTGTCATCCATCGATATTTTTAATCGGATGATTTAGATAATCTCCATCGTTGTTCAGGTGCGGTTAGCTGCATAGGTGCACAGTGGCACATGTGCCATCACTGTCAATCCACAATGGCTGCTTCTTTCTTCTTCGAGCCATTCTACCTATTTTCCTTCACGAAATAGTTTTGGCAAAAGCCTGAGCTGCTGCGGTTGCAACTGCTGTGTCTGTGGATTTTGTTCTTGGGACATCATTTGTTCTTTTCAAAATTATGTGTTTGGCCTTGGTCGAGATGCCAATGTTCCTGTAGTCCTTACTATGTATGAAATAAACCCACTGCAAAATCATAAATAACGCCACAGCAAATTCAGAGTGAATTGATGTAACTACACAAAATTAATGAGAAAACCGCGAATCACCTGAGGCAAAGCGTAATCATGGTGTGTTAAGCTCTGCAAAATGATGGAATAGCCTAGCCATGACTCCATGGGTATAATTTTCATGAGTTTTTGACCTCATTAACATAAAACTAACACATTGTAAACTTTGAAATCGAACTGATATTGAATCAGAGACGCCTAGCCCTCGCATTGCCAAATATGTTAAGAACTTTGAAATCCAACTTATATTGAATCACAGATGCCTATCCCAAGGACTGCCAAATGTTATGAACTTTGAATTCCAACTAATATTGAATCACAGATGCCTAGCCCCAGGATTGCCAAATGTTGAGTTTTCCATCTCTACACACTATCGTTGGTCTGTCCACCATTGTGTCTGCTACCTTTCCTGTCATCCCCCAGTCCCGCTGGCTTGCATCATTAATATCTCTGGCATGACTTAGAGACCAATATTTTTCGAGTTGGTATCCTCAATTGGAATTTGTCTTTTAAAATGATGATATCATTAAAAAAAACTATCCTTATCCTTATAACATGAGGATCACTTACAAACTAAGAAAACCAATCTTCAAGATTCTGAGATTTGTTAAGAGACAAACAATTATTACAATTCAATCCTAACCTAAATTGTACCAAAGTCAAAAGGTTAGAACAGTTCTACTGAGCCAAAAAAATTGTACAAGTAAAAAAATCCTGTTTGAATCATGTGAAGATTGCGTAAAGAAGCATGTTGAAATCATTATAGGCAATTGTTTGACATGTGAATACCATAGATTCACTGTGAGTGAACACCTTGTGAAAATTCTCTCTAAATCCAATTTTTTCTTTGCCCAAAAACATTGAATTATAGACCTATTAAATTTGATTTGATTTTTGCATCCTTGAACGAAGAAATAAATAGTAAGGGTGTTCTGGAAAATTTGCTCGCGAGATAGAACTACCATGTCTGATCTAATTAAGCCCTTTGATGCAAAGGTTTTTAATAATAAATCAACAGTGAAATTGGATTTAGAAAGATCGCCTCTAACCCGAATTGCAATAGAAATTCTTCTATCTTTTCTGTCTTTCTTCACTGGATAGTTAGGAAGTCCTCTCTATATATGCATATATCAGCAACCAAAAGCAGTGATCATTCCTATACACTTTACATGTCTAGGAAGCCTACATTGTATAACAAGAATGTTGAAGAATATAATATTTACAAGAATACTGAAGAATATAATCTCAAAGCCAAATGAATGGGTGGTATAACCTCAAAGTGAATGACGGGCCTCCAATGTATTGGTTCTTTAATGAATGTTTTCTGCATCAAATTGCAATTCACTCCTACAAACTTCAAGCCATCAACAAATTGCTCCATTGCCTTGAGAATGTCCTATGATTCAGAGCACAAAATACATAAATAACTTAGTGAAAGCTGCTGCCCTGAAAAAATATCTTGATGTTCTATTTCTAATAAGAATCCGATGAAAGAATCTAGTTCTTAAAAAATATCCTGAAAAAATCCAGTTCTTAAAACCACATGATTTGTATCTAAGCAAAGGTATGTGAAAAACGCGAAAATAAACAATGCAAACCTCGAGGCGGGTAAGATCCGTGAAAGAATAACTAGGGGCCTGTTTTCTATGAGTCCATAATGGTGAGGCTTCTCTGGCCTCTTTTCCTCTTTGTCCTCGAAAAAAATGGTTCCTTGCATACATTGCGGTACAAATGCTCCTGATTCTAACAGACCCCTAGCCCAGGGACTGTGAATGGGTGGAAAAAGTGAATGCAAAAGGTAGGTTGTCTCTTACCTCCCACAGGTGCTCGTGGATGGATGCCACGTGAACTGCATGCTGGGGAGGGATTCATGCAAGAGGACACTTTAAGGTAAATGAGAAACAAGTATTATTTTCTTTTATTTTTATTCTATAAGCCATCCTCCCTCCTTGCGACCTACGAGATCCCGATGACATTCTCTATATATTACATTGCTACTGGAGTGTAAGAATTGAGAGAATGTGAAATCAAAAGTTTGGTGCTTCTTCTCTTGATGTCAACATCGAAGTGTTGTGAGCTACATTATGAATATTTTATGGAGGTGGTGGAGTTATGGAGATTATTTTGAAGTGCTACCTCTTCTCTAGTGATTGCATTGGAGTTGTAACTACTACCTTTTCCAGAAAGTAGAGTTGTCTCTCATTTGAAGATGTGTTCTTCTCTAGTGATTGCATTGGAGTTGTAGCTACTACCTTTTCCAGAAAGTAGAGTTGTCTCTCATTTGAAGATGTGTTGTACCTCATGGAATATCCTTTAATTTGATTGTTGAATGCATATTGCTAAAGAGTGTGATGTTGCTTGCACATGTTGAGACTCCACTGTGGAGTGTGAGACTTTTCGCCATGAACTATTGACTGAGCACAATCCATTTATAATGTGAGTGGAGATGTTGATGAATTGAACCTCTCCTCCTCCACACCATATCAAACTAAGTCTCCATATATTGCTGCAAGTTTGTGCTTGGGATCTCAACCTGTAGACTGCTATATTTCTATGTGTTCTTGTGTTCGAGTCCCTGAAAAAATTTTGGAGTAGCATGTTAGCATGTATCCCTCTTGGTAGCCAGATATCCGTTGGATTATATTTGATGTTGTTAAATGGATCGACAGATTGTTGTCATAGGGATGGTTATATGTGACTCATTTGTATGTCCCAGTAGAAGTGTATCTTTCCTCTTAGAAATCCCATTATCTCTAGTTTTTGCTTTCACTACTTCTTCATGACTTACAGATATTCTATCCTCTTCCACTCCAAAGTTGGAGATTACATTACAGAGATTCCTTTATTCATTCTCTCCCTGTGAGTATATACATTGAAAGGTGTGTGTGAATCTCTCTCTCTCCCCACGAAGATCGTCTCACTCCTTTGTTGCGAGGCCCTACGACTTGGAGTCTTATGTATCGAAGAGATTTGCATATCCGACTTGGAGTTAGATTTCATTTTCTCTACATAACCCATGTATTGAGACATTGCGTAGATGCACTAAGAAATATTATTGAACCTTTGAATGCATTAAATGTAACATGGCCCCACATATTTTTGATGACGCCACTTTTTGAAAAAGAGTACTTGGGTAAGTCGAGAGTATTGCATGTAGATTTCTTCATAAATTTTGAATCATGATTCATAATTATAAATTGGATTGTTATTTGAACAATTAACATTCAAATTGAAAATTTGAAACATAAGATTTGATAATATATCAATTGGAAGACTGGAAATTACATAAAATTTGATAAAACATTGTACCAGGCACCTGTAACAGGAAAGCAAACTCAAATATGAAGGTACACTTGAAATCTTATTTTAAACACCTATTTTTATTACAATTACACAGAATAAAAAATTGCATATTGTCAAATATATTCCTGAGTTGTTATGAGTGTATTTCTCAGTGTATATATATAATATGTGCACATTTGGTAGTCATTATGTTCCATGAGTGTTGAACACAAAACCATAAAAAAAATTATTGTAAATCAATGTGAAATCAATCTACAAGATTTGGACAATATTTAGGAGAATTTGAACACTGTTGCAAAGTGTTTGACATACTCCATATGTAGTTAGCAAAAAATTAGTTCATATTTGGTGGGGACTTTTCATTGTAGTCCTTTAATTTATGTAATGTCTTTTTTTTACTTTGTAATAAACTAAACATCCTTGATAATTATGGAAGCTTAATTGGGGAATGGGCTTTTCATTTTTATCCTTGGATAAGCTTCGGAAAAAAATTGGTGGAAATCTTTTATTTTAATACTAAAATTATGAGTATTTTACTTTTAGAAAAAATGAGCTAGTTTCCTATGCCCAGAAATTAGGCACATTATGCCTCCATTATCTTATATTACAACCATGGATAACTTTACATAAAGTCTAATAGTGAGCCTTAGAATCGAAAATTTTACACATTTTATGCAACGAATAAAGAAGACACAGGAGAGCGTTAATGTGGATCGACCGCTTAACATTGCAAACTCTCAAAAATGATTTTGATGTTGTTCAATGTCAATAAATCGTGATGAGGAATGCTTATTAGGATATCTTAAAAATTGAATTAAATCGCTTCAAGAAAATGATCTTGCATCTATTTAGAAATAGTTTATTACTAGCATATACTCAAAGTTGGTAAATGAAACACTTAAGGAAACTTCTATATGTTGCAAAATTTAGAGAAAGTTGTTTGTAGATAATAAAGTATTTTTAATGAAAACATAAAACAATTAAGCAAAACTTACCATATGAAGAATTGCCAATGAGCTATTTGCATTTGATCTAACCCGGACTTTGAGATTACAGAGAGCTAGCAACTAGTTTTAGATTATGATAGGAATTCAAACAGCCTTCGTCTTTGTATATGAAAAATCATGTAGAATGCCATAAAACAAACAGAAGGATTTTTTTAAGATATACATAGGGTTAAGTTTTCCACTGATTAGTTAGGAAACAACAAATTTGTAGGTGATTCTCCACTTGTGTCATGCAATTTCATCCTATTTTACTCGTAAGAGTATATGACATTTTAGTTAAGCACATACTAATATGTTGCGCTTGTTGTCTGCATCCAATTCAAATATAAACACTAGGGAACGCAGATGGGAGTAGGTGGAATTTGAGTTTCTTGGCATGGCTTTTTGAAGCATTGTTTACTGATCTTTCTTATGCTTCAGCCGCCGCCTTTGGTTTCGGGGAGAAGTATGCTGAGGTCTTTGCGATATTATCAATTGCTCAGGTATTTACGGTATCATTGTCCTCCTCATCAATTCTTGATGATTTGTTAGCATTTGATTCAAATTCTCAAATGATATGGTAAGTTTTGCTTAATTCTTTTATGTTTTCATCACATAAACTTATATTATCTACATACAACTTTCTCTCAATTTTACAACATATGAAAGTTATTATATGCACATATGAAAGTTATTATGTTTTAGAGTGTGAGCATAAGTGTATGTACAAACTTTATATGGTATGAGATTCAAGCACAATGATAGTATCTAAAAAGGTAGAGCTAGACACTACGACATTTGAGAGTCATATTGGGTTTTAGAAATTATTATATGCACATTAACACGTGGATCCAAAACAACACTTGGAAGGGTAGATCTCTTAGAATGATGTGCAAAGAGGAGTGTTCAACTCATGAACCATATATCATGATGTCTCCTCTATTCAATGCATGCCACCCTAGGCTTAGTAACAAGGCATACCATATGATCCAAGTGCTCTAAGAATCAAACAAGAGATAAAGAATTACCCTAGGGATCAATTTAGTAAAAATTTTAACGACAAGGAAAGCAAAAGAAAACTTATGTGAATAATCCAAATTGAAGTAAGTTGTGCATTAGACTTTTGAGTTGAAAATTAAGTCAGTTAAGAATAAAAAATTGATATTGTCAAATTGCAAAATGAAAATTCGTTTGTTATGTGTCGTGCATGTGATGATTGTAAAAAAATGCTATGTGAGATATTAATCTTTTAGCTGTAAGCATTTTTGTAAAATGAAGTCCTTTTGTTCATTAATCTGCTTTATGCTATAGAGCATGAAAAATTCATACTAGTAGCTAGTTTGCTTTTACAAATAGTACATCAAAAAACTAATTGTATGACGTATAAAAGTTCGTCAACAATATGTAAGTTTAAAAAATGTAGAGTCCTTATATATATATATATATATAGTTTGTTAAAAAACTGAATGAATAATAAAATAGAAAAAGAATGATTAAACGTGTCAAGACAAGGATGTAAGTATGCCTAAAAAGATTT
>LPNX011012744.1:78154-134132 GCA_001517045.1 Pseudotsuga menziesii
TATGTCTACAAAGATTTTATTAATAAATTGGGATTTGACAATCATTAGTATAAGCAACAAGATAGTAGATATATCCATAAACTTATGTAATGATACTTGATTGTAACATAAGAACTACAAAAACTAACAATCCATTCTCATGTGGATGAGAGAAGAATACTTTTCTTGATTACTTTTGAAAAGCCGTTAATGTAATGGCCAATTTATTTAGTAGATAGATTCATAAAAAATTTGCATCTACACTGAACAAGAAAAACTAACAATTCATTGTCATTTCCATGAGAGAAAAATTATTTTCATGATTACTTTTGAAATTCTGATAATGTAATGTCCAATTATGTGAATAATATAATGTTTCTTGTTGTATATGTCCACATCTCCTTGCTTTGCTTACAACACAACGTTTTTTTATTCCACCCCTAGGTACAATTGCTAGTTATTTCTAATGTAAAATAATGATGGTCTAAATATCTGATTGAAGTAGTCTACATATTCTAAATTTTTAAATTTTTTTTGGTATATTTTGCCAATTATTTCCATAGACATATAGTGGCTGAAAGAGGTATTAATAACTCAGTAGTAATTGTAAATATTTTTCAATCCCAAAGTTTTAATATAGTTTGATTTTAATCGTAATATCTTGAATTTTGACATAACACTTATGGGCATACGCGTATTGATTATGATGTTTTTTTTTTACTAAAACGGTTATAGGCCTTTTATATTGATATTCTGGCTAAACAGCTGCCAGTAGCATTACACACAGTGATTCTATTCTAACATATGCCTATTGTCCAGAGATATGTGCGTGGATGTTCTCACTGACCCCTTTAAAAAAATTCTGGAAATTTTCTAAACAAACATAGATCTTCATAAAATCATGAACATAGAAGCAACTAGTGTTGTAGAAAAACCAAGCAAAGATGAGTAGAAATAGAACTCTATTTTTGGGGTCTTTCCATGCTCCTTGAGCATTTCTTCAACCTTCTTTTCCAGCTCATCCAGACGTTGCCCAATTCCACCTGAGAATTTTCCAGATCCTTCACGCTGGTCAATTTATCTTCGAATATCTTATTTTCTCTAGACTCTTGGTTAGATTCTAATCGATTGCACTCGATCCTCCTTGCTTGAATCGAGTCTATTTGGTGGACAGTGATTGGAGACACTTTACTTTGAAAGCAGGGCAGGTGATTAGAGAGCATGGGTCATGTGACATGCTTTTGTCTTACCTCTGAACGTTCTACTCCTCGAATGCCTCAGTCTGCATGTAGGTCCAAAGGAGAATATTCACTTACTGAATTCAAAATACTCTTATTTCTTTCATGAGCACATCCATGAACATCTCTTCACTGTCATTAGGGGATGGGCATGTGATTTTCATTTCCATTATCTATAATGACTCCCTTGCTTAAGGAGGCTCCAAGATTGGCTTCATGATCTGCAATTTGATTGATATTTCGAAGGAGGTGGTAACACTTTACTTCTTCGAAGGCTTTCAGCTGAGATATGACTTTCCGGTAGTAGTGGGACAAACCCATGCAATTGGGGGATTTCTTCAGATTGAGAGACTGCATGATGATTCGGGAGTCACCAATGATAGCCAGCTTATTAAGGGAAAGACTTCTGGCTTGAATCAGACCTTGCCAAATGGTAATAATTTGAGTAGTGTTGTTGGATTTTTGACCCAACCCCCAGGCGAAATTGAGAATAATTTTCCTTGAATTGTCTAGAAGGAATCCTCCACTTCCCATAGGTCTGGCTTTCCCTTTCGAGGCCCCATCCACATGCAGAATATCCTTGTTCAGAGAGGATCTCCATTTTATAAATTCTTTCTCCTCTAGCCTGATTTCCCACAGAGAGAAGTGCTTAACAGTGTTCTTGGTTCTGGTAAGAAGAGATGGGTCTAGCCCTTGAAACCAGTTGTACTCCTCTTTGTCAGGGATAGCTTCATTGGACATTTTAGAGTTAGAGGCTACCAGCTCTCCTATCAACACCTTTACTTTGATTGCAACATGGGCTAGTGAGACTGCCTTGTCCCTGAAAAGTCTATTATTACGTTCCAGCCATAATTTCCAGCAGTATATTTTTGGAACCCACATCCAGCATTGCTTTAACAAGTTCAGCCTGGAGAAGGAAAAGGGAGCATAATCGGACCAGAAGGTGAACATGGAAGAGATGGAAGGAGGGAGGGCCAGATTCAACTGAGCAAGAAGGATATTCCAGAGTTCAAGAGCAAAGGAGCACTGAAGAAAAAGATGGTTCAAAATTTCCTTGTGGCAGGCACAGAGAGGGCATCTTGAGGGTGCTTCCCATCCTCTTTTCAAAAGGTTGTCCCAGGTTAGAATACTATCATGAACGAGGGATCAGCAGAAGAGATCTATTTTGGGAAGAGAGGGATGAAGCCAGAGGTTTTTCCACCTAGTGGGATCCAGGGCTGCCCAAGGGATGGATTTTAAGGCTGCATAGCCAGCAGCTGCATTGTAAAGGCCTGAGGAGGAGCGCCAGCCTCTCTTGTCCTTCAGCTTAGAAGAAGTTGGGGAGAGACCTTGAAGAGCCTATAAAAGGGAGTGAGCGTCATTCTCAAGAGCTTGTGGGACATCCCCCAGGTCCCATTTGATCCATGAGTCATCCGGGCTCCAGCTAGATAAGTCCCAAAGGGTGAATTTGCTATTCAAATGAAGCCAATTTTTGATATTCTCCAATCCTTCCAAGTCTTTTAAAGGGGCTGCCCTAGAATGGAGTCATCCCAGAACTTAATTTTGGAGCCATTTCCCGGAATCCAAGTGAGATTGGAGGTAATCATATCAAGGGATTTAAGACAAAGAGCAAGGATAGGAGAGCCTTTCCTTGTCCTGGGAGGGTGATCCAGGCACCTCTCTTTGTGCCCTCTAAAGTACTTTGTACTTAGTGCTTTGGAGCTCCAAGTTGTTTTACCCCTTATAATTTTCGATAGGATCTTGCAACCCATGGCCAAATTCTGAGTGGCCACATCTCTGATTTGCAGCCCTCCTTCCCATTTAGGGGCTTTGACCTTATCCCAGCTGACTAGGTGCATTTTCCTTCCTTTATTCCTTCCCCCTTCCCAAAGGAATTTTCTCAATAGATTGTCAATATCTTTCACAATTCCTTTTGGGACTAACAGGATCGAAGCCTGGTATATAGGAAGGGAGGTTAGGACAGAATTAATAAGGATAGTTTTACCTGCTTTGTTTAACTAGGAAGCCCCCCAATCCAAAATTTTGACCTTGAGTTTGTCCACCAGAGGCATATAAATGCTCCTTCTGGGTGTAGCTTTTACAAGTGGAATTCCAAGATATTTTATGGAGTCCCACGTTGAGGTTCCTTCCATTTCCAGCGTTCTTGAGATCTCTGTCATTTCATTGGGGGGGCAATTCCAGCCATAGATTTTGCTTTTCCTCAAGCTAATTTCACTGCTAGAGACATCAATGTAATCATCTAACTCTTTCTTGAAGGTTCTTGCCATGGTGAGATTAGCCTTACGTAATAAAAGGGTATCATCAGCAAATTGAGCGTGTTTAATTTTCTTCACTCTAGGGGTAATTGTGAGCCCCATTAGAGAGCGTTACTGAAGGCACTTGTCTAGCTGGAAACTAAGGACCCACGCTTGAATGACATAGAGAAAGGGGGACAGGGGACAGCCCTGCCTAAATCCCCTAGAGGCGTGTAAGAATTTTGCTGGTCTCCTATTTACCAAGGGGGCAATCCAAGGTCCCGATATACAGGCTCTGATATAGCTAATTAACTCGGGATGGAAGCCTAGTTTGAACATTACAACAAAGAGAAAATTTAACCAAACTTTATCAAAGGCATTAGCGAGATCCAGTTTCACTATCATACCTTTCTCTTTCCATTGGCAGCTTGAATGAATTGCTTCTTGGACCAGAATGATGTTGTCCTCAATTTGCATGTCCTTAATGAATCCCCCCTGATTCTATGGAATGATCCTGGGGAGGACGTTTTTTATTCTGTTTGCAATGACTTTAGCAATAATTATGTACCCCGTATTGCAGAGCGAGATAGGGAAGAATGTGGAGAAGCTTTGGGCACCTTTCTCTTTGGGGATTAACGCAAGGAAGGAGGAGTTAGTGCTCCCTCCTATTTTGCTGCAATTCTGGGATTTCCTCACCATCTTGACCAGATCCTTCTGAATGATTTCCCAGCATGCAATGAAAAATCCGACCGTGAACCTGTGATGCCATGGAGCTTTGTCAGGGTTCATTCCATGGAAGGATTTTCTTATCTCCTTAGTCGTTATGGGGAAAATCATCTTTCTGTTATCTTCCTCATTGATTAGCATGGGGATTACATTCAGAGGGTAGTGATCCAGATGTGGAGAAGAGTCAAATTATTCTATAAACAAATCTTTATAGAAAGAGTGGGAAACGTGCTTGATCTCTTCAATTTTATTGAAAGTTTGGTATTGAAAGTGAATTTCTCTAATGCTGTTGTAATTCTTCCGAGATTCTGCTTGCTTGTGGAAGTATGAATTATTTTTATCGCCCTCTTTAAGCCATAGACAGCGTGCCTTTACTCGCCAAAATTTCTCCTCTCTTCTCAACGCATTATGAAGGGCTTTTTGCAGGTCGAGCTCCACAAAAAGAATCTTCGGGGTGATCGTGGCATCCTCCATTAGCAGCTGGTGGTTGCCTAGATCACTTTGAGCTTTTTTCCTTTCAACTATAGGGGAGGGTAGGAGCTTGGCCAAGCTTTTAAGGGATGCTTTGAGCCTTCTCAACTTTTCTTCCCAAATGAAGAAAGGTGACCCAGAAACTGATTTTTGCCAAGTTTCCAAGACCAGATCGAAGAAGCCATCCATGGAGACCCAGAGGGGGATGAATCGAAAGGGGATCGGGCCCAATTTTTCTCTTGGAGACAAGGAAAGGGATATTGTCTTGTGGTTTGAGGTGCAGGCCTGGAGGATTTCAGAAGATGCGAGGAGACCAAGAGTAAGGAAGGAGGAACGGACAAGGAAACGATACAGCTGAGCAGCAATGTGCCCCGGTCCCACTCTTCTATTAGTCCAGGTAAATTTACCTTTGTTGGGTTTGATATCCTCTAGATCCCAGTCCAAAATGATGTCTTCAACCCACTCCCGAGTCGGGTCTCTTACCAGAGAGCCTCCTTTTTTTTTCTGAAAGGGAGAGAGTTACATTCATATCACCAGCAAGAATGAGATTGTCATGCTGGTTGGTGGACAGGAAGGAATTCAGTGAGTCCCAACACTCTCTTTTTTTCGAAAGGAGAACCGGGGCATAGATGTTGAAAAGTTTGATCTGATGCCCTGTGTCTCGGTGTTGTAGCTTCGTGAAGATCCACTGGGTAGTGCTATGGTCCTCTAGCAGGTCTAGGTTAGTGGAGTTCCAGAAGGTGGCTATACCTCCTGAGGCTCCCTTGGCGCTGACTACTCTACCATCTCCTTTTTTCCAAAACATTTTGCTAGCCTGGATGGTCTCAAGCTCCTCCATCTCCATCTCCTGGATCAAAAGTATCTTTGGGGAGTTCATCATTACTAGATCTTTAATTGATTCTTCTTTAGACTTACTTCCCATACCTCTGCGATTCCAGGAGACGAACTGCATTAAGATCCGAAGGGAGGGGGGGTGGCTCCTTTCGAAGCCTTGCCTTTCTTTGAAGATATAAATCCATCATATCCAGAATGGTTTGCTAGACTCCTCCTATAACATCCCTGTATGATTTCTCCTCCCTTTTTTTTCATTCTGGTTTCCATCCTCTTGGTGTCTTTTCAGGGGTTCCAATCGAACTGCTGGTCTTTGTGGACCCCTGGTCTGATTCAGCTCCGGGTTCAGAGCGTATGATGGTATGGTCATCATCTAATTTTGAAGATTCTTTTTCTAGAGGGGTTCTCTTGTCCTTACCTGGGTTTTATGAAGGAGACGTGGATTGGGATACTGTCTTTATGATTTCTTTCACAGGTTCCTTTGATGTTGCTACAGCTTCATTCACAGGCTCCTTCGGAAGGCTGATATTTGTCGGGGGTTGATCCTTCAACTGTCTGGGCCTTGGATATTTGGATTTTAGGGCTGCTTTGCTTTTCTTCACCTTTTTCCATCCTTCAACTTCTTCCTTCTCTCGAAATGCCAGTGTTCTTGGCAGGATCTGCATTTAAATGGTAGGTGTTCATAGTCCACTTCCTGATAGTGAGTCCAGGAGCCCACCGTTAGCTTCACTACCTCCGGGAGCCCTGCCTCTAGGTCCACTTCCACACATATCCTGGCACAGTTGTAAATGGATTTGTTGTCTCCCTTGTCAACGAAATTCCCTATTCCATTTCCTATCATTTACAGCACTTCAAAGTTCCAGCAGTGGACTGGCAGGTTGGGGAGCCTGACCCATACCAGAACTTCCTTGGGAAAGTCCACCGTGGGGTCGAAATCTGGCATCCAGCGGTTCAGGTATAGCTCTTGGGATCCCATAAAATATGGCTCGTTTCTGAAAATGAGATCCTTATCCTCCTTATTTATGAATTCGAAAAGAAAATAGCCACTACTCACGGGATAGCAGGTGACTCCTTGCTTGAGATGGGGCTTCCAGTTTCTTTGGATCCAGTCGTCGATGGTTTTTGCTGAGGGCCATAGCCCCATGAATTGGATGAATAGCCCTCTTTCTGATAGAGCAAGGGCAATCTTTACCGAAGTCGTCTCTGGCAAGGCGATTTCAGGGATTTCTTCAAGCTTTTTGATGAATTTCGGGACCGCTGGCGAACAACCTCCTGAACACGTCAATCTCAGCTAACGGGGGGGGAGGGGGATCCCCACCCGCAGAGGTGACCATTGCTTGCAACCTGCAAACGAAACCATAGCTCCTTACTCATGCGCGCCCAGCCGTGGCTCCTTGGAAATTTTCAGCCCAATGTTTGATTATGATGCTACGTTGATGTTTTATTTTGGTATATTGGGACTTGGACCCCACTACATATGGACATGATGATTTGTTTGAATATTGAGCCTAAACTAGTTCACGTGTTTTATGTTTGGTTTTATGTGTTTAGCGTGGACCCTGAAGCACATGATTGATGAGATGGTTTGTGTTGAGTGAGGAGCTCTAGACCACATGAGTATTTCAATTTATGTGTTGAGTAAGAAGCTCTCAAGAACATGAGTGTTTTTTTGCGTTGAGCAAGGAGCTATGGAACACATGAATTATTCAAACCTTTCTGTTGAGCAGGAAACTCTGAAGCACATGAAAATATAATTAGAAGCATTGGGCATAAACCCTTGCGCCTTCCAAGTTGATGTTGAGCATAAGCTCTGGAACATTAGATCCTTGGCCACTGTATCCCTAGGTGTATCCTACAAGTATATCCTAGCATCAGTGTTGAGCGAGGAGCTCTGGAATCACACCAAGTTTGTAACTCCCTATTTTTAGTGTTGAGTATGGGCTATGGATAAGCGCTAGGAGTTACTGAAAAAAATTTAATTATGTTGAGTGTAAAATGACTCAAGTAAAATACAAATCTCATCTAACTTATTTATAAGTAATTAAATGAAATTTCAAATTTATGTATCTCATCAAGTACTGAAGAAACACCATGTTATACGAGGGAATGCAAAATGAAACAGGTTTAGAGTTTCTTACCCTAGTAGACCTAACCACCTACGTGACATGTTTAATAAAGAAAGTGTCCCAAGTTTAGGGATCATATTATATGATACCTAAAGACAACTCTTAACAAATAATACATTAGTATATATTTTATACATGACATGTATCAAGAGTAAGCATTGTAGTAATATTAATAGTATAAGAATTAAAGAAAGGATCCATGCATTATTATTATTATTATTTAAAAATAATTGAATAATATAATAACTACAAGAGTCCAAATATGAACTAGTTAAAAGTTCCTAAGTTAAAAACTAAAAGTGCCTAAATTAAATAAAAGGGTTAAATCAAGAAATCAAATGATTCTTGGTTTAACTACCCCTTTGACTGAAAAGTATACCTATAAAGACCCAAGCAAAAGAGAGGCTTTGGAATCTTCCATATTTTTGGCGATTCATTATTTTTCCTCACTATTCTCAAGATAGTTCTTGAAGAACATTTTCCTAAGAGGAAAAAGGAGAACTGATTGAAACATGATATTCGAGTTAGGGAAGCCTTACCTTAGGGGCTCTAAGCTACTTGCATGTTGGAACCATCTTGGGGGGATCCGAGTGAAAACAAAGAACGGTTCAGGGTCATGGCTGGGTGAAACATGGTAGTTTCCAAGTGATTATGTTATCTATATAGAGGTGAGATATCTCCACCAATTTGTTAATGCTTGTTAATTTAGTGCGCACGTTTTCTTCCATTAAAATAGCATCACCTTGTAGGTATGAGGTTCTTGATTTTATCCCTTCATTGTCTAGTACATTTTCTAGCTAAGTATTTAAGGATGTTGTTCCATAGTCTACTTCTCACAGTTATTTTTTGTTCTATAACTTAAGGGTTTATGATTTACTTCTAAATATATGACCGCAATTTATTTCCTATATAGGATATTTTATGTTATATATAAATATATATATATATATGTTCTACTGACATATTTCATGTTGTCGGCATACCTATATTTAATATAAAGAGACGAACTAGCACCTATAAAATTAGCATAAGCTCTAAACAAACTGTTTAAACATAATTTATGAAATACATTAACTTAGAAAATATATTTAAATAGAGCCATAACAAAAGTAATAAAGCTACGAATGCCAAACTAAACCATCAGAAGACCTCTCACAGTATGATACGTATTATAAAGAACCAACATTGTAAACAAACAATTTCTCATTATTAAAAGTAATCCATAAATCAAACATACAGTCAAGATATCAAGACCGTCTAATGGTCTAAAGTTCATGATATAAATAAACAATCCTAAACACAATCAATCTCATTCATAGTAACCAAACCACATATGTAATATGCAAAATACATTTATCCAAATCATACATCATGAGGAAAATTTCAACATAATAAATCAACCATAAAATGTTTTGCATAGAAATTAGTAAATTATAGCCTAAGTAAACAGAGGTTGCAGGATCGATTTATGTGGGAGTGAATGCCCAAACAATCCTTTACAATAACCATCGTTTACAACTATCGTGACCCAAGATCGAATCCTGTGGTGTTCACGTAATAAATTAAAAGTCACCATATCGAATCTTGTAGGATTCTCTATTATCCTACCAAACGTTGCAACATTTGATCTATCAACTATACATACCATGCTATTGAATTCGCATTTGCGGGCCGTAAAACATTTCCACATATCTCTACACACATATTAGAACCCCAATTATTTACACTCTCTAACCAACTAATGTCTCATGGCAGTTGGTTTGCAAAATGTTAAAAAAATATCATAACCCACTACAACCCCGTAAACGCTAAACAATTAGCAATGATACTCATTTGAAGGGATAAACCCACAATCACGAACTCTTACATTTAAATACAGAGGTAAGAACTACAACAACGAATTAAACTATAAAAAGGATATTTCATTCATCCATTACATAGTCACAACTCTAATGGAGGGAACGTCATTTCCATCTATGGCATGGCTCCACAGTCCAAACTAACACTGTTAATAGTTCGTATAAAGAACTAAACAAGAGTTACAAATATACATAAATACGAAGTATCACCTGAAACCAAGAATCATAGCCATGATACACCCAATATGTAGATGTTGTACAATAATATTTATAAACAAAAATAAATATTTTCACAGTCGTGTATCCAAGGCTTGGCACCATTGCAAAAATTGGTGTTGTTGCCATTTAAAAAAACATAAAACATATTAAAAAATCACAGATCTTGCAAGCATTCACCATCGCAATGATACTCACATAGTAATAAAATTACAGAATCAAAATACACTAGTCGCATCCCGAGGGTGCTAAAACCGAAACAAAAACCCTAAGTCTTAAATGCATCCCCAAATGATTTACATCATTTTTTGCAGATAGTCCCTTTCCAAATCACAACCATTGAAATAAAACCTAGACTAAGCAATTCAACCAACCACAATCTTCATGGTTTGTCACGAAATCCACAAAAGAGAAGGAGCAAGTTTCAACTAGTTACAACAAGGGCTTACATGTAATGGGTATTGTGTCGACCACCAAGGCAACCCATCACCCACGCTGTCCAAACCCTGCAACCTTCGAACAAAACCAAGATATGATGAGAAGTATGTTGTAAACACCAAACTGAACAACAACACAATGTTGCTAAACCAGAGTGGAAGTCATACCTACCAATGTAGTTGACCCCCAAAGCTCCACGCCACAGAGAAGACTAAAGGAAGAGCTCATGAAGCCCTTTTATAAATGAAACAAAACATTGTGCTAGTCCGAGACCTAATCTTGAGACCCACGATTTCCCATGTGCATTTGATTTGCCACCCTGGCCCGTATTACCACAAATCAAAACCTAGTGTATAGTTTGTGCCACCTTCAAATGCACAACAACATTTAAACCCCCAACATGCATATCGAATATATATGGTATAGCCATAGTTGATGGCATATGTAATATGCCATGAATGACTAGTGATATGTCTTAAAACTTGTACACAAGGACTCTAAATAAGCGAAGTACAATGTTATAAAATGACAATCCATGTACATTATCACATACACCATGAAAATATTAAACTGCATGAGTAACTAAATCAAGGTCACAAGACCATAAAAACAATGATAATGACCAGTACAACATAGGCTAGTAAACACTCATCTTTGCATAAATATCAACTATCATTTGATATAATATCACTAGGATAGGTCTATAAGTTTATTCGCCATCCAAATAGTATAGACAATATGCATTTAGGTCACCATGATAGTTAGTTTTATGTCGTCAAGTGCACCTACAAGCGACAAGGAAAGAAGTGCAATAGTTCCCAAAAACCTAAGTAAGCCTTGTAGCAACAAGTAGAAACACTTACCTTTTTAGGTGTTTACAAGGGAAACAAGTCCCGCCACTCCACCCCTTGACAAATACAAGTTAAGTCAGATTTATTCATAAACAATAATCAATCTTTACAACTGATAAGTAAGGAATCCAAACAACATACATATATATAAATACATAACTATAAATTTAGATATTAAACGACATAACAACACCACAAAATTTCACTAATAACAACATCGTGAAAACATAGAGAAGGAAGTAAGAAAAGATTACGACAATACTATGCATAGAAACAAACATAACACATTCCACATAAGTTGATTTGATTTCGAAAAAGTTAAAAGGGAACCCACAATACGCAATCGACAACTGTGGAAGGATAAATGCAGAATGTTAATTCAAAAAAGTTGAAAGGCGTCACGAAATCCACAATTACTGAAGGATAACGACGAAAGGCTATTTCAAAAAGATGAAAGGCAAAGCTCAATCCACAACCCATAATTAAAGAGTTTAATGATGTGTGTGTTTGTGTGTGTATGGATTTTGGAGGTGTGTGACCAAAAGATTGGAATTGAAAAACTATTTCTAATATTGTAAAAACTTTAAAGTAATTTAATACATAAGTATTTCAATGATAAATTTTAATATTTCCCCCCCAAAAATTCTCATTTAAAATAAAATTATAAAGTTATAAAATTTATATGAATATAATAAGAATCAATAATATTTAATAAAATAAATACTAAAATAAAAATTAATATCTTTATTTAAATGGCCACCATAATAAAATAAAAAGTTGATATTTTTTCACTTAAAAGAATTTGTCTTGTTAGTCCCTTGAAACCAAAACCAAACCAAAGATAACATCAAAATTACATTAGTGTTCATAACAATATCAAGCTTATAAACAACCCTCCTAACAAATAAAGTTTTTATCATTGAAAAAATATTGTATTTTTACTAGGGAATCGGTCACTGTTCTGGTGGGTCCACACAGCCAGCAAGCATGGGGCCACCTCTTTAACAACATTCTGTTTTGTGGGTCCACACAGTCGGAAAGTATGGGGCCACCTCCTTTAAAATATCATTTGGAGGTAATTGTAATTATATTTAACCTACTTTGTGATCTAAATCCAGAAATCAAGGAAACGATCTTAATACAAAGGCCCGAGGAGCCTTATATCTAGGTAACCATCATTGAAAAATGAAAAATGTTGTCATGAAAGCGATATCGCTATGTCAGATTGAGAAACAAGAAAAGAAAGACAAGAATGCTCTTTATTATTTCATGATATTTTTTATAACTTAGGCTTGTGCGTAAAAACAGTAATAAAATGTTATGAAAAAAATGGATCTAACTTAAACCTGTTCAAAAGGGTAGTAATCAAGGGTGTTTTGCTGCTGCTGTAATTGCTTCAACTATTTTATTGCAATTAAGGATAGATACTGATATCTGCTAAATGGCTCCAAACTTCATAAGATTTAGTTTTTTTTATCAATGATTTCACTCTCTAGACTGAGATTGCAATTGATTTATTAAATGATCACTTTATACATATATCAGAAATACCCACCCATCATCAAATTAAGTAATGATCCTTATTTAGATTAAGAACCTTACCACATCCACATAAGTTATTGGAAGAGGCACTGTAAAAAAGAAAACATGTGATAAGAAATATAAATCTGGAGAATACAAAACCTTTGAGTTTTTAGTTTGCTTCAATTATACAAAACCTTTGACTTCTTAATTTCTTTTCATCTTATGTAGTCACATATTTTTTTAAATACAAAACATGACTTTTGGAGAAATGTTTCCAAAGATTACCTTATTCTTGATGTTCCAAATTGACCAAAAGATAAAAATTGAAAAAAGTTTATAAAAAATTAATACTTGAAACTATAGTCTAAAAGTTTCATCCAAAGAGGCATCCCCAAGAACAGCTGAAACATAACAATTAACAATTCCTTCACAAAAGTCCAAACCTAAAACCTTAATGCTGAAAAGAACCTCTACAAAAATATGGACAACCAATCAATATCTTGTTTATACAAAATACAAAAGATGGAACCTCCTACCCTTTAATTATAACATTTTGAGAAGTTAAAAGGTTGTTTTTCAAAGACAATCACCAAAAATATTTTATTTTTTTCTAAATAATGCTCCAAAGCTTTCCATATAACCAATTGATATAATTCTTGTTCCAATTAAGTAATTTGGCCATACCTTCGGAAATAGTTGGTATTGGCATATTTTCAAGCTTTCTCCCTTATTAATTTTAATATTGGAAATTCAAACAATATTTTATATTTTATATTTTTGAGATATAGAAGTAAATATTAAATTTTGTATTTATTAATTTGAAAATGAAACATGAGTTTATGTTGCCAAATTTATGTGGTGGTTAGTTTCGGATGGCAATATCAAATGTGGACAGTGTGAGAACTAAGGCATTAATATCAGAGATGTGGAGATAAAAATTAGACATGGTGTGCTTGTGTGGGGAAACTAGGGTTTAATTGGTAAAGAAAAAAAGGTTGCAAGATAAACCAGAAAAAGTCAAAGGTTAGATTAAGAATTTTAATTAAAAAGTTTTAAAACTTTTTAATGTTATTTTATAAAAATCTTTATATAGTTAATAAATTTGTTAATAATAATATAACTTTAACTTTTAACTTTTAATTTTAGTTTTAACCTTAATTTAACTATAATTTTAATTTTAATTTTAATTTTAATTTTATTAAATTTAAGATATTTATAATTTTAATTTGTAATTTTAATTTTAAGTTAACTATAATTTTACTTTTAACTTTACTTTTACTTTTATTAAATTTAAGATGTTTATAATTATAATCTTAATTTTTTAAAACTTCGATTGTTATTTTATAAAAAAAAATTATATTATTATTGAAGATTTTAAATTATAATTTTATTGTTAATTATAATATTATCGTTAATTTTAATTTTAATGTTCATTTAACTTTAATTTTAATTTAATTTAATTTTTAAAATTTAATTTAATTTTAATCTTAAATATAAATTAAGATTCTTATTTTTAAAGATCTTTATATTGTTATTAAAATGTTTTAATTATAATTTAATGTTACTTTTAAATTTTACTTCGTATTTATTTTTAAATTTGTTTTAAATATAATATAATTTTAAAATTTAAAATTTTAATTTAAAATTTTTTTAAGGATATGTATGAGGGCCTTGAAATGAGTTGTCGTGTATATATATTTTTAATGTTAAAAGTTTTTATCTTTCTATTTTTTAATATATGGTTAATTAATAAAAATATTATAAATTATTTAAATAAAAAAATGGAATAAATATAAATAATATGTAAATTATTTAATAGAACTTTTCATTAATTTTAATATAAAAAATAATGTTCTAAATAATTTTTCATTATTTCTAATGTAAAATAATGATGGCCTAAATATTTGATTGAAGTAGTCTACATATTCTAAATTTTTAAATTTTTTTGGGTATATTTTGCCAATTATTTCCATAGACATATAGTGACGAAAAGAGGTATTAATAACTCAGTAGTAATTGTAAATATTTCTCAATACCAAAGTTTTAATATAGTTTGATTTGAATCGTAATATCTTGAATTTTGACATAACACTTATGGGCATATGTGTATTGATTATGATGTTACGTTGATGTTTTATTTTGGTATATTGGGTCTTGGACCCCACTGCATATGAACATGATGGTTTGTTTGAATATTGAGCGTAAACTAGTTACACATGTTTTATGTTTGATTTTATGTGTTTGGCGTGGACCCTGAAGCACATGATTAATGAGATGGTTTGTGTTGAGTGAGGAGATCCATACCACATGAGTATTTGAATGTTTGTGTTGAGTAAGAAGCTATCAAGCACATGAGTGGTTTGTTGCGTTGAGCAAGGAGCTATGGAACACATGAATTATTCAAACCTTTATGTTGATCACGAAACTCTGAAGGACATGAAAATATAATTAGAAGTGTTGGGCATAAACCCTTGCACCTTCCAAGTTGATGTTGAGCATAAGCTCTCGAACATTAGATCCTTGGCCACTGTATCCCTAGGGGTATCCTACAAGTACATCCTAGCATCAGTGTTGAGCGAGGAGCTCTGGATTCACACTAAGTTTGTAACTCCCTATTTTTAGCATTGAGTATGGGCTATGGATAAGCGCTAGGAGTTACTGAAAAAAAATTAATTATGTTGAGTGAAAAATGACTCAAGTAAAATACAGATCTCATCTAATTATTTATAAGTAATTAAATGAAATTTCAAATTTATGTATCTCATCAAGTACTCAAGAAACACCATGTTATACGAGGGAATCCAACATGCAAACAGGTTTAGAGTTGCTTACCCTAGTAGACCTAACCACTTACGTGACATGTTTAATAAAGAAAGTGTCCCAAGTTTAGGGATCATATTATATGATACCTAAAGACAACTCTTAACAAAGAATACATCAGTATAGATTTTATACATGACATGTATCAAGATTAAGCATTGTAATAATATTAATAGTATAAGAATTAAAGAAAGGATCCATCCATTATTATTATTATTATTTAAAAATAATTAAATAATATAATAACTACAAGAGTCCAAATATGAACTAGTTAAAAGTTCCAAATTTAAAAATTAAAAGTGCCTAAATTAAATAAAAGGGTTAAATCAAGAAATCAAATGGTTTAACTACCCCTTTGATGAAAAGTATACCTATAAATACCCAAGCAAAAGAGAGGCTTGGGAATATTCCATCTTTTTGGCGATTCATTATTTTTCCTCATTATTCTCCAGATTGTTCTTGAAGAACTTTTTCCTAAGAGGAAAAAGGAGAACTGATTGAAACCTGATATCCAAGTTAGGGAAGCCTTACCTTAGGGGCTCTAAGCTACTTGCATGTTGGAACAGGCTTGGGGGGATCCGAGTGAAAACCAAGAATGGTTCAAGGTCATGGCTGGGTGGAACGTGGTAGTTTCCAAGTGATTATGTTATCTATATAGAGGTCAGATATCTCCATTAATTTGTTAATGCTTGTTAATTGAGTGTGCACGTTTTATTCCATTGAAATAGCATCACCTTGCAGGTATGAGGTTCTTGATTTTATCCCTTCATTGTCTAGTACATTTTCTAGCTAAGTATTTAAGGATGTTGTTCCATAGTTTACTTCTCATAGTTATTTTTTGTTCTATAACTTAAGGGTTTATGATTTACTTCTATTGATGTTGTCGGCATACCAACATATTTCATGTTGTCGGCATACCTATATTTAATATAAAGAGACCAACTAGAACCTATAACATTAGCAGAAGCTCTAAACAAAACTGTTTAAATATAATTTATGAAGTACATTATCTTAGAAAATAGATTTAAACAGAGCCATAACAAAAGTAATAAAGCTACGAATGTCAAACTAAACCATTAGAAGAGCTCTCACAGTATGATACGTATTATAAGGAACCAAGATTGTAAACAAACAACTTCTCATTATTAAAAATAATCCATAAATCAAACATATAGTCAAGATATCAAGACCGTCTAGTGGTCTAAAGTTCATGATATAAATAAACAATCCTAAACACAATCAGTCTCATTCATAGTAACCAAACCACATATGTAATATGCAGAATACATTTATCCAAATTGTAGATCATGAGGAAATTTTCAGCATAATAAATCAACCATAAAATGTTTTGCATAGAAATCAGTAAAGCATAGCCTATCAAAACCCCAAATTTTCCGAAAAATTTAAATTTTTTTAAAATGCATATAATTTTGATAAATGCAGTCACTGATCATTTAATTAGTTATATGTTACTAAATTCATTATCTGGATTATCTTTTGATTATGTTTATCTTTATAGAACAGTTTCTTTTCAGTTTACTGACTTGTCTTCTTTCTTGCGACCACAAGGTGGAATTGTCATGAAAATCTGGGCTTACTTAGCTTTCGAGCTAACGTAGAAGTTTTCCTTCTCTTACAGATTTATAGGTAAGAGGTTCGGGTGTTGCTTATCAAAATTCTAAAGTATTCAATATAAATTCATCGCACAAAAAAATTAATTTGAGTAGAAGAATAAACATGCTAGTCAGTTTCCCAAGATTATAGAGGTAAAGCATTAAATTGTTCTTCTTTTTAAGATGTTATGGAAAGAGGTTTGATTCTACTAGTATTGACGACAACTATTTTCCTTCATGAAGGCATGATTTAATATTCGTACTAAGTACTAAACTCCTTGATGTTTATACTAATTGTCAAGTGTAAAATGCGTTGAGTATTTCTTTACAAGCACAGTAAGTATGGCAAAATTATAAAGTCGAAGGTCTAATTTAAAATGTTCATGATTACTGGTTTGCACCATGATTGAATTGGCTGCTGCACAGTGTAAATTGATAAAGAGTTTATGTACCAAACTCCCACTTTCATTACTTCGAAGCCTAAGGGATTATAACCTTATTGCATACTATAATCAATTAATTTATACTATTGTTCGAGGGCTAAATTCCTCTGTACTAATAATCGCTTGGAGAATAACATCCAGTTGTGGTTAATAAAAATTATTAACAATTTCAAGGTTGACCCTTAAACTATTAGAGGCTCATCATGCTTATAATCAAACCCTGCTAATTGAATAATAAATAATTCAAAAGTAAGAGATTGACACTAGTATGGAGTTATTTATCGTGGAAGGATTATGTAAGTTTCTTTTCATAACATGACAATAGTCTAGCTTTGAATAAAGTTAAAATTGGCTTAATGAAATAAGGCCCAGTTTATAAAACAACCAAGGTCATAGGATAGACCTCACCCTTAACAAGTCTTGTCATCTTTTACCATATTGCCTCCTTATCTCCTTTGCATGCATAAAATACTTGGTTAAATAGTAATTTTACTTTTATTTAGATTGCAATTACTTGATTAATAGAATATGTACTTGTGAGTAAGGTTCTCACTAAGGAAATAAACGTTATTACTTTATTTTGTATTTATTGCCAAACTTTACCATTTTAATAAAATAAACAAGGCAATGAGGTTAGCAATAACAATATCAAAGTTGCCAAAGTTAGTTTTCTTGAAACCTCCTTTATAAAAACAAGTGGTATACCTTTTGTGTCAAGCTTATATATGTTCGTTGAGCATATAATAACTGTAAGCAATGTCCTTACTAAAGGTAATTGTATTTAATTATTTTATAACACTGTTACATGACTTTATTATTGTCAATCTATAACTGAAGAAGAAAGAACAATTTCATAGCCTAGAGAGGTCATGGAAAAGACCACGCCATGATTTTCATAATCTTAAACTGGACTAGAGTTTATATATATATACTATACTTTATATAGTAAAAGGGTCGTAACCCTTCCCACGACCTTGATGATTGTTAAGGTGATGAGTTTATAATGATAAAGTTTTATGTTCCCATGCAGCGTTTACATGGATCATGGTAAAGTGGAACCTTCGAAAATCATTGAGTAGGAAATGATCATACTCATGGAGAAAATATCTCTTGGAGTTTATACTTGAACCCACATCTTACGAATTATTTAACTGCTAACGTGGCACTGTTGTGGCCAAGTGCTACATGGATATAAGGGACTCACCCTTAAACCCTAATCTTATTATTCCTTCCATGTTTTTTGGCATCCTGCCGCTCTGCGATGGTGCTGGTGCACCCTTGTCACGTCGATCCTCTGCAGGGGTATTCTCCAGCTCGTTATCCTTCTCATAGGCCTGTCCAAAGGCACGTTTAAGAAGTGTCATTCTCGAAGCGTTGCTATTGGAAATTTGTTAGCAGTTCTTCCTTTAGGGTTTCACTGTCTTACCAGATCAAGCCCAAACCCTTTGAATCTAACCAAACTCCTCCCTCAGTGAAATTTGAACTCTTGTTCTTCTGAGTTGAGATTTGTTGTTTGCGGTACACGTGATCCTTTTCATTTCCTACATTGAGATGAAGGGTTTGCTCCTTGCACTGGTGGTTGCTTATTGTTCAATGATATCCATGCCTCATTTAACATCCAGGTAAGAAGGTTGTTAATACTTCCCTTACTTCGTTGTTTGTTTTAACATATACATGATTGCTTTGTAACAAGTTGTTAACAATGGTCCTCTTTCTTGTTGATAGGTTGGCTCTCCTCTCCGCTTAGTTTGTGCGAGGTTGTGACAGCAGTACTGAATTCACGGGTAAGCCTGGTTTGACCATGGTCATTCCTCCTTATTTGGTCCCTTTGGGACAATTGTGGGTGCGTCGTTGAGATCTGCCACCCTTGGGGATTCGGTTTACCTCTTACTTAGTTTGTTATTATTTCTGTGGTTGATGAGGCCCTTGTGCTGTGCGGGGGTGCTCCGGCTCTGGCCATGACTGTATATGTTAATTTTGTTTAAAATACTTGAAGAAGCCGTCGGATTTGGGTAGTTTTTTGGACTCCTTGATTATATTTGCTGTGTAATTGATGAGGCCGAGAGATAGTTTTGAAAAAGGGCTTAAAACCCTCGATTTCATAATTCTGTTATCATTTTAGTATTTACAACATTTTCAGCCTAACTTCATAACATAAGTTGTTAATACAGTCTTTTTGATTAGCTTGTGTTTACAGTACAATACTAAAATTTGTTTATTTCACTTGTGTTATAATTATGATATTTAACCTCGGCCGTAATAAAATATTTACAGTATCTTTGCAATTATCTTTGATTTATTAAATACCTTTGTAATTTATGAGGTTATTAGTGAGATTGTATAATGTTTGAATAAGCTCGATAGGTCGAGCATTTTGTCACTCTGTGGGATAATTCCTGTATGTTATTGTACTTGATTCTTACTCGTAATATTATTAAATTTAGTTGTTAGGGTTTCTATGCGTTACATTTATATTGATTTATTCTATTTAAAAGAAAGTAAATATTGTTATATACTTGTTATCCTTTGGTATAAAATGACTTATGTTTTACTGAAGTTCTTCTATATCTGATAGATACATCCTTCGAGTACAAAATTTATATCTTATTACTATTTCTATAATACAATAAGAACATTACTTGTGTGCTTAATACTACTATTCTAATAATTAATTAGCTTGTTCCTTGTTGTTAATGTGTTCTTATAATTACTGTACTAAATAGCTTATAGTAATACTCTCTATATTCTATGTTGTCTTGTTTATGTTACAAATTAATATTTATAAAATAAATGTAAAAGAACTAACTATGTTCTACACTGTTAATATCTTAAAAAATATAGGTTAGCAGTTGTATGTTTTTGTTTAAACTTAGCTAGATAGAACATAAATGAATTAATAACATATATTACTTTCCAAAAGTAAATTTTGCTAATAACTAAATTACCTGTAGAAGTAAATCGAGATTCTAGCTATTCTTTCTTCAATTTGAATATTATACTTGTTGTAGTTAAAATTGGAAATAAGTAGACTCTAAAGCATCTTTATCTAACTTACTCCTACTCTAGTTAACTATTATACTCTTCTTTTGAATTCAATTAAGCAATGATATTACTGAAAGTAACTACTGTATCAAAAATTGTTTTATCTACTCCTTGATGCTACTGTCAGTAAATAATATAACTTCTTCCCTGTTTCTAATAAGCTCACAGTCTCAAATTAGGTTTTAACACTCCTACTGGTATAAAAGATATTTCTTCTGACAATAAAATAAAATAAAATATTCTATAATTTCTATTAGCATTCTATTCTGCATTTTCATCATAGTATCTTTATTTATAAATTTCACCCCTGTGCTCAAGTACAGTTTGGTCCCTCCAGACGAATAAAAACACAGGTGGGGTTTTTGTTTTCCATCAAAGATTCTGTTACTAAGCAAACTAAAAAAAATTTCACTACTAAACCATCTAAATCTTTACATCATAAGCTACAAACATGACATTTAATCATACTCAGATATTAAAAAAAGAGATTATTAGATGGCAGAACCTGTTCTTGAGCTTGAACAACAACAGCAATGGCAGGCTGTTCCTCCCTACCAACTCCTGGAGAGCGCTCAAACAGCGACTCCTCAAGACCTTCGAGCTTGCTCTGGTCTCCCTCATTAGAACTAGGTGCAGCAACAATCAATACAAGTCTTTAGACTACATAGAAACCCTGAACTTATCAGTAAGTTCTCCCAGCTAGCAAGCTCTAACAGACCAAGTTACTGCAGATTCTCTCTCAAAACACCTTCCTTACTGCTTCCCTTTTCCCTAATGAATTCCTTGAAGTGCATTCCTCCTGAATGATTCTTCTCCTGGAAAATATCTCAGCAACCCCAGCTCTATTCATTAGGTACTTTTAAAATATTTCCTAGGTCTTTTTGGGTTAGTTGTCATTTATTGAGCCACCTACTCTGATCCCACTTTCTTGGGGGATCATGACCCCAAATGTAGGTAAGTTGCCACCTGTAACATAGGAAGTGTTTGAGGATGCTGCCACTTGTCTTTTTCCCTCCACCTAGTTCCTTCCACCAGTTTGACGAGTAACACTCTTATTAACAACTCTTCCATGTTGTTGTCTCCACTTTTTATTTATTAATAATAAAATATTCAGAATTACATTCCACTTCTTTTGACTTTGTTGAGTCATCAATTCCTACTTAGCATTAAATTTAACATAATGTCTTAGGAAATCAAATAAAAATAATTAACATTATTTTACAAAAATTGGGGTATGTGACATACACACCCCCTTAAAATGTAACATCATCCTTGATGCTACTTATTCTTCATCCTCTACGGTCTCCTGGAATAGATTCGGGTATGCCTCCCGCATCTTACTTTCCAGTTCCCAGGTAGCCTCTTTAGGACTAAGGTGCTTCCATTGCACCTTCACCTGTCCGAAGGTGCGGTTCCACAAAGTAATTTCCGTCCTCTCGAGGATACAGTCTGGTTCGACCAGAATTTCTCCTTCTCGTTCCACCTGTACAACATTTCGATCAACCACATGAGTAGCATCATGAACATACTTTTTCAAAACAGAGATATGAAAAACATTATGTACTTTCAAGTTAGGTGGTAATGCTAGCTGGTATGCAACTTGAACAATTCTAGATAAAATTTCAAACGGACCACAGTAACGTGGTGCTAACTTGGCACAACTCCTTAGTCTTAGAGAGCTTTTCCTTGGCCTTACCTTTATAAATACATGCTCACCTACCTAGAACTCCTTGGGAGTTCTTTTCAAATCTGCTTTGCTCTTTTTTCGATCCCGTGCCACCTTCAAATTTTCCTGCACTTGCTTCACAATCTCTTCCATTTCTTTCAATAATTCTAGTCCTAACACCAATCTATCTACTGGATTATTCCAGGAGGTAGGAGTGTTGCATTTACGTCCATACAAAATTTTAAATGGACTAAACTTAGATGATGACTGATAGTTATTATTATATGCAAACTCTGCTAGGTGTAAGTAGTCTTCCCACTTACCCGACTGATCTTTAACATACATCCTTAATAAATCCTCCAGCACCTGATTCACTCTTTCAGTCTATCCATTTGTTTGAGGATGGAAGGAGGTACTGAAATTCAATGTTGTATTTAATTTCTTAAACAAGGACTTCCAAAAATTTCCTGTGAATTTAGGATCCCTATCTGAAATTATAACTTTCGGTACTCCATGTAACCAAAAAATATTATTTAAGAATATATCAGCTATATTAGCAGCCTTGTAAGTAGTTTTGATAGGAATGAAATGTGTTGCTTTGCTTAACTTGTCAACCACCACCATAATAGAGTCATTTTGATTCTGATTTCTGTGCAGTCCAGTAATAAAATCTGAGCTAATCACTTCCCATTTCCAGCTAGGAATAGGTAAAGGTTGTAGCAAACTAGCTGGATGTTGGTGTTCAGTTTTAACTTGTTGACAGTCCAAACATCTAGTAATGTATTCAGCTACCTCAGATTTCATATTAGGCCAAAAATATTCTTTTCTTAGCATGGTTACAATATTTTGGTAACCTGGATGTTCTGAGTAAGGTGTTTTATGGACTTCGTCCAGAATTAACAACTTAGCCTTAGGAACATTAGGCACATACAATTTATCTTTAAATAATAAAAATCCATTTTCATTTAAACTATAACCTTTTATTAATCTTTCTATATGTTTTTCCTTAGCTGTAGTTTGTAATTTCTAATAATTTTCATCTTGTTTTACCCCTTCATTAAGTTGTTCATTTAAATCAGAAGCATAAGTGTTGATTGATGCTGTAAAGTTTAGCTTTGCATTTCTGCTTAAAGCATCAGCCACCTTATTTTCCTTACCCTTTATGTGCTGGATTTCAAAATCATATTCACTCAAGAACGCTAACCACCTTGCTTGTCTTGCATTTAAGTTAGGCTGATCTAAAGGATATTTCAGTCCTTTATTATCAGTTAGAATAAATTTTATGCCTATTAAATGATGTCGCCACATTTTTAAAGCATGTATAACAGCCACAAATTCTAAATCATAAGTCGCGTAATTATTTTCATGAATTTTTAACTTCCTAGACTCATAGGCAATAACATGCTCGTCTTGAGTCAACACACCACCTAAACCATCATTACAGGCATCTGTGCATACTACGAAGTCCTTATTAGGATCTACTATTCTTAGAATAGGTGCACTTGTTAATAAGTTTTTTAATTTCTTAAAACTTTCTTAACATTTTAAGTTCCAATCAAATTTCTTACCTTTATTCTGCAAGGATGTGATCGGATTCGCTATTTTTGAGAAACCTTCGATGAATCTCCGGTAATAACTGGTAATTCCCATGAATGAACTAACATCCGTTACATCGTTTGGAACCGGCCAATATTCGATTGCCCAAATCTTTTCAGGATCAACTGAAATCCATTCCTTAGTCACTACGTGACCTAAGTACTGGATTTCATCCTTAAAGAAGTCACACTTGCTAAACTTCACGAAGAGCTGTTGTTCTCGCAACTCTTGTAAAACTATCTTTAGGTGTTCTTTATGTTCTTTTTCCATTTTAGAGTAAATTAAGATGTCGTCGATAAACACGACAACAAATTTATCTAAGTATTTATGCATTATATTATTCATTAAGCACATAAAGACAGCTGGGGCGTTGGTAAGCCCAAATGGCATTACGACAAAATCGTAATGTCCATACCTTGTTCTAAAGGTTGTCTTGAAGATATCTTTATCCTTAATTCTTATCTGATGATATCCTGACCTCAAGTCTATCTTTGAGAACATCGTGGCTCCACGCAGTTGATCAAACAGATCATCTATGCGAGGCAACGGATATCTGTTTTTAATAGTCATCTTGTTTAGCTGACGGTAGTCTATGCATAGTCGCATAGTTCTGTCTTTGTTTTTAACAAAGATGACTGGTGCTCCCCAAGGAGACACACTAGGTCGAATGTACTTCTTATCTATTAACTCTTTTAGTTGTGATTTTGACTCATTAAGTTCTAAAATGTTCATTCGATACGGAGCTTTCGAGCTAGATACCGCACCTGGTACCAGCTCAATAGTGAAATCCAATTCCCTCCTTGGAGGTAATCCTGGAATTTCTTCTGGGAATACGTCAGTGTATTCTTTTAAAACAAAAATATCTTCTATTTTTAACTTATCTGTTTCAGATTTATTTGCCTCATCTTTAATAGTTACAGCATAGGATTTACATCCTTTTCTAACAGCCCTTTTAAGTTGTAAAGCATAAATTTGTCTGATTATAGTTTCTCTAGGAATACCCTTAACATTTACTGGTTGTTCATCACTATTTAAACACATGAAAGTTTTATCGTAACAATTTAAAACTACCTTATGCTGCTCTAACCAATCCATGCCAATCAATAAATCATATGAGCCAAGTGGCAAAACATTCAGCTTAACTATAGTTTTAAATTCATCCATAAGTAAAGCACATTCTTTCACAAAACATGTTACTTTTCCTTTTGCCCCTGTGGCTAATTGAACTAAGCAGGAATTATCAAACTTATTGACAGACAAATTACATTTTTCCACTATTTGAGGTGCAATGTAACTAAGACTAGCTCCTAGATCGATTAAAATGGTTACAGGGGTTTGGTTAATCATACCTTCCACTTCCACCATGGAAGTCTGATAGTCATCTTGGCGGTTCTCCAAAGCTGCATTTATTCTGGGCATAGTCCTCGCTAGTTCTTCAATGGTCATTTCCTCCTGCACGGTATGAATATTGCTCACTGAATTTTTCCTATTTGGGAAGACCGAGGCATAGTGCGGGCCATTACATTCCTAGTACTTAACAGGCGCCTTTCCTTCAAAACTCTTAGTGAAATTCCCATGGTTATTTATAGCTTCCTTGCCCTTAAAGTTATTCGAATTATTGGAAGTACCATTTCTATTTCCCTGGAAATTCTTATTGTTAGAATAATTTTTATTCTTATTATTCTTGAAATTCCTCTAGGGTACAAATTCCTTCTTCTTAAGCTCAGGTTGGTTGTTATTTTTTTTAGCCTTCGAGTTGGCTAAGCCTTCTTTCTTCCTGTTCTGTTCAAAACAGAAATTAGCCTTCCTCATGGCTTCCTCCAAAGTCTTCGGGTTATCATACTCAATTCTGTCCTTGATGTGATATGGTAGACAGCTAAGAAATCACTGCACTTTAGGTTTTTCATCTACTAGGTAAGGTACATACCTAAGCAAGCTTAAGAATTTACTGTTCAAATTATTCATAGTCATTGAACCTAACTTCAATTCATAAAATTCTTTAGCTCTTTCTTCATAATATTGCTCGGACAAAATTTTCCTCTTGAAGCACCTTTTAAAGGTACTCCAATTAACTTCTTTTTCCCTGATACCCTTGACTCTTTTCAGATCTTGCCACCATATGTCTGCTTTTTCGGAGAGATTATATATTGCCATTCTTGCCTTCATCTGATTTGAATAATTGTATATATGAAAATACTTCCTCATCTCGGATAACCAGGACTCTGCTTCTTCCCCTTTTTCGGTCTCTCCATTAAAAGTTGGGTGATTTATATTTTTAAACTCCCCTGAAATTTCCTCATATGGTCTGTATTTCTTCTTTCTGTCATACAACTCAGCCTCACTACTGTCACTAGTAGTATGGTAACTTTGTCGTTCACCGAACCATTCAAATGATGACCTGCTTTCAGTTTTCCCCAGCTTCACCTTTTTAGACCTTCTTTGACGACTAACATCCTCAGATTCTGATCTTCTGCTCCTTCCTTCAGTTTGGAACTTTTCTATTAAAATTTGGTTCAACTCTTCCTAAGCCTTCAAAATCCTCTCATTCTCCTTCTTGACTGATTCCATTTCAATATTCAAATATTTTACAGTCTGCAATAGTTCTGAAGAGTTGGCAGTCTCCTCCTCTAACATAGGTTCCCTGGGCATTTGTCTTGTCTCTGTATCTGGATACTCCTCCTGAGCATACTCTCCCATCTTTTCCATACATGTCTTTTAAATTTCAGAAAAGAAATTTTCTGTTCTTTTCATAAAACATAATATATGTTAGTATATTGTTTTACTTTACTGTTCTATTGGAAACTAGTTGGGCTGCATCAACGCCTAGTGTTTGAACCTTGTGCTCTGATACCACATGTCAAAACCCCAAATTTTTCGAAAAATTTAATTTTTTTTAAAATGCATATAATTTTAATAAATGCAGTCACTAATCATTTAATTAGTTATATCTTACTGAATTCATTATCTAGATTATCTTTTGATTATGTTTATCTTTATAGAACAGTTTCTTTTCAGTTTACTGACTTGTCTTCTTCTTGTGACCACAAGGTGGAACTGTCATGAAAATCTGGGCTTACTTAGCTTTCGAGCTAACGCAAAAGTTTTCCTCCTCTTACAGATTTACAGGTAAGAGGTTCGGGTGCTACTTATCAAAATTCTAAAGTATTCAATATAAATTCGTCGCACAAAACATTTCATTCAGTAGAAGAATAAACATGCTAGTCTGTTTCCCAAGCTTATAGAGGTAAAGCATTAAATTGTTCTTATTTTTAAGATGTTATGGAAAGAGGTTTGATTCTACTAGTATTGACGACAACTGTTTTCCTTCATGAAGGCGTGATTTAATATTCTTACTGAGTACTAAACTCCTTGATGTTTACACTAATTGTCAAGTGTAAAATGCGTTAAGTATTTATTTACAAGCACAGTAAGTATGGAAGAATTATAAAGTCGAAGGTCTAATTTAAAATGTTCATGATTATTGGTTTACGCCATGATTGAATTGGCTGCTACACAGTGTAAATTGATAAATATTTTATGTACCAAACTCCCACTTTCATTACTTTGAAGCTTAAGGGATTATAACCTTATTACATACTATAATCAATTAATTTATACTAGTGTTGTAGGGATAAATTCCTCTGTACTGATAATCGCTTGGCGAATAACATCCAGTTGTGGTTAATAAAAATTATTAACAATTTCAAGGTTGACCCTTAAACTATTATAGGCTTATCATGCTTATAAGCAAACCCTACTAGTTGAATAATAAATCATTCAAAAGTAAGAGATTGACACTAGTATGGAGATATTTATCGTGGAAGGATTATGTAAGTTTATTTTCATAACATGACAATAGTCTAGCTTTGAATAAAGTTAAAATTGGCTTAATGAAATAAGGCCCAGTTTATAAAACAACCGAGGTCATAGGATAGATCTCACCCTTAACAAGTCTTGTCATCTTTTACCATATTGCCTTCTTATCTCCTTTGCATGCATAAAATACTTGGTTAAATAGTAATTTTACTTTTATTTAAGTTACAATTACTTGATTAATAGAATATGTACTTGTTAGTAAGGTTCTCACTAAGGAAATAAACGTTATTACTTTATTTTGTATTTATTTCCAAACTTTACCATTTTAATAAAATAAACAAGTCCAATGAGGTTAACAATAACAATATGAAAGTTGCCAAAGTTAGTTCTCTTGGAACCTCCTTTATAACAACAAGTGGTATACCTTCTGTGTCAAGCTTATATATGATGGTTGAGCATATAATTACTGTAAGCAATGTCCTTACTAAAGGTAATTGTATTTAATTATTTTATAACACCGTTACATGACTTTATTATTGTCAAGCTTGAACTGTAGAAGAAAGAACAATTTCATAGCCTACAGAGGTCATGGAAAAGACCACGCCATGATTTTCATAATCTTAAAATGGACTAGAGTTTATATATATATACTATACTTTATATAGTAAAAGGGTCGTAACCCCTCCCACGACCTTGATGATTGTTAAGGTGATGAGTTTATAATGATAAAGTTTTATGTTCCCATGCAGCGTTTACATGGATCATGGTAAAGTGGAACCTTCGAAAATCATTGAGTAGGAAATGATCATACTTGTGGAGAAAAGATATGTGGGACTTTATACTCGAACCCACATCTCATGAATTATTTAACTGCTAATGTGGCACTGTTGTGGCCAAGTGTTGCATGGATATAAGGGACTCACCCTCGAACCCTAATCTTATTATTTCTTTCCATATTTTTCGGCCTCCTGCCGCTCTGCGATGGCGCTAGTGCACCCTTGTCGCGCCGCTCCTTTGCAGGGGTATTCTCTAGCTTGTTATCCTTCTCATAGGCATGTCCAATGGCATGTTGAAGAAGTGTTGTTCCCGAAGTGTTTCTGTTGGAGATATGTTAGCGGTTCTTCCTTCACGGTTTCGCTGTCTTACAAGCTCGAGCCCAAACCCTTTGACTGTAACCAAACTCCTCCCTCAGTGAAAGTCGAAGTCTTGTTCTTTTGAGTTGAGATTGGTTGTTTGCGGTACTGGTGATCATTTTCCTTTCCTGTAGTGAGATGAAGGGTTTCCTCCTTGCACTTGTGGTTGCTTATTGTTCAATGCTAGCTATGCCTCATTTAACATTCAGGTAATAAGGTTGCTAATCCTTCCCTTACTTCATTGTTTGTTTTAACATATACATGATTACTTTGTAACAGGTTGTTAACAATGGTCCTCTTTCTTGTTGATAGATCGGCTCTCCTCTCTGCTTAGTTTGTGCGAGGCTGCGATAGCAGTACTAAATTCACGGGTAAGCCTGGTTTGACTATGGTCGTTCCTCGTTGTTTGGTCCCTTTGGGACAATTGTGGGTGCGTCGTCAAGATCTGCCACCCTTGGGGTTTCGGTTTACCTGTTACTTAGTTTGTTATTATTTTTTTGGTTGATGAGGCCCTTGCGCTGTGCAGGGATGCTCCGGCTCTCGCTGTGACTGTATATGTTAATTTATTTTAAAATACTTGAAGAAGACGTGGGATTTAGGTAGTTTTTTAGACTCCTTGATTATTTTTGCTATGTAATTGATGAGGCCGAGAGATAATCTCGAAAAAGGGCTTAAAACCCTCGATTTCATACTTCTGTTATCATTTTAGTATTTACAGGGTTTTCACCCTAACTTCATAACATAATTTGTTAATACAATCTTTTTTATTATCTTGTGTTTACAATATAGTACTGAAATTTGTTTATTTCACTTGTGTTATAATTATGATATTTAAGCTCGGCCGTAAGAAAATATTTATAGTATCTTTGCAATTATATTTGATTTATAAAATACATTTGTAATTTATGAGGTTATTAGTTAGATTGTATAATGTTTGAATAAGCTCGATAGGTTGAGTATTCTGTCACTCTGAGGGATAATTCCTATACGTTATTGTACTTGATTCTTACCTGTAATATTTTGAAATTTAGTTGTTAGGGTTTCTGTGCGTTACATTTATATCGATTTATTCTATTTAAAGGAAAGTAAATATTGTTATATACTTGTTATCCTTTGGTATAAAATGACTTATGTTTTACTGAAGTCCTTCTGTATCTGATAGATACATCCTTCGAGTATGAAATTTATATCTTATTATTGTTTCTATAATACAATAAGAACATTACTTGTGTTCTTAATACTACTATTATGATAATTAATTAGCTTTTTCCTTGTTGTTAATGTGTTCTTATAATTACTGTACTAAATATCTTATAGTAATACTCTCCGTATTCTATGTTGTCTTGTTTATGTTACAAATTAATATTTATAAAATAAATGTAAAAGAACTAACTATGTTCTACACTATTATTATCTTAAAAAATATAGGTTAGCAGTTGTATGTTTTTGTTTAAACTTATCTAGTTAGAACAGAAATGAATGAATAACATATATTACTTTCCAAAAGTAAATTCTTATAATAACTAAATTACCTGTAGAAGTAAATCGAGATTCTAGATATTCTTTCTTCAATTTGAATATTATGCTTGCGGTAGTTAAAACTGGAAAGAAGTAGACTGTAAAGCATTTTTATCTAACTTAATCCTACTCTAGTTAACTATTATACTCTTCTTTTGAATTCAATTAAGCAATGAGATTACTGAAAGTAACTACTGTATCAAAAACTGTTTTATCTACTCCTTGATGCTACTGTCAGTAAATAATATAACTTCTTCCCTGTTTATAATAAGCTGACAGTCTCAAATTAGGTTTTAACACTACTACTGGTATAAAAGATATTTCTTTTGACAACAAAATAAAATAAAATATTCTATAATTTCTATTAACATTCTAATCTGCATTTTCATCATACTATCTTTATTTATAAATTTCACCCTTGTGCTGGAGTACAGTCTAGTCCCTCCAGATGAGGAAAAACATAGGTGGGGTTTTTGTTTTTCATCAAAGATTATGTTACTAAACACACTAAAAACAATTTCATTACTAAACCATCTAAATCTTTACATCGTAAGCTACAAACATGACATTCAATCATACTGAGATATTAAAAACAGAGATTATTAGATGGCAGAACCTATTCTTGAACTTGAACAACAATAGCAATGGAGGGTCGTTCCTCCCTACCAACTCCTGGAGAGTGCTCAAACAATGACTCCTCAGGACCCAAGAGCTTGCCCTGGTCTCCCTGGTTGGAACTAGGTGCAACAATAATCAATACCAGCCTGCAGACTCCATACAAACCCTGAACATATCAGTAAAATCTCCCAGCTAGCAAGCTGTAACAGACCAAGTTACTATAGATTCTCTCTCAAAACACCTTCCTTATTGCTTCCCTTTTCCCCGATGAATTCCTTGAAGTGCATTCCTCCTAAATGATTCTATTCATTGGGTACTTTTAAAATATTGCCTAGGTATTTTTGGGTTAGTTGTCATTTATTGAACCACCTGCTCTGATCCCACTTTCTTGGGGGATCATGACCCCAAATGTAGGGAAGTTGCCACCTGCAATATAAGAAGTGTTTTTCCCTCCACCTAGTTCCTTCCACCATTTTGACCAGTAACACTCTTATTAACAGCTCTCCCATGCTGTTGTCTCCACTTTTTATTTATTAATAATAAAATATTCAGAATTACATTCCACTTCTTTTGACGCTGCTGAGTCGTCAGTTCCTACTTAGCATTAAATTTAACATAATGTCTTAGGAAATCAAATTAAAATAATTAACATTATTTTACAAAAATTGGGGAATGTGACATAGCCTAAGTAAACAGAGGTTGTAGGATCGATTTATGTGGGCGTGAATGCCCAAACAATCCTTTACAATAACCATCGTTTATAACTATCGTGAACCAAGATCAAATCCTGTGCTATTCACATAATAAATTAAAAGTCACCATATCGAATCTTGTAGGAGTCTCTATTATCCTACCAAACGTTGTAACATTTGATCTATCAACTATACATACCACGCTATTGAATTCACATTCGCAGGCCGTAAAACATTTCCACATATCTCTACATAGAGATTAAAACCCCGATTATTTACACTCTCTAACCATCTAATAGCTCACGGCCATTGGTTTGCAAAATGTTAAAAAAATATCATAACCCACTAGAACACCATAAACGCTAAACAATTAGGAATGATACTCATTTGAATGGATAAACCCACAGTCACGAACTATTACATTTAAATACAGAGGTAAGAACTACAACTACAAATTAAACAATAAAAAAAGATATTTATTTCATCCATTACAAAGTCACAACTCTAATGGTGGGAAAGTCATTGCCATCTATGGCATGGCTCCAAAGGCCAAATTAACAGTGTTAATTGTTCGTATAAAGAACTAAACAATAATTACAAATATACATAGATACGAAGTATCACCTAAAACCAAGAATCATAACCATGATACACCCAGTATGTAAATGTTGTACGATAATATTTATAAACCAAAATAAGATTTTTCACAATCGTGTATCCAAGGCCTGGCACCATTGCAGAAATTGGTGTTGTTGCCATTCAAGAAAACATAAAACATATTAAAAAATCACAGATCTTGCAAGAATTCACCATCGCAACGATAATGAGAGAGTAATAAAATGACAGAATCAAAATACACTAGTCACATCCCGAGGGTGCTAAAACTGAAACAAAAACCTCAAGTCTTAAATGCATCCCCAAATGATTTACATCATTTTTAGCAGACAATCCCTTTCCAAACCACAACCATTGAAATAAAACCTAGACTAAGAAATTCAACCAACCGCAATATTCATGCTTTGTCACGAAATCCACAGAAGAGAAGGAGCAAGTTTCGACTCGTTACAACAAGGGCTTACATGTAATGGGTATTGTGTCGACCACCAAGCCAACCCACGACCCACGTTGTCCAGACCCTGCAACCTTCAAACAAAACCAAGCTATGATGAGAAGTATGTTGTAAACACCAAACTGAACAATAACATAATGTTTCTAAACTAGAGTGGAAGTCATACCTACCAATGTAGTTGACCCCCAAAGCTCCACGCCATAGAGAAGACTAGAGGAAGAGCTCAGGAAGCCCTTTTATAAATGAAACAAGCCATTGTGCTAGTCCAAGACCTAATCCTGAGACCCATGATTTCCCATGTGCATTTTATTTGCCACCTTGGGCCGTATTACCACAAATCATAACCTAGTGTATATTTTGTGCCACCTTCCAATGCACAACAATGTTTAAACCCCCAACATGCATATCGAATAAATATGGTATAGCCATAGTTGATGGCATATGTAATATGCCATGAATGGCTAGTGATATGTCTTAAAAAATGTACACAAGGACTTTAAATAAGCGAAGGACAATGTTATAAAATGATAATCCATGTACATTATCACATACACCATGAAAATATTAAACTGCATGAGTAACTAAATCAAGGTCACAAGACCATAAAAACAATGATAATGACTAGTACAACACAGGACAGGTCCAAAAGTTTATTTTCCATCCAAATACTATAGACAATATGCATTTAGGTCACCATGATAGTCAGTTTTCCATCGTCAAGTGCACCTGCAAGCGACAAGGAAATAAGTGCAATAGTTCCAAAAAACCTAAGTAAGCCTTGTAGCAACAAGTAGAAATAGTTACCTTTTTAGGTGTTTACAAGGGAAACAAGTCCCGCCACTCCACCGCTTGACAAATACAAGTTAAGTTAGATTTATTCATAAACAGTAATTAATATTTACAACCGATAAGTAAGGAATCGAAACAACATACATATATATAAATACATAACTATCAATTTAGATATTAAACAACATAACGACACCACCACATTTAACTAATAGGAACATTGGGAAAACATAGAGAAGGAAGTAAGAAAGGATTACGACAATACTATGCATAGAAACAAACATAACACATTCCGCATAATTTGACTTAATGTCTAGTTCAGGAAGTGAATAACTAGCCTAATCTTTTTTTTCAAATTTTGGGTACATTACAAGTGGTATGAGAGCCCAATTTCAACACTAAGAGTCCAAATGGGCGTACCAGACATTCTTTGCAAGGAAAATAAATATGTTTTTACATTTTGTTAACTAACAAAAATATTTCCTAATATTTAAAATTTGAAATTTCACGATTTTAAAAGAACAATTCAGATCATGAACACTCAACAGGACAACAGACAACAAGGAAAAATGAATACCCCCACCTAGGAAGCATAACTGGTAGTGGAACTAAATTCTAATATAATAAAAACCATACAAAGTATCCATGTATACTTTCATAGTTTTAGAGATGATAATATGAATGAAATAAAGGAACAACAAGTAATTAATGAAGCATTTGTTGTGAAACATGACAGGATGAAGCTGTAGTGAAAACCCACTCATTCCACAAACAGGTTCAAGAAAGAATTTTATCATAAACAAGAAGGAAGCTCGAGAGAAGAAGGAAAACAAGAACATTCCCTTGATCCTCCAAAAGGAGATTATTACAGTCTTTCTAGTGATGATTCTCTTTCTCCATGGAGAAAGAAACTGAGAAATGATGACAATCTTCAAGGAGAGTTTCAAAAAATAAAATCCCCAACCTATGAAGGAGAGATGAACATAGGGGAGAAATTCGAGGAATGAGTTTTAGGTATGAGTAAATATTTCTGAGTTCATAACTACTTTAGCGAAATGAAAGCTCGTATAGCCATCTATAACTTAAATTTCAAAGCATCTAGATGGTGGAGAGACTTGAAACATACCAAGAATGATGACTTAAGAGAAGTATGGTGGACTAAGTTTCGCAATATTTTTCAATAGAAATACATGTTGAAAATTTTCTTCGAGAAAAAATGACTATGGATTCTTTATTAACCGATTTCTTGATCTGTTGCATTATGTACCATACGTCATGGATCAGAAAGTGAAAATAAAACACTTTTTAGGATGTATTCCTGCAACTTTCAAGAGAGGATTGAATTTTACATGCCTAAAACATTTGACACCACCTTACAGAAATATAGGCTTTTCTATGAGCATGGATAGTCGAGGAAAGATAACATGAACATAAGCAGAGACATGTATAGGACCTTCTCAGACAACCGCAAACAAGTTTTTAACCCACCATCGTACAAAAAATAGAACAACAATTTTCCAGCTAACAAGAACTTCAACAAAGCATGTACAAAACCATGTGTACCGGCTCCAAATCCCAACAAGCCTACAACAAATGGGGGAGCCAATGTTTCCCCAATGAAAAATAAATGCTATAAATGACAAGGGTCTCATTACACCCAAGACTGTAAGAGTAACACCAATGGGGTCTTGTACAACTTACATGAAGAACTAATGATAGAGGACATAGCTGGAACACCACGGATTTATGCAGCCTTGGATGGCCAACAGGAAGACCATTAGGCTACCATGGTTGAGATCGAAGGTAATATCTTAAACATCTCTATTTCAATGTTAATTGACCCCGGTGCTTTACATAGCTATGTATCACCTGAAATTGTTGATGTATGTAAACTAGGAAAAGCTAAACATGAAAAACCTTGTCTGGTGCAATTAGCCACAGGTATGAAACATACAATTTCAAAATTAGTTAAATATTGTGAGGTAAACATGAATGGTTTTCCTACTAGAGTAAATGTGAACATACTACCCTTAGGTTTGTATGATGTACTTATAATACTACCAAGAAATACCTTACCTCTCAGATCGCCATGGGATAACTAGTCCTGCCACTCCACCACATCATTCCCATCAACAAAGTTAAGTTAGTTTATACTTAATAAACAAAGAACACATGTGCAGAAGTAAATCAATGAACTATACAATTCACTAACTCACCGACAGTAATAACTAAGATGTACAAATAGTTTAAATAACATAACTAAGACATAAGAAGTAAACAAACTAATAATCACTAAATGGACAAGAGAGTATAAGAAGTTTATGAAGAGATCGAAAGTTAAGTAGTGCATGTAATTTGGCATGAGTATTAATGATCCCCTCTCGGTAGTTTTTACTAGTCTATAATTGTTTTTTTCAAGTTTTGGGGACATTGCATTTTTAGAAAACAAATCGAATCTACATGATACAGATACCCTTAAGAAAAATACAACCAAATTCAAATTTACTTGTTACTAAATCTACTCATATCTATTCAAAGATTGTGTTTTGCCAACTTAATCATATGGGTATTAAAGTCAAGGAAAAATTATAATCAAGGCTATAATTTATTAATTAAAAAACCCAAATATCCTCTTAAATAATGAATTTTTCCAAAATCAACACATGGAAATAATTCCTTCCCAGATGGCAACCGAGTGTCTCTAAACATAAACATTCAGATCTAAAAATGATTTTCACCCGAAACGCTTACACTTACTTCATAACTGTGATTTCAATTGATGAACAAAGGAATAAATATTTCTTCTCCGAGATCTAAATACCGTATGGGCCGTAGCACGAATCACACCATTGAACCATATCAATTATTAGAAATACAATTCATAACAATGTGGTTGTAAGGCCATTCAATGTCACTACTACATTTCGATCCAAAATCCAACGGAAAACTCCGACGGTGTGTGGATTTCTCTTTTTGAACTTACCAAAAATCACAAGGATACATTTTTTTTTTTTAAATGTGGTCACAAGCATTGGTGAAGCGACGACTATTCTCATAACCGTCGCTTAACTGACGGCGCATTAGTAAGCGTCGCTTAAGCGATGGCGCGGCTGTCGCATATCTTATGCTTATGTTATGGGTTTTTTGTTTATTTTTTACTCCATTAACATCGATTTGATTTTAATGTCTTGTTCCAATCTTAATATCTTGTCCCAGTAGTGTTTGTTCAGTGTTATTTTGATATCTTGTCTCAATTTAGATAGTTTTTAATGAATAGAACTCCATATCACTATATTTCTTATATATATATAGATTGATTGATTGATTAAAAGTCATGAACATTCTCCATATGCATATGCAACAATTATATTGTTTTACTCATATACATAAATGTATATGTTTTTGGAATTGTTAAGTCTAGGGTTGACAAGCTTAAGTGTTTTCATGTTAGTTCCATGTGGTGGATAAAATTTTTAATTTGGTATGAAGCTTATTGAACTATTGCAAGTTGAAAGAAGAAATTAATATTTCACTAGTCTCAAACTATGCATGTCAAATTAATGTACATAAGGTATGTCACTTATTGGAAACATGTTTAGAAATGTCAATTACACACGCTTCCTTATATTTTGTCCATCTAGTTGAGATGAAAGATCTAAAATCTAAGAGATTCTATGTGAATGTGTATGTGTCACTTAAGAATATAGAGTGCATGGTAATTATCATTAATTTGGTATTTCCCTTTAATTCTTCTAGGTCCTTGCTACGTTAAGCATTTTCTTGAACATAACCTAAGTTTAGGTCATGCAACAATGGTAACACCATAAATCACACCACAAAGGAAACAAAATAGTTGGGATAGGTGGCTAAAGTATGCTTGATAACATTGACACAATGGTGAAAAGGAAAAGTTTGATGAGGGTGATGTAACATTGTTGAAAAAAATAAGGGTTTAGTGTATATAGCCATTTAACCTTTAAGCAACAAGTTCTAGGTAATTCATGGATCATATATATTTAATATATCCATAAACCTTTAACATTAAGTAATATATGAATAAATAATGTAAATATATCATATTGGGGTGTTTTTTAAAATCATCATATTGGAATACTGTCTTCAATTATTTGTTCATGATGAACTTTGGTCATTTTCCATTTTCTTACTTTCAATGTTTTCTTTGTTTGAACTTATATTTAGTATATGTGAGAAATACATACCAGATGACTAGATTGGCATATTATGACATCATGTCGATAGTCTTGAAAGTGAACATGGATCAAAGTTTCATGGGTTTATTGAAAATATGGCCTTCTAATATGATGGATCCTTTTTCATGAAAGCGCCACTTTCAACAATTCGTACTCTTTGTCACGTGAATAACTTCAAATAGACGAATTTTAAGTAGATTTTATTCCACATTGGGTAGATTTTGTTCCACATTGGGTAATGTCCACTTTAAGCAATTTGCAGTCTTTGTCATGTTGATAATGTGGAAATTCGGTTTGGTATGTTGCTAGGTTATTTCGTACTGTACTATTATTTTTCACAAGCAGTATGTATACGTATCTAAACGGGGTAGATTGATGAGAGGCCTGGGTATACATATGTAATTACTACATTTTGGATTCTCTGCTATTGGATTCTGATTGTCAACTTTTGGGGTTCAAGAGACATTTCAGTTATCAGCAGCCACTACTTGGTTTCAATTTTAGCGATTCTTGATTTCTATTGTGTGATGGTTCTATATCCCTGATCTCATATTCTTGAGATGATGTGAGTGACCTGTTTTGAGGGGAGAAAAGAAAGGGGAGGAGAATGGTGAGGGGAAAAACCCTGATGAAAATAATCGAGAACGCTACGAGTAGGCAGGTTACATTTTCTAAGTGTAGGAACGGGCTGCTCAAGAAAACTTATGAGCTCTCAGTGCTCTGCGATGCTGAGGTGGAACTTATGATTTTCTCTCCAAGAGGAAAGCTCTACGAGTTCGCCAATCCCAGGTGTGGTTAATGTTTATTTTCCATAACTGTTAGACTACTAGCTTGTATAAATGTTTGCAATTTTTTGTCTTCCCTTTTGGGTTAGTGGTGTATTTTCCCTAGCTACTACAGAAAGTTCGATTGCTCTCTGTATTTTTTCGTAAGTATTTACTTGCATAAAGAAATAAAAGCGTTTTAGACACATGTTTCCCAGTATATACTGTTGAAAGGCCCAAGCCCCGGCCCCAGCCGTTGTTTAGGAGTCTAGGGTCTCTCATTTATTCTTCTATAAAAAAATAAACAGTTGCATGAATGTCAGATGGTCTGTAGTGTCCTCAATTCAAACTCAAAGCTGGACTTTTATATTCTCTGGAATGTACTCTGCTAACTGTGTGACGTCACTGTAACTTCCCATCAGCAACCATCCGAATGGGTGAGCATGTTGAGTTGGTAGGACTCATGAATATTCTGCACAAATGGTTGTAGATGCTAAGCTCACTATTATTCTGCAATATTTCACTGTCTACTCTAGTTATATAGTATTTGTAACTTGATTTTTTTTCCAACCATAGTCAATATTAATAATACTTCCATATTTGTTCTATTTTCTTTATTTGGAAAATTGGTCTACTTTGAGAGGGGCATTGAAAGAATAGTATATTTACATCAGTGGCATTGAAAGAGGGGCATTTAAAGAACAGTATGTGTATGAACATGACTCATTAGAACGACCATAATTGATTTAAAACACTTAATCTCAAAAACTAAATTTGCCCTGTCCTATCAGTGGCATCATACCTCACTAATCACTATGACTAACACCTCACTGATTATTATGACTAAATAAAAATAAACATCTCAATTTGACATACAACACAGAGTCTTCCCCTCTGGCTTCCTTGTGTCCTTTCTAGGCTTATCTTGTGAAAATTTGATTCATTTGTAGTTAATAAAATATTTCGAAACCTACTCCAATTTTAATTTATGCTTAGCAGAATTCAATAACCAAAGTTGTTTGACTTTGAATAACATTCCTTGTAATGAAGCTTTTACAAGAAGTCGATGACAAAACTTGTTTGACATTGAAGAACTTTTCTTGTAATGCCACCTTTACAAATGAAGTCAATGACCAAACTTGTCTGACTTCAAAGAACTTTTCTTGTAATGTCACCTTTACAAATGAAGTCAATGGCCAAACTTGTCTGACTTCGAAGAATTTTTCTTGTAATGCCACTTTTAGAAGGACCTCCCACATCTCCCTGGTATGCTTGTTCTAATATAAAGTGTCCTTTATGTCCAAATACATATCCACATAGAATATGATTCAAAACCTATTTGGATATAGTTGACACTAAAAATTCTGAAAACTTGCAACCAACATAGCTACTAGCGAAGGATCCTTTGTGTTGGGTCTACATTTCTAAAGGTATCAAAATGTTTGGAACTTCGGCTATTGCGAAGACAAAATGATATATCTTCGTATTTAGCAAGATGGTGAAAACAATGTTAGAAACATGACAGAAACAATAGTGAAAAGAAGAACATGGTTTTCTATCATTCCCGAAAATTGCACAATGAAGACAAAAAATCAGACTGATGAAAAGCATATAACGAAATCTTAGCAGTTATGACCCACACGTGCCCCAATTTTACCATTTAATGATCATTCTATGTTTTTGTTCTACCAACCATATTTCTGAAGTTTACATTTTCTGAAATCTCATGATTCCCTCTCTACCTTTTTCAATATCCAAATAAGTGGTGCCTAGCACTTAAATGGGAGAGCCAGTCAGGTTTAAATCATACATTCTTCAAGTACCAGCCTCGCTAGAGACTACTAATTCGATCACATCTTTCTTCTAGTGCTCCCAATGCATAGTGGCACCAAGAGGCATGTAGAGACTCGAGAGCATCACCATCTCAACCCCCAGAGTCATCAAACCCTGAGAGGCAATTCGAACCCCCATAGTGAGACCCATACAAAGTTATTGACTTAGAAATCTAGACAATATAGGTAGAACCAACAAGTAAAAATCATCCTCCAGTTCCTAGAATCGGGCCACCTCTTCTAGATAGAGAGACATTCCCCAAGCTAGATTCAGCTCTTCCAACCAATCCTCTGTCTAGATATCCTTTCCTTCAACCTCATATGGTAGAAGAGTTGCACATTTGGTAGTGGTAACTACAGATGAGGACAATTCCCTCCTTCCAACCACAGGCACTTGGATCCTTGAGGCTCTTTCCCTTGTACCGTCTTCAAGAGCATTGTTTTCGAGTTTAGCTTTTAGTCAATAGAGCTTAGATCTTATAGATTAGCTTTCTTTTTTCATTTTAAAGGAGCGGCCTCCACACTTACACTTTGTATATACACTTATGTATTGTACAGTACCATTGAACTACTTTGCTCATTTGTTGGATATTAATAAAATTATATCATCTTATTTTATGGTATCTCTTCAATTCTTACTGGTATGTATTGTACATTTTCTCGGCATAATCTTGGTGCAATTTTTTTAACCCTATCTTCCAAACATTTCCAACAAAGCGTTTTTCTATCTGAGCATTCAATTTTTCATAGGATGTCTTAATATCCATGTCCGAGACTCTAATTTACTTGGATATGATCATCTACCACCCCTCAATTGTTTGAGTGTGTGGACCTATTTGATGTTGTCTGAGTTCCATGCTAGTGGAACTGAAGCTGGAGTGAGGCAAATAATGAGCATAGGTTGATCAAGATATGTTAAATTTTTCAGATGGTTGGTAGGTTCTTTAAATATCATCTCACTCACTTATGCACAGATGTGATACATTGATTCCCTACTATAAGTCAATTCAATTGTTTTTCAGCATTTGCTGACATTTTTGGTTAGATCAACCCTTCACTTTCAAACTGAGAACTGTTATTGGCTTGGTGTTATTATGACAGTGAAGTTAAAAGATCAATTCCTAATAGAACATGATTTACATTTACTGGGCCACTACTACAACAACATCGAGAGGACTATGAAAAGAGGGAAGAAGTTGACAAGGCATCAACAGTTTTAGAGAGCTTCTTGGCTTCCATAGATCTGGGAGAATAGAGAGATCAAGGAGCTTAGATCATTTATCCACAAGGCTGTAACAGAGGATTGACACATAGGCTATGAGTATGTTTTCTTAGTTTTGTCAAACCTCCTCCTGTTTTACATATTCCTCTTCTCGAGTCTCCGGGATTGTAACCATGTCTCAGGTTCACTTAAAGCAATTTTTGGAGCTCTGCCTCTTGTTGATGTATCCCTCCCTTATTTTATACATTATATTGAAGACATTTTGTGGCTATTCCCCCTTCTCCGTTTATATGTGTCTTAGAGATATATTGTGGAGTATCGCTGTTTATAATTCTCACGGATCTGGTGTACTGCCCTGATCGCTAATAAAATGGAACTACTGTGCTATATTAAGCTTCATACATGGTTATTGTGTTTTATGGGATTTGTTTTAGTCTACTGGATATCGATCTTGAGAGGTGCCATTACACTTTCTTTTATTATATATTTTAGTTTATGGGACTGCCACCTTCTCATATGCTTTAATGATGTTTGTTCTATGTCAACATCTCTGCATCTTTCACTCTGATGATTTATGTGTCTTATAATGGATAAGGCTCTATGTAGTTTTTTTCTAGATCTGTTTTGGATCTGCTCTTTCTTTCAACACTTATGTTTTTAAAGTTGGTGACAATTAGATTCCATAACCGAATGTTTCACACCATCTTACTATAACTTGGTATCAATTTCCCCCTTTTTGAGCCCCACTGATAGCCTCAGAGTACAAGAGATTTCGTGACAGATAGCATTCACATATGAATAAGGTTAACACTTGGAATTGGAAGAGTTTCAAAGTGAACCAGGGAGGGTACATTGTCACCTCCATGCAATCTGAAGATAAAGATCAAACTTTACCTGCCAAAAACTACTTCATATCTATGGTACCGCTTGCTATAAATTAAATATCAAACCCGGAATCTACATTAAATCAATTTGAGAGAGTGAATAATATGCAGATGTACATTTATATATATCAAGTAACCTCAATTTCCATGCAAATCTCCGAAAAATACCTCAAATCTTTGCTAGAAAAGTGCAAATATGTGTGTAAAGAACCTTAAAAACAACGAAGTATAACTCTAAAAAATGATTTATGACCCTAGTGTCTTGAATTATGTGGGTTATGGAGTTGATATAGTTAATAATTGATTGAGGAGGTGATTCTTGAGGTCAAACAACTCAGAAAATTAAAGTAAAAGCAGTTGAACACACCAATTAGAGTAGATGGATACCAAAAACAAGCAAGCAAGCGTCATGAATAGAACTCCATGGTCGCTGCCTCCTTTTGCCAAAAATAAGTGTGAAACCTGCTCAAAATAACCTCAAAGTGGAGCACTCTCCTCCTACTTAAATATAGATTTATGAGTGAGTATCTGGATCAGGTTCAAACACTCTAGAAGTCTCCAAGTATATTGTTTCCTTTTGAAATTCTATCCAAGGTGCACTAATCTGAAGCTCTCAATGGATAAGGCTTTTTTTGATAAAAAGCCTCAGATCTCCTAGACATGTGCTCTCATCCTAAGTAATTGCTAAAAAAAATGGAACTTGGTTGATGTCCAAGTTACTCCAAAATTCAATTCAAGGTAAGATGAGATCCACTAGGGTGGACTTCTTCATTGCATGTCTGAGTCAACTATTTTCCCAAAACAGAGACCTAGGAGGCTTTTAAAACTAGTCCACTCCCCTTCAATGGAAAAATAACACGTGCATGAAGTAAATTTAAGACGATTCAATTGAATCAAGATGACCACACTTAACTCCAATCAATTTAACCCAAATCCTCCTCAAGTAAGGCACACCTGTGGATGAGCTCTTAAAGTGACATGTGGCAAATCTATCTGCAAGGAATGACAATCGCTAAACTGGGGTAAACTACTAAAAAATTCAAGAGAAATGAGAACTGAAAATCAATAAAGTACAAGGAACAGGGTCAAAAAGTAACACATGGAAATTTGACATGTGGCACACTAGGGTATTTGTGGCTTCTAGAAGTGAAAAAAACCTTAATTTTGACATAAAAAACAATGTTTTTGGAATTACTTAAAATATGACACCAAAGTTGCTTACCATAATGTGTATCTAAAAACATGCGCAAATATAGAAATAACCAAACCCCAACTTTAACCCCAAAATTGGCAGTGTCAGATTTCTAATGAACTTGACCTCGATGTTTTCAATACTAGGTAACAAAAAATGTGATCATCTCTGAAAACAAAAAAATATATTTTTATACCTAGGTTTGATCAACTTTGACCAAAGCCTAAAGCATCCTGGAATTTCATACAAAGACTAGTTCAGAGGATGGTTAATAATCTTCCGATGATTCATTTTCATTCAACCTGACTGTTTTTATGCTGCCCCCTGTAAGAGTTCTTTTTTGTTGTAGTAAGCTTCAGTTCACCCGATATTTAAAGCTGGCAGCATATGCTTGAGTTTGTATTTTTCATGCTGATATAATTTTTGTCTGAAATTCTCTCTTATAGTAGGGACTGTTTCGATGCAATGTATGGATGCAAGAGCAAATTTTAATTGTAATTCTGTCCAAACCCTTAGACTAATTGAACCATGGACAGAAATGGTGGACTAATAAGGCACGCAAATGCATCATACTAGATAGAAACAATAAATAACAGTATATGCAATATGCAATAAACATCCATTTTCCTTCAAAAAACAAATTAGACTAAAAGCAAACACTAACGACACTAAACACACTGTTGGCCATGCTGCATAATTGTAACAAAAGTAGTTTTACCTTCTGCAGATGTGAGCATATGATTATTAATAGTTCATTCCTTATCATGAAGAGAAAAGCTGTTGCATGTTTTGTTTCTTTTAGTCATTTCTGTTTTACATTTCTCATTTCTTTTTGTTGGGACGAGGTTAAAATATGGAAGTTCAGTTGGTCTTATTATGAAAAGGGGGTCAATAATATCTGTCTTGGAATGTGTTTGGATCATTCAATTCATATAACACAAATGTTAGGTGCCTTCTGTCACTGTGTTTATAAACTTTTCTAATAAAATGTTTATATCAGGTATTCTTTTCCTTCTCAGTGTGCTGGGCTGTGGAAACCTTATGGAACACCATTCTTAGCAAGCCTAAGAGATGATATTCGCACTGGAGCTTATATTCATTCGATCGTTCAGACTTTGCTTGGCCCCATGTTGACGGCAAAAAACTTCTCATCCTCGGATCATGTTAAAACAGTGAAGGGATTTGGGTACAAGTTGGCGGCAGATCAGAATGCCAAGGATATTTCTAAGCCGTTGATTTCAGACAACGGGTCTTCAGATGCTGTTCTTGAAAGCTCGTCAAATTATGCTGATAAGTCCATAGATAATGGCCATTTGCAGGGCAATTTGGCTTTTCAGCTATGGTTGGTAGATGACAAAAGTGTAACTAAGGAGGTGTCGATCACAGAAGATAAACCAATTTCAATATCGAATACATGTACAAGAGTTCAAGTCTTCATAGACTGGTCAGAGAAAGAATTAGAAAAGTATGATACACATATCTTGAAATTCTACCTGAAGTCTTCAAATATGGGTTTCCATCGAAAAAAGCGAGGCATGATTCTATCTCATTGTATACATGTTTGGAGGCTTTCTTACGGGAAGAGCCATTAGTTCCTGAAGAGATGTGGTAAGTAGGATCTTTCTTCGACTGAAACATTGTTTCTTTTCTCAAAGAAGTTGTTCATACATAAGGAGAATTCAGACAATTTCTTGTTTGTTTTCATGCAATAGTAGTTGGGTTTCATAAACACGTTTCTGGTCTCCACCAGATTCTATCTGTGCTCAGATTTTGCTAATCTTGGGATACATGGATACGGGTATTGCCCCTGCTGTAAGGAGCACCGCCAAGCTAGCAAAAAGTTGGATCTGTGGAGGCTGCCTGAAGTCCTAGTAGTTCATCTGAAGAGATTTTTATACAGCCGATCTATGAAACATAAACTGGAAACATTTGTAAACTTTCCTATTCATGACTTCGACCTGACAAGATATGTTGCAAGGAAGAATGGGCTTCAAAGGCATCTTTATGAACTTTATGCTGTTAGCAATCATTATGGCAGCATGGGAAGTGGTCATTATACTGCTCATGTTAAGGTAAATGTTCCAAACAGACAAATCGCATGATCTTCCCCATTTTTCTTTGGATTTCCTGCTTTTTGAAATAAACGTTGTTCTGGAAACTTGAAAGAAATCTGTGAGTTTCTTTAGTCTTTGGGTATATAGAGCATTTGGAGGTTCGTGCTTGCTGGGTTATAGAAACTACATATATATTTTTAAAATTTTCTCAATCTCTCTGTGCAGCTTATTGATGAGAACAGGTGGTATAATTTTGATGATAGTCATGTCTCTCCCATTAGTGAGGATGAGATAAAGACATCGGCAGCTTATGTGTTTTTTTATAGAATAGTCAAACTTGAAGATGGTTCAATGAGCAATGGAGCACACTCATATGCAAACCATGAAAATTTTGGGTTCAGAAAATAATAGAGTACAGAACACTTTTGAAACCATATTTTTAAATGCTGGGATATTGTCACCTCTGTCTGTTCTCACAGAAGAAGTGCCTGATGATCAATATGTTCATGTATGTCTTGGTTCAAATTTCTATATGTTCATGTATGTCTTGGTTCAAATTTCTGCATTATGTCACGTGATGCTATCAAGGAATCTTCAGTTGATATATTTGGCAGTGTTGAGGTCAATGCAAACCTATTTTATAGTGGTTCATTCAGTCAATATTGCCATCTTCAAAGAATGGATCTCCCTGCCAAAAGAATTCTATGGAAGGATATTACTTCTATTGATGACTAATGCATTGATATCCCATTCCTTATGGAAGCCAGATATATGGTGATGAGGTTGTTGCTTCACTTGTGGCAATTGGTTTTGTGTTTCATTTATCTTCGCGGCATAGGTCTCCTAAAAAAAAGTTTCTGGTCACCTTCGAGGTAAAAGTCATTCTGGAATTTTTTATGTAAATGTCTTCTAGTAATTTTCCATTTTATGAGATAGATTTTGATAACTTTCTCTCATTAATGAATACCTAGAGGGATCTCCAAACCTTGCAGTTTCAGCTCAAAGTGTCTTGGGCATGGGTAATATAATATAAGCCACATTCCATATGAGGAATCAGATTATGTAAAAAAATTGATTTGAATGGTTCCAACAGTTCTGTTATTTCTAGTCCATGATCATTGTACCACCATAATAAGTACATTTACATGCAATGTGAATCATAAGAGAGCATTGCCAGGTGTTCATTCATTTCTCTTAGCAATTTATTAGAGGTCCCTGTTCTGAACTTCTGATGTGTTCTATAAAGACCACTTGTAAATTTGTCAAATTTTCATGTATTATATATCTCACTGTTAGTCAAATACTTGATACTATAGCAATTCATCCTATTTCAACTCTTAGGATAAATGTTAGATGCTTGGCTAGGCTGCAAGAATCTTGGAGGTGGCATTGAGCATGTGGAAGATTAGTTGGTAGAACATAGTTTATTAGTCCCAACAAACTATAACTATGTTTTTCTTTCTTTTAATCACTTGTGGATTTTTCATTTTCTTAACTTGTTCATGCTTGTAATCTAATTTCATTATTTTCCCATTAACATAAGTGTCCGAGAAGTATGATCACGTATGGAAACCAAGTCCCTTTGATGACGGAGGAAAACCAAGTCCTGGAGGTCAAACAACTCCCTTCACACATGCATGGGTTTTACACTCGATGAGCATTGAGCTTAAGCTGTTTGCATGGCAATGCACTGCTCTAACCACTATGGCATAGCGTGACAGATAACCTTTAGCTAATTGATTGGCTCTCCTTTCTGTAAGCAACATAACGTGCCCCCGGTTCAGATTTTTCATTAAAAGATGTCATTATGTGCTTTACTTGCCTTTTGCAAATGTGTATTATTCATATAGTTTGAGGGTGTTATAAGAATGTACAATGTAATCTCGCATTTGTATTTTTTTTTTAAAACACTTATAGCCATCGGTTAAGCGACGGCCTGTAGGTGATTTTTTTTTAAAACACTAATAGCCGTCGCTTAACCGACGCTTACATTTTCATTATTGTTGGATAACCGACGATTTAGATGTCAGATAACCGACTATTTACATTTAACCCCGTCAGTTAAGCGACCGCCTGCAAGCGATTTTTTTTAAATTTAATATGAATTAGATGTCGGATAACCGATGATTTACATTTAAACCCGTGAGTTAAGCGACGGCTTGCAGGTGTTTTTTTTAAAATTTAATATGAATTAGATGTCGGATAACCAACGATTTACATTTAACGGACAGTAAACTGAGCTGTCGGTTAACCAACGGATTGGAGAGATGTCGGATAATCGACGAAAATCCACCGACGCTTAAAAAAAATCATAGTGTCTTACATGCGACACGGAAGTGTCGAAAATCCGACAATACAGCGTCGTATTTTTGGTCGAAATGTAGTAGTGTGTGATCCATAATCATTTATAAACAAACTACAAGGTCTTAACCAACATACCTCTAAGTGTGGAAAGATGGTTTTTCGAAGGTTATTTCGAAAAAGTTAAAAGAAAACCCACAATACGCAATCCACAACTGTGGAAGGATAAATGTAAAATGTTAATTCGAAAAAGTTGAAAGGCGTCACGAAATCCACAATCCACAATTATTGAAGGATAACTACGAAAGTCTATTTCAAAAAGTTGAAAGGCAAAGCTCAATCCACAACCCATAATTAAAGAGTTTAATGATGTGTGTGTATGGATTTTGGAAGTGTGTGACCAAAAGATTGGAATTGAAATACTATTTCTAATATTGTAAAAACTTTAAAGTAATTTAATACATAAGTATTTCAATGGTAAATTTTAATATTTTTCCCCAAAAAATTGTCATTTAAAATAAAATTATAAAGTTATAAAATTTATATAAATATAATAAGAATCAATAACATTTAATAAAATAAATACTGAAATAAAAATTAATATCTTTATTTAAATGACCACCATAATAAATAAAAAAAGTTGATATTTTTTCACATAAAAAAATTGTCTTGTTAGTCCCTTGAAACCAAAACCAAACCAAAGATAACATCAAAATTAAATTAGTCTTCATAAAAATATCAAGCTTATAAACAACCCTCCTAACAAATAGAATTTTTATCACTGAAAAAATATTGTATTTTTACTGGGGAATCGGTAACTGTTCTGGTGGGTCCACACAGCCGCAAGCATGGGGCCACCTCTTTTACAACATTTTGTTGTGGTGGGTGGGTCCACACAGACGGAAAGCATGGGGCCATCTCTTTTACAACATTCTGTTCTGGTGGGTCCACACAGACGGCAAGCATGGGGCCACCTCCTTTACACCATTGCTTGATTTACATGGCACTTGCTAGTCTATGTGGGGCCACCTCTTTTACAACATTCCTTGATTTACATGGCACTTGCGAGTCAATTTACATCTCTGTGTGCTTTTTGAGAATATATATTCTATTAAGCATTTATTATTCAATTTTTTTATTTTATTAAACATTTACTAACATATCATTTAAAACCAATATATTTTATTAAGCATTTATTATTCAAATTTTTTATTTTATTAAACATTTAGGAACATACTATCATTTAAAACCATATTTTATCACACAATCATGGAAATTTAACCAAATTTTTTATTTTTATGGACACTATCATTTAAAACCATCTTTTATTAAGAACCAAAGAAATTTAACCAAAATACAACTCTCATTTGAAGATTTCCCTAATAAATTATTTAGGGATATCAATAATTTCGGAAATTTCAAAAGAGACGTATCTAGTCATTTAGAATCCCACAATTTTTATAACACGCATCTTGGAATCTTTCCAAGATGGGACAAATCTAGGGTTTTAACAATCCTTCATGTTTTTCCTCATATTCGGTATCGAAATAAGTTAGCTAACAAATTTTATTTTGACTTTAAACTTCGGAAGATTAGGGTTGGAGCGACTAGTCAAATCAATAAAGTGTGGAAGATTCGGGTTAAAGCCAATAATCAAATCGATATTTCAAATTTATTTGGACAATGGCTCTAAGCAGTCAAATCTTAGGGCACGTAACTCAAAGTTTATTAATGACAATGTCTCCATGTTGATTCGAAATGCGAGACAGAGAATGTTCCACTGATAAAGAGGAAGATATCGTATAATCATACAAACAAACCCGGCAAAATATTTCGTGTTACAACGTATAAAAACCTATATTCTTGGTATACGAGGAAGGAAATAAGTGAAAGATTATTACAAGACAGGTTGGTAATTGCATTCACCTCAGATAATAATGTGTCACGAGACACGATCCTATGCCTTCTTTTGGGCCTTGTTTTCTTTTCCCCATTCTAAGTCAACGACAACTCGACAACTCACTGCATGGTGATCTCCATTTACAGCTAATAACTTCTCAGTTGTTTCTCCCAAAATCTGGTGCATGTAACTTCTCAGTTGTTTCTCCCAATCTTGGAAGTTGAAGTAATTTTCTGCAATCCGATCCCTTCCGTTCTCTCGTGTTTAATACCACCACTAGGGCATGCAATTCTCTCAATCAACATCTACACATCGCCTTCTTCTCAAGAAAGTTCAAGAAAAAGCTCAAGAAAGCAGAGAAACGACAGAAGGCCAATCTAGTCACTAAAGCAATAGCTGGATTCCGACGAATGAACAAATAGCTTTATTGGAAGCGACATACAGTCAAGGGATTCGCATTCCCAGCCGCGGTCAAATAGATCAAATCGCTAGTCGACTGCGAATGTATGGCAACATTGAAGGGAAGAATGTGTTTTACTGGTTTCAAACCCGTAAAGCTCGCGAGAAGCAGGGACAGAAACAAGAGAGAATGGCATCCATAAATCCCTTTCAAGAACCTTCCTTGGCAAGGAAATCACGCAAAAATAGTAAGAAGCTCTACGATCTCTGTTTCAATCTTCGAAATAAAATCACGAACATTTCATTTCACTATAACTAAAGCTAGTAGTTTTCTATTTCCTGATTAGTTTATTATTGCAATATATTTGTGTTTGCTATCTCTAATACTTCAGAGCTTTGTTGCAAGAAATTTTCTCTACAGATCAGAAATCGGCCGTTATCATGCCAAAGGTAATGAGTTAATAAGAGCATTCATTTTTCTAGCTTTGAATTTCTAACTATCTATCAATACATTATTGAATATCAATCAGTGTTGCTACAAATGAACTATTTAAAGATCCCTAACATTAGGTGGGTTCTTAGTGACTTAGATACATGTTAATAGTACAACAAATGCTGACAATTTATGCAAACCCCCAACACTAGAGTTATTTCCATTGCATCCCACTGGTATGACTCGTGCAAATCCGCAGTGAGTCATGGATTGGAGAAATGATTCCAGATCTGATGAATATATTGATGAACAAAATGATCCAGGGTCAGGTGGGGGCCATTTTCATAATTTTTTCGATTTCATCCCTGGCCATCGTGGCAAGTAATGGAAGCAATGCTTAGATATCTTCTACAGAAATACATTGTATGCGTCAGTGTGATGAATCTCCATGCCAATTGTTGCCTCTTCACTATGTCTGCGCGTGGCAACTATGGCACAGTTTGATTTTTCTTTTCTTGAAATTAGCGAGATCTTAATATGTAGGAATATGAATTGTTTTTCTTCATGAAATTTCTTGATGCCTGCGCTCTAAGGTCTTCCTCTGGACATCCTGTAGCTTTTAGGAGCACGCCAAGCAGATGCAACCGTTGGGATATCGTCCGACATGTTGCATTTGTCATGTAACAAAAGTTGTTGTGTAATGTAGTTGATTTTGCATCAATTCATGAAATCATGTAAAAGCAAGTTTAAGAAGTTGCAAGGCTCATTGTGTTTGACAATTTCGAAGTAACTTTCAAGCAGTTGTCTTACTTTAAAATATGATTTGGAGGTAATTGTAATTATATTTAACCTACTTTGTGATGTTAATCCAGAAATCAAGGCAACGATCTTAATACAAAGGCCCGAGGAGCCTTATATCTAGGTAACCATCATTGAAAAATGAAAAATGTTGTGAGGAAAGCGATATCGCTATGGCAGATTGAGAAACAAGAAAAGCAAGACAAGAATGCTCTTTATTATTATGTCCCCGACAAGGGGATATATATGAATCGGTCAGGCCTATTAATTGGGGAATTACATAAGAAATTTTATGTGTTTTATAAAGTTTTTTTATGTGTTTTATAAAGTTTTTGTATAGTTTGATTTTCAGGTGGATTAAATAATATTGTTTTAAAACTATTTTTTTGAATGTTTATTGGTTTGTGCAGGTGACGTTTCTCTAAATCCTTGTGCCCCAAGACCCGAGGGCGGGCTCTCGTCACCAAATTTTAATATGATAAATATTTGTAAACATAATGCAATGCTCTTACTACGAAATTTTAAATACCTGCAATTCATTAAATGCACCACTACTAATGTTTATTGAACAAGGCAGGGAGCTTGTGCTAGTTTGTGGATTTCAATGAACGAGTTTTCCAACCATCCAAGCTAGGCGTCGGGTTCAACCAGCACCTAGCAAGTTGCAAGTTAATTTGCCGTTTGAGGTGGTGACGAATGTAGATATTATTCATTATTAATTGTGTGAGAGCTTAAGGATATTTTGGCTGTGCAGAAAGAGGGGAGGAGGGGCTCTAATCTTAAAGAGCCTAGCATGGCTGGTCGACAGTTGAAATAATTCGGTAGTCTCTAAAATTTAATATGGAGGTCCTTGAGGCTTGGACAGTTGTGAATATTGACAGACCATTCTATGAGCTATGGAAGGGGACTTCCTTGGAATCTATATGCGAAATGAACATCCAGCATGTATGCTGTTAAGCCACGAATTTAGCCCAGCAAAGGAATATCCAAGAATCTGGTCGTTGGCCTGCTTATAAGCATCTGGTATATTCCGTTATAAGCATCTAGCTAGGGCTATCCATATAAAGTTCTTTCTGTCACGCAGATTGTCTTTCTTTATACTACACATAGTTTATGCCTTTGCATTTACTTTGCCGAGTACATTAGATCAGTTTGCATTTATCCTGGTTCTTAAATGTTGAGCATTTATTTTTCCTAGTACATTAGATCAGTTTGCATTTATCTAGGTTCTTAAATGTTAAGCCATCCATCAGCTTGGAAGCTTCGGCTATAATCTTTTCTTTGTTCAGGTGGATTTGTAACTGTGTACTCCCTGCTCCCCGTCTCTTCTCCATGTTTTTGACGTTTATGGGCATGTACAGAGTTGAAATCATTGAGAACTCATCAGACAAAAGAAGAAGAGTTGAATTAAAGAAGAAGAGCCAAATTAAAGTTGGTTTCAGCTTTGAAATTGGGTTTGTTGATTATATTCACCTTCATCTTTCTGAGTATCAAGAAGTTTGCTGATTATGATCATAGAAAACCGAGTATAAACCAAATATATTCATAGAAAACCTTATAATCTGATTGGGTTTGTTGATTAAACTGTATAAACCATAGAATTACATATTGGGTTTGTTGATTATACTCTGCTTCACGATATGGTTAGGTGTTCGAAATAAAGGCTTCCTTAAATCGTTTCTTTTTGTCAATTTTTCCAAAAATCTAGAGTTGGAATTATCTGGTAAAACATATTGTCTTTTGGCGAAGAAAACCAAGCATGGGAATGGCAAGACTAGGAATTTCTACTAGATACAGGATCGTCTCTTGGTATGCTTTTTGTTTTTAACGATAAGGATTATTGTTCTTATTTTTCTCATTATACAATGTCTTTGTTCATGACATTGAAGTTGTATTTCAAAGTAATTTCCTTGTGTAGAATTATAAAAAAAACTTTAGTTTATGTGGCAATGTTTGGCATTACACTTTCAGCCCAGAAATAAAGTTAAATGGTCACTTTTCTGTAAAGCCCATTTGCTAATGTAATTTATTAGCTTAGACATTTTCTAAGGTAATTTCTTGGCTTAGATTGATTCATATACTGAGATTCTTGTTTTTTTAATGATATATTTGGTGGAGTCCAGGAAAGTAGTTGTTTGTTCAATTTTCTATCTTTTTTTGCTCTTTATTGTACCCGTGCCTTCCCCATTTTCAAATCTTTTCCATGGAAACTGCACTGTAAGTGAACTTGAGGTGCTTGTGATTAATGTTTATAGCCGATTCATCTCATCATATTTATTCAATCATTATTCACTCTTCACGCTGCAGAGAAAACAAAATATTTGTTTGTTGGGATGTTCTTATTTATGGTTAATAATACAACATTCATAGCAAATGTCCACTTTAAATAAATGTCTAACTAATTTTTCAAAAACTTTGTTATTGATGGTTGGGGTTCCTAATATGGGAAATCTATTGTTGACTTGAATTTTGTGCTCTTTTTACCATTAAGATTGATTTGGATTTTACCATTGTTGGTTTGGATTTAGTGCTTTACTTATTAGTGAAAAATGCTACAACTCGTGTGGCTATGGTCATTATGGCAGTTGCATTGACTCGAGTTCATGTCTTTTCATGCACCAATGCAAACCATGGTGGGAACATATGTGTCCTTGCAATGTGGGTCAGATACCGAGCTTGACGTACAACACTCACCATTAGTATAGTAGTCATACCCTAAGGGCTCCAAAGGCTACGATATACTTGGCCCATTTCATTCCCACCTTTTCAAATACAACACTGAATGCATCATCAAGGCCAATGTCTCTATAGTTTTGCATCAGGCATAGAGTCAGAGCCATGACACAGTAGGCAGTTATGATCACCACCATGAATCCAGCTAGACCAATAGGAATATCTTTTGCGGGATTTTTAGTCTCTTCTGCCATTGTTGCAACTGCATCAAAATGGATATATGCGAAAAACATAACTGCAGTTGTTGAGAAAACACCCTCTACTCCATAAGGAAAAAAATATGACAAGTTTGATGCTTCAGCACGTGTTAGCCCAGCAATGATGATGAACAGAAGGACCACTATATGAACTGTATAGGCGATGTAGTTTATTCTTGATGTAGCTTTGGTGCTCTTTATGGCGACAATGGATGTAATGAAGAGGATTCCAACTGCTATTGGGTCCAATTCATTGTAATTTTCAGATAAGTTTGTGTGAATGCGTAAATCATTAGTTTTGTGATTACAGAGTGTGGAAAAGTAGGTTGTCCATGATCTTGCAACTACTGCTCCACCAATGATATAATCTAATACGATATTTCCTGCTGCTATGAATGCTACAAATCTCCCAATTCCCCTGTGAGATAGGAAAATGACCTACCTACACAATCAACATAACAAAATTATTGAGGGAATATGTGATGTTTATAACAACAACTCACAAACATCCTTGTTGATATTTCTATAATAATAAGACAGATGGCTGAAACAGTGTATAATAAATAAATATATTTCTTGATAAGGTAGCAACAATGCCAAGAAAGAAATATACATATTACATCAGATAGTAAAATTATGTTAGATCATATTTTGTATCTATAAGAAGAATATAATCATGAACATACAACACACAGGTATTTTGAAGTATTCAAGAATAATCTCCACAGTTACACACAATCATTCTAGACTAGTGTTAAAGCGGTTGAACTTCTTGGAAATAATGTGAATGTACTTCAGAATTACTCATTAAGCCAAAAATACATTGCTGGTGGACTACAAGTTCCAAAGCTTAACCAATTAGACAAGCAAAGTATCTCCCCCTCTACATGAGCAAAATGGTGAGTTCTCATAAGAGATTCAACATTAGAGAAATAGTAACCAACTCATATAGCTTGAATGTGGAACTATATCCATGACCTTTGGGGATAAATGAAAATACAAGATATGCAACAAGATTGAAATTGAGGACGAGTGAACAATAGAACCTTGTATAGCACCATGCTTTCAACAACACATGTAGAATGTTTAGCATAGTCAAGTTTCAACCACGTCGTCATGTTAAAAATTTAAATACATTGTTGTAGATAGATGCTTTTAGTGATCTAAAAATATACTAATAGATAAGGAGACTATGAACAAGTCTTAAAAAATGTGGTGCCCTTGGAATACATCCCAAGACATATTTTTGGATATATTAGAAAAGATTGGCAAAATTCTTATGCAGATGTTGAATGATCACAGGACCTAGACACAAACCACCTTGAATAAACTAGACGTTATATTTGCTAGATGAGAAAAAACAAATATCATTCATTCAATTACATATCTCTGTAAATAAATTTAGATATATTAGGTCATTTTGGCTACAAATCCTTTTAAACAGCTATCCTTTATCTTCAGACCAAGGAAAGTCTTTCTACACATGTAACAGGGAAAAACCATTGAATACCCAGTTTAAAACAATTTTGAAACAAAGCATTTTGACTCCGAGAGGAACATAAAACATTGATGTCCATCCATTATATGCTCTATTTAGGAATGATGATCTGATGTTGATGCAACAACCCAGAATATTGATTCAAATACAAAAGACAATATGCATGGACTATGTAACTATACTATATTTGATTTAAGGCAAGATCACCATACGGATAGATCGATGTATGTGGTTGTATTAAAGAAACATATA
>LPNX011012744.1:135004-154974 GCA_001517045.1 Pseudotsuga menziesii
TCAAAAGTACAACTGACTTAATTTTACTTTCAATTACTTTATATATATAACTTAAGTGAATATTAGAATATTTATTTTCTAGCCAATTATAATAAATATTTTTTATTAATATTTTTTTTTAAATGTCAAATATCAACTCTACATCGAGCACACAAAAAAATTACATATTTTCCTTGATACTAGAGTGTATAAAAAAAATTAAACAAAAAACATATCTTATTTGATCATTAAAAAATTGTGACTTTGAAGTGTGGCAATTAATAAACACTAACCCATGTTGCAAAGATACCTTGGTGTATGATCAAGTAGAAAGATATATACAATGTTCCCCAATATTTTAGGGGACGCTCGGGGCGGAAACAGTGTTTATGGGATGTTGGGAAAGTGGAACAGGAAACATCTTTAAAATTATAAAATAAAATAAAATATTATAATAATTTATTTGATGTATATTTATAATTATAGGATGTAGATACTAAATATATTGATTTATTTTCTAAATAGTACCTAAAAACTAAAAGTAATATATATATATATATATATATATATATATATATGAGGAAAACATTTGGTGAGAAATCCCACTCCCATGGAGGTGGAGGGGTTTACAACTGCTTTATATTATTTTATCTTTTCAATGCCTAAGATCAAATAGAACTAGCATACCCACATAGTTTGTGGTTGGATCACATAGATAGGGATCAAATGGTTAAGAAATAGTCATCAAATGGAAAACAGTTTGGAAAAAAAAAATCCTCATATTCTTGTAGTTAAACGGGTTCAATTGTTAATTAGCCATGCCTAGCTACATGTTATCACCAACATTCTTCCTATTATCCATTTATCAAATGCCAATTATTTTTTTTATTTTTATTTTTTTATTTCACATTCTTCTAGTTATTTAATACATTTGAAATTGTATTTTTACATTGTAACCTTGAACTCATTGTATTAATTTTAAAATTTAAAATGCTACAGTAGCATTGATCGACCCAATGTTAGGTATATTCGAAGAGTGGCATGGTGGCATGTGAAACTTTACATCGAACGTAAGTGCCTTTGTAACGACTATCAATGACTTCATTTTTGTAACGACTATCAATGCAATAAACACCTCAATGTAATGGTTTTCTTTACCCTCATTTTAATTGTTAGTGGGAATGGCCTCCTTTACCTTCCTTTTAAATGTAAGCGAGAGTGAGTGAGGATTCCATAGCAATCATCTTGAATTTATGTTCCATTTTTTATTACTTGACAAGTAGAGCGAGGAGACTATTGTTAAATTTAAATTTAAATTTCATTTCTCTAATATAAATATAGGAGGTGTCTTCTCTTGCAATTGTGCTTCTATATTCAATGTGTAGGTTCCAATTTCATGTTGACTCCATTTTCCAAGGACAAGGCACTAAATTTTATCATTAGAAGATCAAGAACTCCAATTAGTCACACATTACCTTTTATTAACTCACTATTTCATTAGTGTTTCATTTACAAATGTAAAAATAGTGCCTTTGAGGCATTGCCACCCCGTAACATAATAACATTTAATCTTGCATAAAGATCTTTTAGCATTACCTTAGTATTTTTTTCAAAGTTTTTTTTAAATTAGCTTATTTGCTTTAGTCGGGGACATTGCCACCTCGTGGATCTTGTTTCATGATATTTGTTATAACTTAGGCTTGTGCGTAAAAAACACTAACATAATGCTGTGAAAAAAATGGATCTAACTTAAACCTGTTCAAAATGGTAGTAATCAAGCGTGTTTTGCTGCTGCTGTAATTGCTTCAACTATTTTATTGCAATTAAGGATAGATACTGATATCTACTAAATGGATCCAAATTTCATAAGATTTAGTTTTTTTTATCAATGATTTCACTTTCTAGACTCATATTGCAATTGATTTATTAAATGATCACTTTATACATATATCAGAAATACCCACAATAGCAGCAGCCAACTGCAATAAACTCTAAAGACTTAAAAGTACTTAGAGTCTTCCCACCCATCATCAAATTAAGCAATGATCCTTATTTTGAATAAGAAACTTACCACATCCACATAAGTTATTGGAAGAGGCAATATAGAAAAGAAAACATGTAATAAGAAATATAAATCTGGAGCATACAAAATCTTTGACTTTTTAGTATGCTTCAATTATACAAAACCTTTGACTTCTTAATTTCCTTTCACCTTATGTAGTCTTATATTTTTTTAAATACAAAACATGACTTTAGGAGAAATGTTTCCAAAGATTAGCTTATTCTTGATGTTCCAAATCGACCAAAAGATAAAAATTGGAAAAAAATTATAATAAACTAGTACTTGAAACTATAGTCTAAAAAGTTTCATCTAAAGAGGCATCCCCAAGAAAAGCTGAAACATAACAATTAACAATTCCTTCACAAAAGTCCAAAACTAAAACCTTAATGCTAAAAAGAACCTCTACAAAAATATGGACAACCAATTAATATCTTATTTATACAAAATAAAAAAGATGGAACCTCCTAGCCTTTCTTCATAATATTTTGAGAGGTTAAAGGCTGTTTTTCAAAGACAATCACCAAAAACATTTTAATTTTTTTCAAATAATACTCGAAAGCTTTCCATATAACCAATTGATATCATTCTTGTTCCAATTAAAAGCTAGTAACTTTGCTATAGATTATGTAATTTGGCCATACCTTCAGAAATAGTTGGTATTGGCATATTTTCAAGCTTTCTCCCTGGTTAATTTTAATATTGGGAATTCAAACAATATTTTATATTTTATATTTTTGAGATATAAAAATAAATATTAAATTTTTTATTTATTAATATTAAAATGAAACATGAGTTTATGTTGCCAAATTTATGTGGTGGTTAGTTTCGGATGGGACGCAATATCAAATGTGGAGAGTGCTAGAACTAAGGCATTAATATTAGAGATGTGGAGATAAAAATAAGACATGTGTGCTTGTGTGGGGAAACTAGGGTTTCATTGGTAAAGAAAATAAGGTTGTTAGATAAACCAGAAAAAGTCAAAGGTTAGATTAAGAATTTTAATAAAAAAGTTTTAAATCTTTTTAATGTTATTTTATAAAAATCTTTATATAGTTAATAAAGTTGTTAATAATAATTTAATTTTAACTTTTAATTTTTAATTTTAGTTTTAACCTTAATTTAAATATAATTTTAATTTTAACTTTAATTTTAATTTTATTAAATTTAAGATATTTATAATTATATTTTCTAATTTTAATTTTAATTTTTTAAAAGTTAGATTGTTATTTTATAAAAAGCTTTTATATTATTATTGAAAATTTTAAATTATAATTTTATTGTTAGTTATTCTATTATTGTTAATTTTAATTTTAATGTTTATTTAACTTTAATTTTAATTTAATTTAATTTTTAAAATTTAATTTAATTTTCATCTTAAATATAAATTAAGATTGTTATTTTTAAAGATCTTTATATTGTTTTTTTTAAATAAAACATATATTACTGTACAAAATCCATATTAGAGAGCATTAAAACGACTATGGCCATCCCAAAAATAGGGGATCCTTAGTCCTGGCCAGCAGGAACACAGCCGGGACTTGATCAGGACTCATTGACCAAAAAATTACAGTGAGTTCCAACATCCTCTTGCCCCCCATGGTATCTCTAGTTCCAGAGTGAGTTCGGATCCTATTACAATGATTCCCCGCCCACATCAAAAAAGAATTTTAAGAGAACTGTCACCACTCATTCCCCGGTTGAAAACATACTACGTAATAAAATACGGGCTAAACCTATAAAGACTGAGACGTGTCAGATAAAAATTAACACGGAAGATAACCAGAAAAACACTGACTGAGAAGAGATGTCAAATCCCACTAGATGGGAGGGAGCTCCAGCGAGGAGTTGCAGCAGATGGGCTCCTGGCAGCAGGATGTTGCGATCCTGACACCAGTGACGACAATGGGAGCATTGGGCCTATTGAATTCCAAGTCTCCTCCATATCATCGACGTCCTCCTTACAACAACGAATGGAGCGCTCCCGGGGTCTAGCCATCTCCAGGGCTCGACGGTCCACCGGGTGGAACGAAAAACCAAGGTGAGTAGCGAGAACATCCAAATTGTGGTGCATGGTGTGGCATTCCACATTGTGCTCCTTCCAAAATCTCCAGCTTGCTTTGCCTCCTACATCATAGCTGAATGCCCAACCAACGAATAGTGACCCAATATATCATGAGCATACGCTCATAAGCAGAGTGTGACCCACAATATTTCCCAGGTCCAAGACCCACTCATCAACTTCTGCATGAAGGTTCTCCTTGGGCATAGATTTCGCCTCTGCCCAGAGCCCTTCCACCACCCTCTTGACTTCGAGCCTAATACTGAGTGGGACATGTCCCTTATAACGGTCTTCCTCCTCTTGAGCTTGAATCTGTGCGCGGGTTGCTTGGTGCGTCTGTCACTTGACATAATTCCCCTTCACCAGCGAAACTTCAGAAGCTCCTCCCGATCCTCCCACCTCTCTAAACTGTTGCTTGGGATCCATTGGGAAATAATACAAGGATAGGACGGGCCGCGTGAAGCAAATGAGGAGGCTCTTAAGAGGGCCGAGCTTAGCAACATGGCACCAAACAAAAGGAAAGTACGCAGACCTACTAGTTCTGGGATGTAACTTGTCATGGAATATCTCAGGGTCGTCAGAATATAACAGTTGGACACTCGTGGGAGTATACTCGACCCTCACCATTTCCTGCATCATTTCCATCATGATATTGAAATCCTCCATCCTGCAGTAATAATGAGCCCTGTCCGAACGATGATCCTCACGCTTAGAACAAAGCGTGGTAATGTCGACGCCAAGTAACGAGATGATGAGGAAGGACCAACACTAGCACCGAAAGGTATTAATGCAACCATCCTTATCTGCATTAGCAAGGTCACACGTTGGCATGCTCGCACCAGCTTTCTCCACCTATCCTCCCTTTCGGCTGATCGTCCAGCTGTGTTGTCACGGAGAGATCCCTAGTGGTCAGGTGGATGCATTGCTGGGCCCAACCCTCCTCTACGAAAACATCTAGTCTGTCACATCAAAAAATAACCCCACATTCCACACCAGCGTTCGCTAAACAGTCAGCAGCCTTATTTGCTTCCCTTCTGACGTGGTGAAAGGAGATGGCAGGGTGCGATAAAAGAAGGACATGTAGGAACTCCAATATGAATGCTAGGCGCCAGCTAGGAGAGATGTTCTCCATCTTTTGACCATTCAGGAGATGTTTAGCCACTATGATAAGGGTGTTGGAGTAACCTTCTATTATCGCTGGGAGGAAACCCCAACTGATCAGCACTTCCACACCTCGAATGAGGCCTTCCATCTCTACTAAATTATTTGTGTCCTCTCCTATGGCTCCCATAAACACCTTCTTGATCCGACCATCATGGTCTCGATAGAGACCACCAAAACCATCCTGGCCTAGGTTGCTGCGAGACGCTCTGTCAAATATCAATTTAAAAATACTGGGAGGAGGAGTCGACCACATTACTGGGCTGGAGGGGATGCACAATTTGTCCCGATAGCACAGAGAATCAAACATAGAATTATTCAACCCCTAATTCTTTGCAATATGGAGTTCATCCCTTGGGATAATCTTATCCTGTTCATTCCATTGCATACATCTAATTGAGGATACCAAACTGTCTTGCACTGTGTTCCAGACTGCCTCCATGTTTTTGCTTCGGCCGCAAAAGATCCTAGCATTCTCCTCCTTCAAAACACACCACATTGTCATACCTGGAAAAGCATCCCAAATGGCTCTGATGATGAGGTTCTTGAAGGCTCGAGGACACCACTCTCTTATAGTTTGGGGAGGCTGATCCCGTACCTTGTCTCTCCCCCTAAACATCATTGCCCCCTTGTCCCAAATTGCAGCCGCAAAGGGGAAACTCTCCAGTAAGTGGCCCATCGTATCCTTCGCTTGATGACAGATACAACATTGAGATGGTCCAATAATCCCCTTCTTTCACAAATTGTCACAAGTGAGGATTCTCTGAGTCTCACTACAAGCCAAACGAAGAGGGCCGCTTTGGGCCAAAATTTTATAGCCGAAATTTTTCCCCAAATGTCATCCATCACCACGTTCCTTGACATCCTGATGCTGTAGGACTCTTTGATGCTGAAGGATCCTTTTTAAGAATATCCCCACCGTAAAATATTAGGGCTCTCCTAAGTTTTGAAAAAATGTTTATTCAATTCCTCGTGGAAAGCTACCCAGTTCTCCTTGCTCATAAGATCAGGTTTCTCAGGAAATTTCCACCGATGATACTCCTCTTGTATTCCCAAATCCCACGACTGGTTCACGAGAACCCTGCCCTTCTCAATCTCCTATTGTTTGATAAGATCCAACCGGGGGGTTCTTCTGTGGATGGGGAACTGGTTCCATGAATCTTCCCAAAACATCACCCGACACCCATCCCTGATCTCCCAGAAACTATGCTCGTGGATTATTGATTTTCCAGCCAAGGCTTTTAACCAGATGATAGATCCACTAGGAGCTTCATTGAAGCGAATCAGGAGATGACTGGGTCTGTCCCTGGTTTATTTTTTCCTCCACAATCTATCCCAGGGTTTTGATGAATGAGTGACCCATCTTCACCAAATCTTGGCCCCCAAGATCTCTGACATAATTTCAGGGTCCCTAAGGCCCAAGACCCCCTGTTCCTTAGGTTTGCATACCTCCTCCCAGCTTACCAAAGAAAAGTTTTCCTTTTCCCCACTCTAACCCGAAAGGAAATTATGTTGTATGCTTCGCATTTTCTTAAGTATAGCCTTTGGAGCGGCTAAGACAGAGAAAAGGTATGTTGGCATCACCTGTAAGATATACTTGACCAAAATAAACCTGCTGGGAAAGTTAAGGGTGTGAAGCACCCAGCTAGATAGTCTCTGCTTTAGCCTATCCAAGAGTTCCTGACATTCTGCTATTTTTAGCCTTCCAAGCCCCAGGGGGACACCAAGATATTTGGATGGGAAGTCTCCTCTAGAAAACCCAGGATTCTCAAGATATTCCTCTGAGTGGACGGGGGGGTATTAAAAAAGAAAACCTGAGATTTATTAGGATTAACAACCAATCCTGAGGCCTGAGCAAAAAGGTCCAGGCTTTTTTGAAGCTTCTGGCTTCTTGGACTGAAGGGTACCCCATGAGCATAGTGTCCTCCACAAATTGTTGATGTGTCTGAGGGGACGCCCCCTCCTGAGTTGTCACTCCTCAAATTGACCCTTGATTGACATGGGCAACAATGAGGCGGCTCAAGCCCTCCGCCATGAGGATGAACAAGAAGGGGGATAGGGGGTACCCTTGGGAGATACCCAGAGAAGGTTGAAAGGAAGAAGTCAAGGATCCATTAATGAGGATATTAAAGAAAGGAGAGGAAACCAGGCCCATAACCCACTCCACCCATTCGGGGGAGAATCCATAGGCCCCTAGCATCCTCTCCATGAATTCCCAATTGAGCTTGTCGTAATATTTTGCAATATCAAGTTTAATCATCATCCCAGGGATTCAAGAGCTTTTGAGTAAGTGCAACACTTCATGCACAAGAATAACCCCATCCAAGATTTTCCTTCCTTCCAAAAAACTCGACTGTTCAGGGCTTATAAGCATCTGGAGGAGAGGTTTGAGTCTGTTGGCAATGACTTTGGAAATGATTTTGTATATGACATTGCATAACGCAATAGTTCTAAATTTATCGAGCATATCCGCTCCTACTTCTTTCGAAAAAAAAGTGAGAAAGGTAACATTGAATGCTTTGGGGACCCCTTTTTTAATCTGGATTCTTCCACAATGGCCAGCACATCCTCCTTGATAAGATCCCAGAAGAAGTGGAAGAAGATGGATGTGAATCCGCCTGGTTTAGGAGCGTTTCCCAGGGCAATCTGATTAACTGCATCCTCCACTTCTTACATCCAAATGGACTTATTCAGCATTTCATTGTTTTCAATAGTGACCAATCTAGGAATTAACCTAGTGATTTTCTCCATCTCCCTGCTTCTGTATCCCCCGTCTACCCTGAGAATATCCAAGAAGTATTGAGTGAGCTCAGCCTCTATCTCCCTCCTAGTGTCCACTCTATCTCCAGCTCTAGTTTTAAGCCTCTAGATTCTAGAACTGTTCCTATTCTGGATCATCGATTTATGAAAGAATTTAGTGTTTCTTTTGCCCTCCTTCATCAATTTAACTCTCGCCTTCTGCTGCCAATATAGCGACTCTTGTTTTTCCCTGGCTTCCAACTGTCCCATAAGTTCCTTTTCTATTTTTTAACTTCCTCATTCCATCTAGTTTCCATCCCTTTTCTATTGATGAGGTCCAACTCCATCAACAGTTGTTTATTGTCCTCAAAAGTGTTTCTGAATTCCTCCTGGTTCCATTTACGGATCTTCACTTTCAGGGCTTAAAGTTTCTGCTGAAATCGAAACATTACGGTTCTTGGGGGGGGGACCAATTCCTACCACCACTGACTTACCAGGTTCTTGAAGCACTTTTGTTCCATCCAGAAACTTTCAAACCCAAAAGGGTTTCCCCATGGGGGAGCCATTCCAATCCCAAGAGAGGTTAATGGGCCAGTGGTCTGAGCCATTCGTCGGGAGAACATCAACCATAATTTCCCCCGTATTGTGCATGACATTTTCTGACACCAAGAAGCGATCCAGACGAGAGGCAACGAGGTAATCCTCGCCATGCTTGTTGTTCCATGTGAACTAGCCACTTCACGTTTCCACGTCAACCAACAGACCTTGAGCAAGAAATTACCTGAATGCTTCCTATAATTTAGCCATGGTTCATCTTCCACCCTTCTTCTCTCCAATATTGGAGATCACATTGAAATCGCCCCGAAGTACCCATGGCCTTTGCTTCGCTTGTTCCTGGAGCGATTTGAGGAAACCCATAAAAGAGTGTTTCTCTTGGAAACAGCTGGGTCCATAGATGTTTCCAGTTGTACCCCAAACTCCCAAATCGAGAAAGCAAAAGTCCGCCATGAGAGCAAACTTGTTGGCCCACCAGTTGGAGAGTTCCACCAATCATGGTTGCCATAGGATAGCAATACCCTCCGATTGTCCTATGGCATCGATGGCCATGACCTAGCTCCCCTTCCAAATCTTGTCTTTGATTTTTGAAAGGCATCCAAAACTACATTTGGTTTCTTGAAGAAACAAAATGTCTGGGGATTCCTGTTTAATCTTGTGGTTTATTGCTTTCCACTTTCTAGGGTTACTACACCCCCTGATATTCCAAGAAATGAGCTTCATTGACAAACCTTTTTGGCTTCAAAGAAGGCTGCTTGGATCATTGGGTATTGTCTGGATTCAATCAGACGCACTCCCACCACTGCTATTCACTGCTTGTTGGTCTTCCTTCCATGACATAGTTGCTCCTCGGGAGACTTCCTCTTACTGCCCTTCTGGGCATCTGGATCGATTCCCAGACATTCCACCGCACTCGTTTGAATGATGGCCTCCTGGAGAAGTTCAATTTGACGATGCAAGACATACCCTTTTCCCTTCTTTCTGCATTCTTCCTCTATGGAATCTAGGTCAAGCTCACCCAAATCCATATCTTCCCCTTCGTCCCCCTCTACTCCTTCCATCTATTGGGCTTCCTTAGGGACTGAGGATTTGGAGAGGCCTTCCAGGTGGTCTTCAGTCAATGTCCTGACCTGCATCCCTTCACCATATTCCAGGGATGCTAGAACTTCGAAAGAGTTCCCTTGAGAATTCTCATGGGGCATGGTGTTCGTTGGAGCTGGGGGTTTTCCTCCACCCTTGCCACGACGTTTATTCTTAACCTGGGTGAACCTGTCATCAACCACAACGATGGGAGGTGCAAGTCCATCTTGGTTCTGCGTACGGTTGTCTCTGGGATAGTTCCTCCCCAAATGCCCATATTCATGACAGAACCGACATCTAAAGGGGAGCTGTTCATAATCAATGGGCTGGATCCATTCTTTATCTTCCCAGTTTAGAGTGATTGCTTCAGGAAGCTCCCGAGATAGATCCATGTAAACGCAGATCCTCACAAAGGCTATCTATCATTGAAGCCTCATTTGTTCTGCAACCTTTATGAATTCTCTAAGACTGTTTCCAATATCCTGCAAGGTCTCCATGTCCCAGTATTCAACCAAGAGGGAGAAAAGGAGAATCCAGACTAGGGCTACTATCATGTCTTCCATTTCTGGGTTGAAGCATTCCTTCCATGGTCGCAAGAAAAGGCCCGCTGAGAAGAAAAATATGGGCCTCCCTCCAAAATTCTATCCCTATCTCCCTGGTTAAAGAAGATAATGGTGAAGAAACCCTTTGATCCCAGTTGTAGATAGTAGTGACCTTTAGGTTTCCACACCCCATTGATCCACTTGACCAAGTCCTTTTCCACCGGCCATATCCCCACAAATTTCCTAATAAATGCCTTTTCCTTCCAAGTCCTGATCTTTTCCCTTACTGCCTCGGATCTGATTTGAATCACGGGTATGGAGGTTGTTCGAGGGAAGCAACCCCCCATACTCATTTGTTTTCCTTTCATGGGAGCAGGATGGCCTTCGTCCCCCTTACCATCCTCTGCCAGGGTGTTCCTTCTCGATCTAGAAGACCCATTTTCTTGGGCGGGCACCTCATGCCCTAATGCCTCCATGGCCCCCTGCAGGAGGCCAAGTTGTCGGGAAAATCCTACAATCCAGAGCCATCCGACACCGTGAACCTTGAGCCAATCCACTCTGCTTCTCTTCAAACCCTCAGCGACCCTCCCGCCTAGTACCAACCCCCTCTAGACTTGTTTCACCCCTCCATTGTAGTACTCGTATAGTCTTTGACAATACAACATAAAGATCTTTATATTGTTATTAAAATGTTTTAATTATAATTTAATGTTACTTTTAAATTTTAATTCATATTTAATTCTAAATTTGTTTTAAATATAATTTAATTTTAAAATTTAAAATTTTAATTTTTAAAAATTTTAAGGATAGGTATGAGAGCCTTGAAATGAGTTGTCTTGTATATATATTTTTAATGTTAAAAGCTTTTATCTTTCTATTTTCTAAATTCTCGTTAATTAATAAAAATATTATAAATTATTTAAATAAAAAATTGGAATAAATATAAATAATATATAAATTCTTTAATAGAACTTTTCATTACTTTTAATATAAAAAAATAATGTTTTAAATAAATTTTAATTATTTCTAATGTAAAATAATGATGGTCTAAACATTTGATTGAAGTAGTCTACATACTTTTATTTTTTATTTATTTTTGGGTATATTTTGACAATTATTTCCATAGACATATAGTGACGGAAAGAGGTATTAATAACTCAATAGTAATTGTAAATATTTCTCAATACCAAATTTTTAATATAGTTTGATTTTAATTATAATATCTTGAATTTTGACATAAAACTTATGGGTATATGCGTATTGACTATGATGTTACGTTGATGTTTTATTTTGGTATATTGGGTCTAGGACCCCACTGCATATGAACATGATGATTTGTTTGACTATTGAGCGTAAACTAGTTACAAATGTTTTATGTTTCATTTTATGTGTTTGGCGTGGACCTTGAAGCACATGATTGATGAGATGGTTTGTGTTGAGTGAGGAGCTCCAGACCACATGAGTATTTGAATGTTTGTGTTGAGTAAGAAGCTCTCGAGCACATGAGTGTTTTGTTGTGTTGAGAAAGGAGCTATGGAACACGTGAATTATTCAAACCTTTATGTTGAGTAGGAAACTCTGAAGCACATGAAAACCTTTATGTTGATGTTGATCATAAGCTCTGGAACATTAGATCCTTGGCCACTGTATCCCTAGGTGCATCCTACAAATACATCCTAGCATCATTGTTCAGTGAGGAGCTATGGAATCACACTAATTTTGTAACTCCCTATTTTTAGCATTGAGTATGGGCTATGGATAAGCGCTAGGAGTTACTGAAAAGAAATTAATTATGTTGAGTGAAAAATGACTCAAGTAAAATACAGATCTCATCTAACTTATTTATAATTAATTAAATCAAAATTCAAATTTATGTATCTCATCAAGTACTGAAGAAACACCATGTTATACAAGGGAATCCAACATGCAAACAGGTTTAGAGTTGCTTACCCTAGTATACCTAACCACCTACGTGACATGTTTAATAAAGAAAGTGTCCCAAGTTTAGGGATCATATTATATGATACCTAAAGACAAATCTTAACAAATAATACATCAGTATATATTTTATACATGACATGTATCGAGAGTAAGCATTGTAATAATATTAATAGTATAAGAATTAAAGAAAGGATACATCCATTATTATTATTATTATTTAAAAATAATTAAATAATATAATAACTACAAGAGTCCAAATATGAACTAGTTAAAAGTTCCTAAGTTAAAAATTAAAAGTGCCTAAATTAAATAAAAGGGTTAAATCAAGAAATCAAATGATTCTTGGTTTAACTACCCCTTTGACTGAAAAGTATACCTATAAAGACCCAAGCAAAAGAGAGGCTTTGGAATCTTCCATCTTTTTGGTGATTCATTATTTGTCCTCATTGTTCTCAAGATAGTTCTTGGAGAACATTTTCGTAAGAGGAAAAAGGAGAATTGATTGAGACCTGATATTCGAGTTAGGGAAGCCTTATTTTAGGTGCTCTAAGCTACTTGCATGTTGGAACCAGCTCGGGGGGATCCAAGTGAAAACCAAGAATGGTTCAGGGCCATGGCTGGGTGGAACATGGTAGTTTCCAAGTGATTATGTTATCTATATAGAGGTCAGATATCTCCATCAATTTGTTATTGCTTGTTAATTGAGTATGCACATTTTCTTCCATTGAAATAGCATCACCTTGCACGTATGAGGTTCTTGATTTTACCCCTTCATTGTCTAGTACATTTTCTGGATAAGTATTTAAGGATGTTGTTCCATAGTCTACTTCTCACAGTTATTTTTTGTTCTATAACTTAAGGGTTTATGATTTACTTCTAAATCTATGCCTACAATTTATTTCCTCTTTAGGATATTTTATGTTATATAGATAGATATATAATCTACTGGCATGTTTCATGTTGCTGTGATACCTATATTTTATATAAAGAGACCAACTAGCACCTATAACATTAGCATAAGCTCTAAATAGAACTGTTTGAACATAATTTACGAAATACATTAACTTAGAAAATATATTTAAACAGAGACATAACAAAAGCAATAAAGCTACGAATGCCAAACTAAACAATTGGAAGACCTCTCATAGTATGATACGTATTATAAAGAACCAAGATTATAAACAAACAATTTCTTATTATTAAAAGTAATCCATAAATCAAATATACAGTCAAGATATCAAGACCGTCTAATGGTCTAAAGTTCATGATCTAAATAAATAATCCTAAACATAAGCAATCTCATTCATAATAACCAAACCACATATGTAATATGCAGAATACATTTATCCAAATCGTAGATCATGAGGAAAATTTCAACATAATAAATCAACCATAAAACATAAAATGTTTTGCATAGAAATTGGTAAAACATAGCCTAAGTAAACAGAGGTTGTAGGATCGATTTATGTGGGCGTGAATGCCCAAACAATCCTTTACAATAACCATCATTTACAACTATCGTGACCCAAGATCGAATCCTGTGGTGTTCACATAATAACTTAAAAGTCACCATATCGTATCCTGTAGGATTCTCTATTATCCTACCAAACGTTGTAACATTTGATCTATCAACTATACATACCACACAATTGAATTCGCATTCGCAGGTCGTAAAAAATTTCCACATATCTCTACACAGAGATTAAAACCCCAATTATTTACACTCTCTAACCAACTAATGGCTCACGGCCATTGGTTTTCAAAATGTTAAAAAAATATCATAACCCACTACAACCTCGTAAACGCTAAACAATTAGCGACGATACTCATTTGAAGGGATAAACCCATAGTCATGATCTCTTACATTTCAATACAGAGGTAATAACTACAACTATGAATTAAACTATAAAAAACATATTCCATTCATCCATTACACAGTCACAACTCTAATGGTGAGAACACCATTTCCATCTATGGCATGGCTCCAAAGGCCAAACTAACACTATTAATAGTTTGTATAAAGAACTAAACAAGAATTACAAATATACATAAATACGAAGTATCACCTGAAACCAAGAATCATAACCACGATACACCTAGTATGTAAATGTTGTACAATAATATTTATAAACCAAAATAAGAATTTTCACAGTCGTGTATCCAAGGCCTGGCACCATTGCAAAAATTGGTGTTGTTGCCATTTAACAAAACATAAAACATATTCAAAAATCACAGATCTTTCAAGTATTCACCATCGCAACGATACTGACAAAGTAATAAAATTACAAAATCAAAATACACTGGTTGCATCCCGAGGGTGCTAAAACCGAAACAAAAACCCCAAGTCTTAAATGCATCCCCAAATGCTTTACATCATTTTTTGCACACAGTCCCTTTCCAGATATCAACCATTGAAATAAAACCTAGACTAAGCAATTCAACCAACCAAAAGCTTCATGCTCTGTCATGAAATCCACAGATGAGAAGGAGCAAGTTTCAACTAGTTACAACAAGGGCTTACCTATAATGGGTATTGTGTCGACCACCAAGGAAACCCACGACCCACGCTGTCGAGACCCTGCAACCTTCAAACAAAACCAAGATATCATGAGAAGTATGTTGTAAACACCAAACTGTACAACAACACAATGTTGCTAAAATAGAGTGGAAGTCATACCTACCAACGTAGTTGACCCCAGAAGCTCCACGCCACAGAGAAGACCAGAGGAAGAGCTCAGGAATCCCTTTTATAATTGAAACAAGCCATTATGCTAGTCCAAGACCTAGTCTTGAGACCCACGATTTCCCATGCGCATTTGATTTTCCACCCTATATCGTATTACCACAAATCAAAACCTAGTGTATAGTTTGTGCCACCTTCCAATGCACAACAACGTTTAAACCCCCAACATGCATATCGAATACACATGGTATAGCCATAGTTGATGGCATATGTAATATGCCATGAATGGCTAGTGATATGTCTTAAAACTTGCACACAAGGACTTTAAATAAGCGAAGGACAATGTTATAAAATGATATCCATGTACATTATCACATACACCATGAAGATATTAAACTGCATGAGTAACTAAATCTAAGGTCACAAGACCATAAAAACAATGATAATGATCAGTACAACATAGGATAGTAAACACCCAGCCTTGCATAAATATCAACTAGCAATTGTAATAATATCACTAGGATAGGTCTATAAGTTTATTCGCCATCCAAATAGTATAGACAATATGCTTTTAGGTCACCATCATAGTCAGTTTTCCATCGTCAAGTGCACCTACAAGCGACAAGGAAAGAAGTGCAATAGTTCCAAAAAAACTATGCAAGGCTTGTAGCAACAAGTAGAAACAAATACCTTTTTAGGTGTTTACAAGGGAAACAAGTCCCGCCACTCCACTCCTTCACAAATACAAGTTAAGTTAGATTTATTCATAAACAATAATCAATATTTGCAGTGGATAAGTAAGAAATCGAAACAACATACATATATATAAATACATAACTATCAATTTAGATATTAAACGATATAACGACACTACAACATTTCACTAATAACAACATCAGGAAAACATAGAGAAGGAAGTAAGAAAGGATTACGACAATACTATGCATAGAAACAAACATAACATGTTCTGCATAAGTTGAGTTAATGTCTAGTTCAGGAAGTGAATGACTAGCCTAATATTTTTTTTCGAATTTTGGGTACATTACAAGTGGTATGAGAGCCCAATTTCAACACTAAGAGTCCAAACGGGCGTACCAAACATTCTTTGCAAGGAAAATAAATATGTTTTTACATTTTGTTAACCAACAAAAATATTTCCTAATATTTAAAATTTGTAATTTCAAAATTTTAAAAGAACAATTCAGATCATGAACACTCAAGAGGACAACAAACAACAAGGAAACACTAATACAAAAGCGCGGATTTTTCCACGGAGGTTTTCCAGGTTTCTTACTTTTTGGTGTAAAAGCGGAAGCAACAGGAACGAGGTGTCGTTGTATCCACACCTAGCCGTCGCTGTATCCACGAAGGGAGTCTTATCCGTCGCTGTATCCACGGCTAAAGAGCTGGACGTCACTGTATCCACGGATATCCATCGCTATAGCGACGGCACTATCAAGTTGACCTAGGGCATTGAGATTTTAGTGGCTTTTTACAACGGTCAACTTGAACTAGGGTGCAAAAAGTCAATGTTTGCCATCGCTATAGCGATGTCTAAGAGTTATATAAAAATGAAAACCTTAACGAGATTTTCTTCACACTTGCCATTGTTGCAGCATTGTTTTCGGGTGATTGTTGGAGCTGTTTATTATTTTCGTCTCCTGCTGGTGAACAATCTAGATCTACATAGTTCGGATTTTAAATGTGCAAGTTTAGTTTGTGTTTTCAAATGATGCATACTAAATGATTTCCAATCTTCCAAACATGGATAGACATCTATGTTTAGGCCTTCATCCTCTTATCTTCACAATGTTCTTCTTTTACTAACTTTTTTTTGGTAGTATTGGATGAATTCGCTTGAAAGATTTTGCTTCTTTTGTAGCTTATGTGTCCTCTTTCAAGGTTTAATGCCTTCTACTGGAATCGGTTTAAGACAACATACAAGTAAAAAGTGATTCGATTTTATTTTTATATGGAAAGTTCAAACGCCCAATAATATTTTAGATTAGAACAACATGCATGCAAAAAGGGATTTTTTTTTAATATGACAAATTCAAACGCACAATAATATTTTCATCAAAGTATTCAATATTATCATTTTAGGTCACTTTTGTTGAACAGCAAGGTCCATACATCGAAATTTTTCAAATCTCTTATTATCACACTTGAACATATTTGAATTAGAGCTTAATTGATTTTTCTTCCCAATTATGAAAAATAATTATTACTTTTAAATATAACTCATTTTTATATTAGTTTTATTATTTAATGTTTTTTATATTTAAACTTTATTTTCAAATTTCACTTTATTTACTTATATTGTTTTGCCAACCTGTTAGTCTCATATTTATATAGTTGTGGGGTAAAAATAAAATTACGGTTCAACTTTAAGTTTTATTTTATTATTAACAAATTTGTTAAAGCTTTTCATTAACTTATTCACGTTGGATGTTTACACCATCTCTTATGAATTACTGGTTATGAATTACTCGTTATGCATTACTGGTTCTGAAGCTTGTCTTAAATCATGTTTGGAAATGATTTTCAAATGATGCATATTAAATCAATGGTTTATTTGATGTGTGAACATACTAAATTCATTGTGTTTTAATAATATCATTGATTTAATGTTCAATATTTTTCAAACAATGGATAACATACAAGAAAGTAAAGGAGAGACTAGTCCCTCTTGATATTGTAAAGAAGGTCATGTCCATAGATTTTATTATCTCTCTCTAGAAAAAGGATGTTATACTCGGTGTGAAGGTTCCTTATTTATACAAATAAACTCTACAATGCTACTCCACCATAGAAGGACATTTGTTGGGGTTAAAGTCACATGATTTTCTAAACCTTCCAAGGGAATGTATGCATATTACATGCTTCTTTTTTCTACAATGTAGGTTACATGTTATGCACTCATACTAATATGCTTACTTTAATTTTTTTGTGTTTATTTTTAGTACCATTATCCATTGCTCATGCACAATTGTGGGAACCATGACTTCCATTAGAACCTACAATGTTCCATATCAAAATTATTTACTTTTTTATGTTGCATTACGTCAAATGATGTGCACATGGCTATCAGTACAATGTGTAATCAACATATAGTTCAGATTTTTTGTGTGGTTAAAAGGAAACTGCCCAAAAGTTTCATGGACTTATATTTCCTTCTTTTAATTCACTTCATTAATGAGGTTGAGTTAGCCATGGTATTCTCATGTCATACGATGTTATTCTTGGAGAGGTACATGATATATTAGTCGTTATGTGATGATAGTGAGTACATAAAGAAAATTGATGACACATAAGGAATAGTGGTTTGTGATGTATTTGACAACTTACTGTTTGGTATGGTGTAGGTAAGACAATTTCTTGTCACCACAAGGCTTTGTCACCATGAACGAAAATGCAAGGAAGCTTGCTCGGTTCAGAGCGGCATTAGAGGCGAGGGGCGATGGAAAATGTTATTTCCCGTGCAATGATTGTAGGGGTTTGCAAAGAAGAAGACTTTTAATAACAACAGCTGAAAGACATTGTAGGGAGAAGGGACACGCCGAAGGGGGCAATGAATATCGTCCCTTGGTAAGAGGTTGTTCAGTATTTAATGTATTCTCTCTAATGGTCGTCATGTCATGACTTTTAGTAAAATGTCTTATCATAATTTTATATGCTGTATACACACTAATTTCACTGCATTGTTTGTACATATATAGACAATGCCCCCAAAATGTTAGCCTCCAGATAGTTATAATTTGCTAGGTTCTAGCAAAAATACTCCTTTATAGGGTGAGCAAATTCATGATTAGAATATTGGAGCTTATCAAGTTCTTAATGACATTGACATGGATGGATATAACGTTACCGATACAAATCAGGAAGATGAGATACATAGGTTGATCCATGACACATTTTCTTCAATGGATGAGGACGACGGCCATGATGATAGTGATCATGACATTGATGTTGATCCTCTAATCAAGAAGTCGCAGCAACCTCTTTATGAAGGCTCAACAACAAATCTTCTATCTGCTATATTGTTGTTGGTGAACTTGAAGGTTTTGAATGGTTTATCAAACACCAGTTTCACACAGATGCTAAGGTATGTAATTTGTTAATTATCTATGTATGCATGTTCACAATTACCTCTAAGGTTTATTTTGGTCCTATATTGCTATTGTTATTTTTATTTGTAAAATATGGATGCGATATTAATGATGAGGAATATTGTTTATAAGATACTTATTCTTTTCAATTTTGTAGATTGTTAAGTGAATTTCTATTACCGACATCAAATATTTTACCACGCACATATCGAGAAGTATATTTGGTTATGAAAGAAATTGGAATGGAGTATCAAGCTATTGATGCTTGTCCTAATGATCATATCATATACTATGGACAATATGCATTGGAAAACGAATTCCCACATTGTCAAATAAGTAGATATCGAACCGATAAAGTGTCAAAAAAGGTGCCTTGCAAAGTTCTTCGTTACGTTCCGATAATTCCACGTTTCCAGCAGTTGTTCAGGTTTCAAAGTATAACACAGTTTATGGATTTCCATGCTAAGAACAGAAGTCTAGACGATGTTCTTCGAATGCCTGCAGATGGTTCTACATTGAAGTTCATTGAAGAAAAGTGGCCAATTTTAAAGAAGACCCCTGTAATGTTAGAATTTCATTGGCAGCTGATGGCGTCAATCCATTTGGAGAGCTTCGTTCTACCTACTCAGTCTGGCCTGTTTTTGTTATAAACAATAACCTTCCTCCTTGGATGACGATCAAGAGAGAGCACACAATGTTGGCAATGATTGTTCCAGGTATGTAATTAACTTGCATGTGTTTACTTGAAAGTATGACTATAAAATGCTTCCTTTTATTTTCGTGCATGATAGTTATGGTTTTTTTATATATATAATGCATATTATAGCTAAACGCAATTTTATATGTATGTTTAACCAATTAGGTAAGTACCAGGTTAAAGATATGAACGTATATATTGAGCCTCTTATCAATGAGTTGTTGAAGTTATGGGCGGGTGTCACTATGTACGACATCTCTAGACCAATAGGCCAAAGACGATTCCAATTCCATGGAATACTTGCATGGACAATTCACGATGCTCCAGGGTTAACACATTTTTGTGGTATATTGTAATTACTTT
>LPNX011012747.1:0-28754 GCA_001517045.1 Pseudotsuga menziesii
TTTTGATCTATATTGTGATTTGATTTTATTTTTGATTTAGTCTTTCTCAGACTTAAGATTTCCTTAAGCTTGGATCCCTTGTAGTCTAGGTCCAACTTTAGGGATAACACTTAGCATACAAGGCTATTAGACACTGCAATAGAGATTGTTTTACGCAAAGCATAAATGAACCAAATCCAGCATGCCAAAGAATTTAACTTACGTTTACCCTTCTATATTGCTATATTGATTAACACATTCATTCATTAAACTGTAAACAAAGTCCATGAACTGACTAGGAAATGCATAAGTAAACATAACACATAAACCAATCGCATAACACTTGATTTTAACGTGGTTCAACTCCAGGATGGAAGTTACGTCCACAGAACTGTGTTTTTATTATAGCTCAGGGGAAGGTAAAACACAGTTCTACTGCACCGCATATGCAGCTTAAGATCTTCTCTCTTAGATCTCTCTTCTCTTCTATATTTCTCTCCTACAATATACTCTTCCCTCTCTGTGGATCCCTGCGGATCGTTACATGCATATTCTATAAGCTAGCTACTGGTTACTGTAAGATTGCTACCGCTAGTAACAGAACCAGAGATAGGCTTTTACAACAGTCTAATAATCTGCAAACACTACTAACAACTAAATGAACCAACTAAATAACTAACAAAATGACTAGCTAACTCTCCAACCCCTTTTACAATACAAAATATATTCTTTTATAGGCAGCCCGAAGGTCTTTCCATTACAACACTGTGGGCCTGTCCCAACAGTAACCCAAAACCCTAACTAGTGACAGTCGGCCATATCTGTACTTGAGGTAGCCACTTTTCGTCACACCACAGCTCTCTGTAGTCTTCCATGATTCTCGGCACTGATCATGGGTACTATGCACCACTTCACTTTTCTGTCCTTCGCCTTCAATGCTTCAGCCTCGTTGCTCCTTCTTCTTTATGAGGGTCGTTGAGCCCTCCTGTCTTCTGCCGCTGCCTTCAATGCAGTGCTTGAGCTCTCTCTTCTCGGCCGCTCAGGTACCATTTCCTTCTTTGACTTTTCTATCTTAAAAGTCATGGTTTCCGACTCTGCTCTCCAGCTGGAAACGTGCTACGGCGTCGTAGCTCTGTCTTAACTTCTTTCTGCCAAAACTTATCTTTCCGCCAAAACTAGCAGCTTCTTCTGTAGCTGCGGGACCCTACTCCAACAGTAGGCTCAAGTAGTAATTGTTAGGTTGAGCCTACATGTGAAAATGCAATTCAAGTCAATGGAAGAATATAAATAGAGAGTGAGAGTCTCTCTATTTATCACTTGTGAAATGCATCACTTGCTCTCTCAAGTGTGGCGCACTAGTGGAGAAGACAATATACTGGGACAAGAAGACTACTGCTGTTGGAGTGCATCTTTCTGTTTTGGGGTTTTAAATCTTGTGGTGATACTATCTTAGAGGAAGTTGCGGGTTTTTCTCCATTTATGGTTTCCCCGATCAAAACTATTTATGTCTCTTATCTCTTGTGATGTTCTTATGTTATTGCTATGCTTGTTATTCTCTCAGTGAAAAGATCCTAACATAATGCTAGCTTAAATGTTGAAAAACTAACATGGTATCAGAGCTAACCTGAGAAGAAGACACTGTGCAGCTGCAGGAACTAGGGATTCCTATTTTTTGGATTTTCCTCCATAGATTTTCAGCAAAATTATGCTAGGATGACTCTCCATTGAAGGGTGCATCTTTCTGTCGATGCGGAATTCAATTTCAAGCATTTTCAGTTTCGATGTGGAAATTAGGGATTTCTACAGAAGAGGAATTTTTGAGTGAGACCAGCATAGGATTGTTCTCCTCACCAAAACCTAAGTTTAGAGACCTGGATCAAGAAATTTGGTTGGGTGAAACTCCGGGAAAGTCAAACCCTAGTTTGACCCTGAGCTAGGAGAAACCGTAAATACTAAAACTGCTACGTTTTGGTACAATCGCTATATTCTGATATTGGAGAAGTCTTAGAAGCTGAAAATTTCATGGGACGAAGATAAAATCCTGATTAACACTGTGTCCAAAAATCAGCCTCCGATTCACTATAATATGGGAGATAAGATCTCTCAAAGTTAGGGTTCCAGCCTCTTCCAGAAATCATCCATAAACAGGACACCTGGGGAGAATTGCAATATATTGGGCTACAGAGGTCCAAATGGAATTTATGAAGATGTTACAGAAATTTCATGGACTTTAATTTTGGTGGTCCAAATATCAGACTCAGAAGATGAACCAGTGACACGTGGCATGCCGTACAACTTCGCTGTTCTGAACAGTTCTGTAAAAGGTCACCTTGGGAAAAGGATGATAAATCCCAAATGGTGAAACAAATTCTGATGAAACCTAGGGTGTTGGATCAGGGACATGCGAGGTTAACTCAGTGAGAAATTTCAGATACATAGGATCAGTAAGTTCGGAGATATCAGAGAAACAGTAACAGGAATTTCTGCAGAATAAATTGGAAATCTAGGGCTTCCTGTTCTGGGAGCTTCCCTCCACTATTTTTAGAAAAGGAGTACATTGGACAAATCCATTTGAAGAGATCTATCTGTCTATCCAATTAGTTTTGAAATATTCTAAGTTTTGAAAATGAGGGTTTCTGTGAAAAACCCTATATCAGCAAACTCCGGGACAAGGACGGACACCTCAAATCGGTAAGATCTAATCCTTTGCTATTTCCATTTGAGGTTCTCATTTCAATATAATATATCACGTCAACTTGGTGACAAGCTTGGGGAAGTTGAAAAATTCTGCACCTGGAATTATTTGATCTCTTTGAAGAAAATGGATTGGACACCTACATGAGTATAGAGGTTCCAGTTTCAAAGGGAGACGAGGTTAGAAGCCTTTCACAAGAAGAACTTGGTCAAGGCCAAAGAAGACATCATGCTCATGCTGCAGAGGATGATGAACCATCCAGAAAGAGATCCAGATATGAAAGTGAAGATTCTTCAAGTGAAGATGAATATGTTCTGATATCATCTCTCATAGGTAACATTACTCATGGAAGTGATGATTGACTCATAGACAGTGGGGCTTCCAAACATATGATGGGACTCAAGGAAAGCATATCGATGATGTGGTAGTGATTGGAGAACAAGAAGGAGGCTTGTACAAATTGAAGGGCCATCCAGAACAAGCCTTGATCCATGACACAGTAAATACAAATGATCCTTGGCATAGAATGCTTGCACATGTGCATTACAGAGCACTACCTATGGCAAGCAAAGTTGTTCCAGAATTTCAAGCTATTTGAAGGGAAGAACAAAAATCAGAATATGACCTAAAGAAACTAGTTGAAGAATGTGAAGATCCAGAATGTAGAGACCATACAGTCATAAGAGTCTCTCAAATCAAAGAACAACTTGAAGTGGTAAAAGAAGAAGTGAAGAATGCAGAAGTGGTGATGGCCACCTTGAATGGCATCCCAGGATCATGGGATTCATTCATGTGAGGAATGTGTGCCAGAAGGAAGTGATTACTTTCAGCAGACTTTGGGAAGAAGAAGAAGATTGAATCATAAGAAGAGAAGAGAATATGGGAGCAACTGAAGATCAAGATATTGCCATCCAAAGAATATCCCTCAAGCAATGAGGAATATGAAGAACTCAACTTTTGAAGAATTTCTTATCCTCTTTGTAATTTGGATAAGAAACGATGCTACGATGAATGAAGAAGACGATGAAGCTGAAGGATCAAGAAGCAGTCTACCCACGAAACAAATAAAGATAAGTATTCAATTGTCATTTCATGATATTGTTTTGTTATGCATTTGTTTATATTTAGTTATTGTATTATGCATGATAGGATGTTTGCACTAATGACAGTATACTACTAATATGCATGTGATGGGTAAGTAGCTCATGGTGCTATACAAATTCTCCATTGCTACTTATCTAGAATGAAACCTCTTTGCTGACATATTGGATTAGTGCACAATCTCAATGTTGTCCTGGTAGAGATGGAAGGCATCTAGAAATTTTCAGTGAGATATGGATGAATGTTGTATTGGATAAAGTAGTTGCATGATCATATATTTATGCATAAGTATTTTCCAGTATGAATATTCCTTATGAAATTTTCTAACCATACGATTGCATTTGACTTGTAGGAAAGATCGCATACAAGCAAAGAAGAATGAAGACTTGTTCTGAAGAGCAAGTGACGACATTTCAAAATGAAGAATAATGTGACAAGTGCAGTGACATCATTGATGCAGAACCTTCCAGCCACCAAGAAGAAAGGGAAGACCAGTTCAAGAAGAATGATGTCAGGGCGCAGTATCAAGACCTGAAGAGAAGTTCATAGTTCCATCATGCAGTAGATGGAAACATCGTGGGATACAAAGCAAGATTCGTAGCACGAGGCTTCTCACAAAAAGAAGGCCTAAACTACGAAGAGACATTTGCAGCTAGTAAGAGCTTAAACACATACATGATGAGCCTGATGAAGATATTAACCTTTGCTACAAGGTTGAAGATGCAAGTCTATACACTAGATGGATACATAGAATATTAGTAGCATAGGAAGATACTTGTCACTCTAGTACAAAATGTTTTCAGTGCATAGAGCACAGAAGACAAAAGGAGTATGATGCTCCACTTCAGAGGGAGTGACTACAGAATATATTGAGGTTCGACATGGTACGACAGGATGGGAAGATTACTGATGACTCTAGGCTTTACTAAGAGTAAAGAGGATTCCAACCTTTGCTTCAAGGTTGAAGACGAAAGACCAGTGATACTCCTGTTATGTGTCAATGCACTATTGTTCTAGGTATGGAGGTGTGGCAGAGTGCACATGGAATATTCCTTGGACAAAGGAAGTATGCAATAGAGATCCTGAAGAGGTTCAGGATGATGGACTGTATGACCACACCTATGGCATCAAACATGAAGCTATTAAGTGATGCTTCATCAGAGTCGGTTGATGCTATGATGTATCATCAGATGATTGGGTCCTTGATGTACCTGAGACTAGATACTTACCTTGCTATGAAAATGGACTCAAGTACGATGCGAATCAGAAGATTAACCTGGAGGGTTATGTTGATTCAGATTGGACAGGCAGTGCCATCAACAGGAAGAGTACTTCAGGATGTTTCTTCAGTATGGGATCAGGTGTGATCTCTTGGTTTAGCAGGAAGCAATCCTGTGTGGCACTGAGTACAGCTGAAGTAGAGTATGTCGCAGCTTGTTCAGCTAGTTGTGAGGCAGTATGTCTACGGAAGCTACTGTCTGATATATTTGATCTCCAGTTGGATGCTACTTGTATACATTGTGACAACCAGGGTTGCGTGAATTTGTCAGAGAATCCAATGTTCCATGACAAGTCGAAGCATATCAAGATCAAGTATCACTATATCAGGGATATGGTGTAGAGAGGAGCAGTGAAGCTCCAGTATGTTGCGATGGAGGAACAGATAGCTGATGTATTGATGAAGCCATTGGCTAGGATGAAGTTCAAGTACTTCAGAGAGAGACTTGGTGTTCTCCAGATCGAGGTTCCTTCTAGGAGAAAGTGATGAGACCCATAGCCATTCTGACATGGTGAGAGGATTGGTTCCTTCCATGGTCAGTTGTAAGGGTTGAGCCATTCTATCATGGTGAGACGATTCAGTTCCTTCCATGTCAGATATGAGTGCTAGAGATCCAAAGCCATTCTGACGAGCAGGTCAGATGTAAGGGCTGAGCCATTCTGTCATGGTGAGAGGATTCAGTTCCTTCCATGTCAGATATGAGTGCTGACTACCATTTTGGGAATGGAGGCACCTGGTCAGTTACCAGGAACACTCAGTCAGGGACTGAGAGAGCCATTCGGACAAGTAGGTCAGATGTAAGGGCTGAGCCATTCTGGTCATGGCTAAAGGATTAAGTTCCTCCCATGATAGATGTGAGTGCTGGCCATTATGTCAAGTAGGACAGATGTAAGGGAAACTGCCACTCTCCGAGAGAGTGGAGGCGCCTGGTTAGTTACCAGGTAGCTCAGTCTAGGACTGGGGGACATTCTAATGAGGGTGCAGGATTCAGTTCCTACCAGGTCAGATGTGAGTGCATGAGCTTCTGACGAGTAGGTCAGATGTAAGTGCAGAAATATTTCTTCATTGTGGTGGATGTGGTTCCAGCATGGGTGAAAAGAACAGAGTTCTTTCATCATTGTGGAGGATGTGGTTCCAGCCTGGTTGAAAGTCTTCCATCATTATGGCAGATGTGGTTCCATCCTGGGTGAAAAGAACAGGGTTCTTTCATCATTGTGGCGGATGTGGCTCCAGCTTGGATGGATGTGATGCCCTTCTGACGAGTAGGTCAGATGTAAGTGCAGAACCATTTCACAGATGGTAGTTGTTGTTCCTACCATGCTGGTGAATGTGAGTGATGGGCCTTTCTAATGTGATTGTATTTTACTACATGATCATATGTGAGTGTTGGGCGTGCCTTTCTGACGGGAAGGTCAGATGTAAGTGCTGGGTGAATACCTACCTGGTGGCTAGGCCTACAACCAGCATGAAAAAGGGCTGGCTCTGTAGAACTTCCTATGACGAGATAGTACACACATGATGATGACCAGAGGAGATCCAGATCGAGTTATGATCCAGATCTAGTTATGATGACTCCGAGAGATCTAGATCGAGAGATGATCCAGCTCCAGCAGTGATGATCCAGATCTAGATCTAGATCGAGTGATGATCTAGATCCAGTCTAGTGATGATGATCCAGATAGTAATGATCCAGATCCAATGATGATGTTCTATGATGATCCGGATCGAGTGATGATCCAAATCCAGTTCTATGACAATCCAGATCGAGAGATGATCCAGATCCATATGAATTGAAGATGAAGATGACTTGAAGACGAAGATGATCCAGTTGATACAGAGAAGAAGACCAGTGTTGAAAATCATGTCGAAAGAATACCTTCCTAGTTAAGAGGGAGTGTTGATGTATATGTAACTTCGGAATGTATTCTTCTATGTATCTTATGTATTGTAACCCGATGTTTATTCTGGGATGTTTCTATTATGTATTTGAGTCATGTGATCATGCCCCGATGTTCCGATCGGGAAGATTAATAATGTAAACAAGTCATATCAAGTCATTAGGTAAGTCCCCACAGTTTCGGGGCACTTGAGTTATTATACACTAATTAAGGTGTAGGCTCGAGTAGTAATTGTTAGGTTGAGCCTACGTGTGAAAATGCAATTCAAGTGAATGGAAGAATATAAATAGAGAGTGAGAGTCTCTCTATTTATCACTTGTGAAATACATCACTTGCTCTCTCAAGTGTGGCGCACTAGTGGAGAAGGAAATATATTGGGACAAGAAGACTACTGTTGTTGGAGTGCATCTTTCTGTTTTGGGGTTTTACATCTTGTGGTGATACTATCTTAGAGGAAGTTGTGGGGTTTTCTCCATTTATGGTTTCCCTGATCAAAACTCTTTGTGTCTCTTATCTCTTGTGATGTTCTTATGTTATTTTTGTGCTTGTTATTCTCTTAGTGAAAAGATCCTAACATAATGCTATCTTAAATGTTGAAAAACTAACACAGTCTTGCTTCTGGGAAGCTTTGTTGTACTATATCACATGTTCATACCCCATGGGGAAATTGTAATAAATGTTCTACAATGATAGTGTCTATAAAAGACTCGGTCTCTTAGACTTTATTTGTCAATCCGATCAGCCCAAGGTGTTTTTTCCCTTGGTTATTATTGGTTGTTGAATAAATGACTGATAATTTTTGAGTTTTTCACTCCGTACCTCCAAAGTTGGGGTGGTCGGCTTGGCATTTAGACCTATTGAGGTTATTAGAGTCTATGTGTCAATGTATAAACATGCTAGACATCATGGTCGAGTCATATGAACATGTCTAGGTCCCCCTAGGTTTTTTTAATTTTTCAATTTTTTAGTTATTTCAGTGTTTTTTATTAAAATTTATTTTTTCCAAAACTTAGGCTATTTTTTAATAGTTTAATTAGAAAAATTGATTTTGTAATAAAAGTGGACCAAATAATCTATTTCAGTCATGTAGGTGCTCATTTTCAAGCTAAGAGCACCATGTAAACCCATGGACCCACTATTCCCTAATTTTGAGTGGTTTTCCATCACCCAGGTCAAAAAGCCCCAAAAATCAATTATTCATTATTTTAATTAATAAACTGATGAATAATGGGGCAAATTGAGAATCATAGATCAGTGGATTGTCAGCCGATTGGATTGAAATCAGTCAGATCTGAACTAGATTGACTGGATCTGACAAATCCTTAACTGAAGTAGGTGATCAAATCAGATCCAGAGTTGATCTTCAACATCCTTTATGGGGAATGTCACCCTCCATCTCTCCTCCACATGTTTTGGCTCATCCAGATGAGTTTTGGTGGATGCTTCAGTCAACAAGTTGAGGTGTCAATTAGATCAGCTCTCCGATTGACAATTGCAGTCATTGAGACTCATATCTGACTCAGTTAGACACAGATCAGGAATTGATGGAATCTCCTTTAGCTACAGTGGTCTATCTCCTTGGTATTTGTGCCCCCTGGGCTGGATCTCCTATTTTTTGTATAAAGAAAGATCAGGCTGCCTCTTCCAAGTTAGTTCGAGTTGGATTGAAGGGATTGCTATTGTAATACTATTGTAATCTTTTTATTGTTGGAATACAGAAGCTTTGGAGGCCAAATGGTGTAATGCTCTCATGTGTGTGGATTAAGCATTGTCTTATGGCTATTGATGTTTCCAGATTTTCTCTCAATTTCTACATCTGAACCCTGTATGGCTTGAACGATTCAGCTAAATCAATAGGAGTATAGTTGGGAAAGTAAGGTTACTTGTTTTTTCTATATCTCATAGCATATATGTTTGAAGATCTAGATTATACATGTTTAATAAGTTTATTTGCATGTAATTATTGTCTCTTTTTCATATATATATCCAGATCTCATGAGGTTTCGTGCACCAGTGTGTGTTTAGCTTTCAGGTAGCAAGGATTGGATGAGTTGTTGATCTAGTTTGACTCCACTGTACATCCAAAAAAATTTGTGAAGGCATTTCCCCTCTATATTTCACTAATAAGCTTCCATTGCAGATCCATCCAACAACGAGCCTTTTGCCCTTCTCTTCCTCCTTTCTATTAAAATCAATCTTCTGGTTACCTGTCTCTTCCTCTTATGACCATATCTAGTTCTAAGAATTGAATATATATTTTTAGATTTATTTTATAAGAGTTTTTCTACTTAGATCTATAATTTCATAAAAAATATCAGTTCATAAAGATAGATCTAGCTGTAGAAAATTCCCTTTTTGCAAGTAGCTAAAGCATAGATCTAAAGCTTGCTCATAAGGTAGCTTCCTTTTTTGTTCTTCAAAGATTTAAATTCTGCAATAAAAGTGCACATATCATTGGCTGCCTAAACAGCAACCCAAGATCCCAAGGAAAGCTTGCTTTCCTTGGTTCCTTTTTGCAGAAATTAGATTACCCCTATTTAACAATTTTTACTTAGTTTTTTTTTTGATAATTAGCGTGGTGACCCAAAACACTTTTAAAGTGTGTTTGGGAACATTTGATTTTAATTTCTTGTTTTTTTTTAGCAGGTCTAACATAAAAGAGAAGAATACTCTGCTAAATTTCCAACTCTTGGACGAACTAGAGCTTCTCGGAAGCTTCCCCCACTGCTGTATTTTAATTCAAGCTTGTTGTAAGCCTTTGGATCCCAGATAAAAAGGACCAAAGTGCATCAATTTCAATTTGTTGATATTTTAAATTGCTACTAATGTTGGGCGGCTGGGGCAGACTCGGGTTCTTATGCTTTTATCTTTGCACCAACAAACAGACCCACAGTGTTGGCCCTTTCAGCAACAACCTACGAACAAGTTGCTGTCTCACCCGAAACAACTATGGGGTGCCACAGAATCAGGTTTCTGCAGGGGAAAGAGGGATATTACTATACCTTTATCCTTAACAAAGAAGAATTATGCAATACAGAGCTTCAACATTCACTTAAATAGCTTCGCAGTTTAGATAAAAAGACAGTTTCTTGCTTAACCCTTAACTGGGAATTCACAGCGAAGTTAATACTTAGCAAATTATCTTACTTTATCATTCATCCACTTATCAAATGCATACAAACATAACAGCAACAAAATAAAAAGAACCACCATAACACAAGATATACATGGTTCAACCCCAGTGTAGGGGCTACATCCACAGAACTGCGTTTATATTCAACAATTTACAAAACAATGCAGTTTTGATCCTCCCACTCAACTGCAGAACCTTTCTTCCAAAACCCTCTGTGCACTCAGCTGCAGAGGTCGTCCATGCACTCAGCTAGGACTTAACCTTAAACCCAAAAATAGACCTTAGCTTCTTCGCATCACCTCATCATCATAACACAAAAGCCCTTTTTTGAATCCTTTACATAAGTGCCTATTTATACAAGTGCACTGTTACAATACCATGGGATTAAACCATGGGTACCCAAAAACTAGGGGACATTTACAAAACAAGGGGCTTCGACCCAACCCCGAAGCTCCTAAGACTATTTTGGACCGCAACGCTGCTTACAAGCTTTGCACCAAAACCGCAGAGTTGCAAAAATTAAGGTTCTTCAAGGTCTGAGCCCCAATAGACCCCTAAGACTCACTAGTGTCCCGTCCCGGGACACTCTGCTGCTTTTCGGGTACAAGAATATTGTTGGCGAAGATAGTAAATGGTTTGTTGAGGCTGCGCATGATATCTTCGGCTGCTTGCTCTTTCTCCACTATCTCCTGCAATGTTGCTGCAGATGCTTCATTGGCCTTTTCCTGTACAAACGCATCATACTCCTTCAAGACTTTGAGCTGGTTGTCCGCAGCAGTACTCAACTCCAAGGCCTCGTTAATGAGGGGGTCCATAGATCTCACTAACAATGTTTCTTTTCTTCTACAAGACTCAATTTCTCGCTGGAGCTCATTACTATGCGTTACCTTAAGCATCTTCTGCATAGGAGGCAATGTCTTAATTTCTGCTTTTACTACATCCAGCGCTGTCTGTCCCTGCTTGATGGTTTCTTGCAACTTTTCTACTTCTGGGTTTTCCTGCAAGTTTGTCCAGGCCTCGACACTTTCGTCTAGCAGCTTTGATGTGCTACTCACAAGATCTGAGATATTCGTTGCTAAGGCCTGAATATCTCTGAGACGCTGTTCCCTAACCTCTGGTGGACTCTCAGGAATGAGGTGAAGCTGAAGCTCCGCAATCTGGGCCTCATGTTCTGCTTTCATCTTCTCTATCTCGCTTCTAGATTGTTGTGCATAGTCTTTTAGCTTTACTATTCTTTGCTTCGGTTCTTCTTCAGCCTGCCTATCAAAGTCAGGGAGACTTCGACACGCCTCATCCAACACTCACGCTAGTGTGGCCTGCTTTTTTTTGTTTCCCTCTTCTTCTGTTCAGCTTCTTTCAACTGTCCTGCAAGGCTCTCACTCTGCTTTGTGGTATTCTCTAACTGCATGTGTGTGTAGCTGTCTCGTTCTCGGATCTCCTTCATGAGTGCCAATTGACAAAAATGTAGCTCTGGCATAGAAAAATTAGTGTAATCTATCTCAACTATCATGCTTACCTGCGATCAAGATGCTGTGTTAGGTATTATAAGAGCTGCACTTGGTAATTGTCCTCTGCTGTTTCTGGCTGGCCATTGTCTAGTATCTAGCTGCACGCCTACTAGGGCACTGCTTGCTACGGCGCCAGTTGTTGTTCTTTCCAATAATGCCTTAAGTTCTGTAATTCACTGAGCTACGCCAATAAGCACATCAAGATGTTTAGCTTCAAACTCTATGCATTTGCTGGATAATACCTCTGTAGCCTTCATCAGAGCCTAATCAAGCTCTTCAATCATCAAAGCGGGCTCTTCGACGATATTCTTTCCCTTTGACGCCTTATGTTTCTTTCTGGGATGAGGCTTAGTAACTTACTCCACTTCTGGGGACTTGCACTTATCTAGGCGATTAGGGTCTGAAATGGTCTTGACTGATTCTTCTTCTTCTTCACCATTTTTCTCTTCTTCTTCTCCATCATCTCCACCATGGTCACCTTCATTCTACTGTGACTCATCTTGTTCTTCGCTCTCTTCTAGTGGGTCATTCTGTTGCGGCTGGCTAGGACCTATGCCCACATCTGTTACTGGAGGGACTAGTATGTTGGGCCGTGTTCCTGCATCCTTCATCCATTCATCCGGCCACTGCTGAACTACTGCAAGGATCTCTTCTTGTTTCACCATGTATGGTAACTTCCACCATGTATTTTTTTTATTTGCGCGGGCCTGGATGAAGACATTATGCATATCAGCCTTGAATTTGGCCACTCCAATATACTGAGAAAATAGCTCATTATGAAGCCATGGTGTTTTTAGGATCTCAACTGTAATATTCATCGAATAGGAGGTGAACACGTAGTTTGTCATCTGCTACAAGTCCTTATCCTGTGAAATCCAAAGAGATGCATACCTTGTTGCACCAGGCATCTCTAGAGGCACATCAACAAACTGTGCCTCGGTAGGTTCTCTCCATCTTACCAGTGCAATAAGCACTAACAACCATGAATAATGAAATGATATACCGTTCTCCTGCGCATCGTGAACATCTGCAAGGAGTTCTCTAGCAAGGTACTCTGTCCATTTGTAACTGTATCCTTTGGCACAGTTTGCAGCAATACTGACAATCAGGGTAGGTACTTCATTAGGTCTGCACTTCCTCATTAATTTGCATGCTAGGATCTCTGTGATGTAGCAAATGTTCTGGTGCCAAATATTCGATGTTTGATACCCGCAATTTCCTTTTATCAAATCGAAGTGGCCCTTAATGTGTTGCGCGAGCTTCGTATCTTCATTCTTGCCAACAAATTCAATCCCAGGATCAGGCCCTTCCTTCAGCAAGCCTATAATCCTATAAATCAGCTCTCCATCAATAGCAATTCTCTGGTTCCCTATCCATAGGTTCCCATCATGCACCAACACCAATAACTACTTGACCACCGCGGTAACCTGCGGGCTACGACCAAAGTGGGGGACATTCAACATCTTCAACAAGCTAGCTTGCTCCAAGCCAGCAGCCCACTATTTTACTTCAAGTAACATCCTTCCAACCTCTGGATAATGGACGGAGTGCAAGTATTTCCCAGGTGCGAAATGCAAAGACTTCTCATGATCATTCATATCGTGGTCTGCATACTTGAGCCGATATACTCTTCCTGTCATCGTTCCGACCAACTTCACACCCTGTGGCAGCGAAGTGGTGAGTAACGTGAACTTGATTGTCTACCGAGGTGGCTTAACTCCTTGTCAAACAGGCCAAAGATATGGTGGAAACTACGATGCAATGTTCTCATCCTCACCGAAGTCTTTGAAATCTTCAGGTGGGAGCTCTGCCGAACCAGGAGGATTCATCTGAGTCAAGGGATCCTCCAGTGTCTTTCCTGATGGTTTGTGCCTTTCTTCATTTCGCTTAGAGAGAAATTCTACCTTAAACTTCTTTCTATTAGATCGTGTCTACATCAGTTGATTCGGCGCTGGGGGAGTCTCTTCGCGAGGGGCAGATGTAGGTGGGTTCCTCATAAAGTTCTGCAGACCCCATCTTTCTAAAATCTCTCAACAATTGCTCGACTGCGCGATCAGCTAACATGGACTCAACTGTGAAACTCAAGAAAATGTGTAATGAAAAATTCGCAGGCCTGGGTGTCTTCTTATAGGATTCGATGATCAAATCTACCATAACTGTGCATTAAAGACACCAAATCTGACTGAGCGACAATAGATCTTGTCCAAACAGTGCTAGATTTCCCAAATATGGCTGTGGATTCGACCAAAATCTCATCAGTGCAGGCATTTATTGCAGTTAATGTACCGGTGCCACCAAAGATGAATTTTTCCAACGGTTGAATTTTAAGCTTCGACACACCTTTCTTCTTCAGCACAACCACTAACTTTGGCTTCGCCACAATAAGGACCTTCGATACATCCTAACACAAGCTTCGACACTTCGTAAATGTTGCAACAATCTGCCCAAGCTCTCTGAGAACAGCTTCATTATAGTCTGGTACTCAATTGCAACTGTTCTTGGTACTTAGACTCTTCTTCTTGTTAATACTTCTGATCAGGGGGTATAGGCCCATCCCTGTACTTCTTTAATCTACTTCCATTCACCATGGAAGGAAAAATTTCTCCATTCAATTTAGCTAACTGAACTGCACCACCATCGGTAACTTTATAAACTATGTATGGTTCTTTCCAATGTGTCTTGAACTTACCTAGGAACTTCATGAATTTACTGTCGTACAAGAGCACAAGATCACCAGTTTGAAAATGCTTCCTCTTAATGTGTCTATCATGTCATGCTTTTTCTCTAGCTTTCTGTACTTGCTGCTGGAAACCTACAATGAATCTGTCTTCTTCTAGTTCCGGTATCTTCACCATCCTTTCATGAAACACGACTGGATAATCCATCTCTATGAAGGCAGATATTCTGAGGCTAGGAACAATGTACTCCATGGGCATAATTGCTTCTTGTCCATATACCAGCCTAAAAGGTGTGTGGCCTGTCAACTTCTTGCAAGTGGTTCTATAAGCCCATAATACTGCTAGAATTCTAAGATCCCAATCATTTCTGTTAACATTGCAAACCTTCGTCAGAGCGTGCTCAAGAATCTTGTTAAAGGCTTCGATAGTTCCATTTACTTAAGGATGGTAGGCGGTACTCTTCTAATGATATACTTGAAATTCTTTGGTCAATGCTTCAATAGTCTTATTCAGAAAATGTGATCCTTGATCACTCATAATGATTCTAGGACACCCAAACCCTGACAAGATATTATCAAATATGAACTTCGCAGCTGTAGCAGTGCTACAGTCCTTGACTGGTTGAGTTTCGACCCAACGGGTAAGGTAATCAGTTGCTGTAATAATGTATCTTGCTCCAGATTTCTTTGCAGGGGGATGGATTGGTCCAACAAAATCAATAGCCCACTTGTCAAATTCTTGTAAAGTTACCTATGGAACCAGAGGCATCTCATCCCTCCTGGATGGTTTTCCTATCCTCTGACAGATATCACAGCTGTGGCAATACTCTCTTGCATCCTTATGAATCGTAGGCCACCACAATCCAGCTGTCAAAATATTTTGTGCCATAGATTTTCCTACATAATGACCTCCTGCTACTCCAGAATGTGCCTCAGTAAGAATCAGTGGCTTTTCATGCTCCAGGACACATCTGTGTAGTATTTCATCTAGTCTCATCTTATATAGTTGTCCTACTATCAAGGTAAATTCAGCTGCTCTAACCACCAGCTGCTTCTTCTGTCGTGTTGTCATCTCAGAGGGTGTAAAACCTATAGACAAGTACTGAACAATATCCTGAAAATAGTCATCAACCATCTAGATGGAAAAAAACTGGGCATTATGAAGACCTTCGTCCAAACTAGTGGGTTCTTCTCCTAACTCGAGCCTCGACAAGTGGTCAGGCCCGAGGTTAAGTCTTTCGAGCTTAACTATGATCTCAAAGTCATACTCCTGAAACAAAATCAGCCATCTGCATATCCTTCTACCTAACATAGGCTTGTTAACCAAATACTTCAAAGCAGAATGGTCAGTGAACATCTTAAAATGAGATCCTAACAAATAATGTTGAAATTTCAGCAAGGCATAAACCATAGCTAGACCTTCTCGTTCTGTCGTAGTATAATTCTTTTCTGTTGTGGACAATTTTCTACTTGCAAAATAAATAGGGTGATCAATATTATCATCACCTAATCGAGCCAATACTATACCTAAAGCAATGGAAGATGCATCGACATGAACATGAAACTCCTTACTCCAGTCAGGGAATACCAAGATAGGGGCAGTTACCATCTTTTCTTTCAAAATATCCAAGCTTTCCTGACATTCAGGTGACCACTCAAACTTAATATATTTCTTCAATTTCTTTTCCATAGGGGCTGTACTCTGAGCATATCCTTTAATGAATTTCCTATAATACCCAGTATGACCAAGCATAGTGCGAAGTTGCTTAACAGATTTCGAAGGTGGCAAGTTCACAATAATGGCTATCTTCACAGGATCCACCATCAATCCTTGCTTGCATACAATGTGACCTAGCAGAATTCCAAAAGGTGCACAAAAGAGACACTTCTTCAGGTTCAATGAAATCTGATGATGTCTACACTTGTCCAACATAAGCCTTAAACTGGCTATATGATCTTTCAATAAGCCAAATATAGTCCAATCATCAAAATAAACTTCCAAGAACTTATGAATAAATTCCTTAAATGCAGATATGACTACTCTAGAAAATATAGCAGGTGCATTCTTCAATCCAAAGGGCATAACAGTATACTAAAAAGATCCCATTTTTGTAGCGAAGGTTGTTTTATGTCGATCCTCTGGAACAATTTTGATCTGATGGTAACCTGAAAATCCATTAGTGAAAGAATACACTTCTTGACCTCCGACATTGTCTAAAACTTCATCTGTAAAGGGAGTAGGAAAAGGATAATGTAAACAGGCATCATTCAGCTTCCTCAGATCAACATAGATTCTGATTTCTCCCTTGGTCTTCTTTTCTTGTACCACCATAGGGCTGACCCATTCAGACTCTTCGATAGGCTCAATGATTTCTGCAGTGAGCATCTTATCTAGCTCCATCCTGACTTTTTCTTTATACTCAGGGTTCAGCCTATAAGGGCACTACTTCACAGGCTTCACGTCAGCTTTCAAAGGTATTTTTTATCACTCCTATATCACCAAGGATACCTTTCATTTATGAGAACTTCGTCGGAAATAAGTCCTGATACTCATGGAGGAGTTTAGTCACTTTGCTCACCATTTCTTTGTCCCAATAATATCCAATGGTGGCGTACTTAGGCATTTCTTCTGATCCAATGTTTACTTTCCTTGTTTTCGAGGGCTGAGTTACTTCAGGTGATTCAATTGCTGGTCCATGTACTTCACAATGTCCTTTTGACTCAGGAATATTAATGTTACGAGGGTCATCATCTTCATCGATGGCGAGCTTATAGCATTCTACTGCATTAGCTTCTTGTTCCTTCCAATCAAGTTGGTACTCAACTATTTCTTTATCATCAAACACCTTAGTATGGATCAACCTAATAGCTGCATCCAAAGCAGGGAAAACCTCATTAAGAGAAAATGTGAGGACAAAACTATCAGCAAGGCTAACCCAACTTACAATACCATGGCAAAGCTCCACCTCTGCATACCAATTCTTTGCTACATGTTACAGAGTGTGTACAAACCTATGTACCCATTCTTCGCAAGGTACATGCTTCCATGCTTCATAACACTGCTCCAAATGTTCCTAAGGGCTAGTCTTACCATTAAATCTGCTTCGTACCTCCTGAGCTTGATCCATGAATCTCAGGCGAAGAAACTTTTGACAAGATCTCCAACTATGATTATAATTTTTATGACCATTCCACCATCTAGAAGCTGTGGCTCTGAATACTGAATCTAGAGTCTCCATTTTCTATGGATCTGGTACTTGCTCTAAGAATTGTACAATAAAATCTTCTGGGTCTGTCAAGCCATCAAAATTAGGTAAGATTCTTGTCTGTGAGCCAACCCATTTGATAGACTTAGTAATTATTGCACATCGATGTTCATGTAGCTCATAAAGTCGATTCTGCCAATTCTCTAGGCCTTCGTCTGAATTAGTCATGCAAGAACAATCACACTGCCAATCCATTATACCTTCAGTAGTAGGGTTAACATAGTCTTCTTCTTTAGCTGTGATGTTGTAAATATGATCCAAAACATCTTGATCTTCATCTCTGACTGGCTCTATATACCTTTCTCCTTGAGAAGGGTCCAACGGTACTATGACTCTCAAGCCTTTTTCTTCAAAAGTCATCTGTCTATTCTTAAGGTTGATTACTGCATAATTGTCTAGTGCCCATTCAATTCCTAGCAATGCTGGATAGTGGTTTCTATCATCAATTATTTCAATGACTTCAAAATCTGCTAAGGTACTGACTCCATCAATATCCACTGGTACACTAGGGAATCTACCCAAGGGCACAATCTTCTGCTGATTGGCTAATCTCAACTGTATAGGGGACCATTCAAGCGTAGGTTTTCCCATTTGTTCCCATGTCTGCTTAGTTAGGACATTCACTTCTAATCCCAGGTCTAAAATGATATCAGTCATGTCATAATCTCCTATTTGAGCATGCAATCTCATTTCTCGTCCAGTCCTTCTAACTCTATTAATAGTTTTTCCTCTATCAGAGCTTCGCTGAGGTTCGCAAGACTCAATAAATTTCTGTAACTTGTTCAAAGCATTCTAATTTCTTAATAGATTCATACAACTCTGTAAAACTGATGTCAGTGTACTTACTTGAGCCGGTGAAGCTTTTTGAAACTGGAACTGTGTTGATGTTGTTGCGTAGTTGCTACTGATGTTCTTAGATCAGCAAAGTCTTTTTTAGCTTCCATAAATGTTCCTTTTTCTCTTCCAACATCGAAGGATGGATTTTCTCTAGGGTCTTACGGACCCAAGCCTCATCACGCTGTTTCCCCTTATTCTGCACCTGCATCATAGTTCCACTCCTTGTAACAATGTTAAGGGTTGGGACAGGTCTTTTCTCTATAAAAATCATCTGAACATTCTGAGTAGGAGTGCCATTTCTTTTGTGTATATTGGCTATCAACTGTGGGAATTGCTCAATCACATGATCTACTGCTCGGCAATATCGACATGTCATAGTTGGGTTTTGACATTCTCTAGCTACATGTCCTGCCTGATTACAGTTATAGCAAATAATCCGGCCCTATCCTCTTCCAGGCATATCACCATGACCACGACCTCTAAAATTACCTTGACCTGGTGTACCACCATGGTAACCATTTCCATCATTACCTTGTGCATCGATTTGTACCCTATAAGCATCATAGGTTCCCTCTCTCATGAGGTCAAAGCTGCGACATTCATCTTTGTTGTGTCCAACTAACTTACAGAACTTGTAGTAGGGATTCTTAGGTACTTGAACATATCTCTACAGCAGATAGAAATCTTCAGGTCGATGCTGGCCAATTGTTCTATAGATCTCACAATATAGGACATTAGGGTTAAATGGGTTTGGTGCACCAGTATTCAAATAATTTCTTAATGCAGGACACTATTTTTTGTCATGACCTTCTATCTTACATCATGTACACCAAACCTCTTTGTGAATAGATTTCCCTTTTCTCATGTCGTGAAGCTCCAAAGCAATTTCTGCTAACTATGCCTGTATCTGGGCTATTCCAGAATTATCTCCAACAGGAGTTGTTTCAAGTTTCATATCAATTTCCAATGCCTCTTGCTGATCAGCAACCTTCTATTTCATAAGTGGAGTCCTGATATGAGGCAATAGTGCTGCAATGAACCATTCTTTATTTTTTTCTGGTCCAATAGTGAAACTAACTTGATCCAATAGAACCTTGAACCTCTGATCAAAGTCCCACACTGATTCACCTCACTTCTGCTGAATTTCTTTCAGTTCAGTTATACACTGTGACTCCAATTTAGGCTTCTTGAATTATTTGATCATTGATTTTTTAATATCATCCAAGGTATAGTTCTGAGTACTGGAAAAATTCATAAACCAGGTCAAAGCTCGGTCTCTGAAAAAGGTGACCAGCTGCGCTCTTCTCATATTTTGATCCATAATATTCTTAGCAGTCCAAACAACTTCGCATAAGAACCAAAACTATTCTGGATCCTCTGATCCAGTTCCTTTAAATATTAGGAGCTTGATATCATCATTCACATGGGCCATAGTGAATCGAGGGGGAGGAGGAGGAGGAATACTGATAACAGTGAGGAGATTGGTAACAGGAGGAAGGGAACTTACTGAGGTAGACTGACCTGCGACAGGACTACTCGGGCTAGGGTTAATTTCAGACTGTGAAGGGTTGTCAGGGATAACAGATCTTCACTACGGAGTTATAGGAGGATTTCCAACAAAAGGGGTTTCTTCAGATTCAAATTCTTCTGGACTTAATGAGGTATAAACAATGTTTTGGCCTAGGATATAGGATACAGGATTTCCCTTGTATCGTTTACTGTTGCAAAGCAAACCACTTTGCTTGTTGAAGTCACTTTCGCTTCCAAACATAGGTTAGTAGCAATAAATATAGCAATCTGATTGGATAAGCAATATGCCTTTCTCAGCCAAGAGAATTTTAATTGTTAGACTTAATGAATTTAGGTACTTACCCCTTGGTCCTTTGAAAAACTGTCTTTCTTCTTCACTGAAAGAAGTATGTGTGTCGATGGCGAACTCCGTACAAATGCTTCAAAGGTTCGCGTTGTCCAGAAGTCAACAGCTCTTGATACCGTGTTGTTCACACTTTTCAATAGCTTAATTCTTTCTGGGGTCTAGTTAGGAGACTGATTTTCTTTAAAGTTTGTCTTTCTTTCTGTCAACCTGGATAACCACTCGTGCAATTCTATGTGGATACTAGCAAAGAAAATTTCATAAATATCAGTAAAAATGTACCTTTGCAAGAAGTCGTTCGAGCTACGACGAGGGTCCTTATTCTCTTGTTCAGCAAATTTCAGATAAGTATCTTCAACCCAGTCACTGATTTATTTTACTAAGGGACTCCAAAACATATCCCTCCAGGTACGACGTAGATCCCTCTTGAAGTAGATACTGGTTCAACCAGAAACATAACCAATTTGTTGGGCGACTAGGGCAGACCCGGGTTCTTATGCTTTTATCTTCGCACCAACAAACAGACCCACAGTGTTGGCCCTTTCAGCAACAACCTACGACCAGGTTGCAGTCTCACCCAAAACAACTATGGGGTGCTGCAGAATTAGGTTTCTGCAGGAGAAAGAGGGATATTACTGTACCTTTAGCCTTAACAAAGAAGAATTATGCAATATAGAGCTTCGACATTCACTTAAATAACTTCGCAGTTTAGATAAAAAGACAGTTTCTTGCTTAACCCTTAACTGGGAATCCAAAACGAAGTTAATACTTAGCAAATTATCTGTCACGTCCCCATGCCTCTGACCAGCGAAGAGGACGCGACCAACACGTCAATTAACGACCGGGCAAACCGCTCATGAACATAAACAGAAATCAAATGCTGAAACTGGGAGCTTAAACAGGCATCATAACAGGAATGCCAAAAATACAAGAATGCACAGATGCATAATCTTTTAATTATACAGCGAAAACAAGCATACATTCCAGCATTAATCATGTTCATTATAATTCATATACAATAGATATAAATTGCAGAGATGAATTAGCAGCAGCACTTATCTGTTGATGAAGACTTCACCCGCAACCAGCTATGTCGCTGCAACGTTCCACCTAACCATAGGCCAGCGTTCTCATCAATCTCTCAGCACGCTGCCACCCCCGAGCTGGGCATGATTCCTCAAGGACTAAGGGGATAATGCAGGCTTACACATAGCCAAGGGTGAGACACAGCTCAAATCCAACCACACTGCTGAGTTGTTCTTGGCTCTAACGTGGCCAAAACAACTCAGCCACAACACCCAAAAGATGATTGCATCCACCGCAACCAAAACTAGAGAAATTCAACACCCCAAACTCACAATGAGTGATGGGATCCAATCACATCCCACTAAGGTTAATAAACAGCGTTCCCAGCATAACCATGGAAACCCAAACGCGGACCCCAGCAGAAAACGGCTCACCATGAACACACAGTGGTCCAAAACGAAATTGGACACCACAGCCAACAAAACGCAGGGAAGACAACCGCCCCAAAATGAAAACAGTGAGCACGGCTCTCTCATGGGAAAATCGACCTCAACGGTCTGTGCGTGAGGAAAATCTCGCACCCAACAGAAAAATACACGAGAAAGACATACCCGATTTCTGCATGAGGATTCCAGCCTGCGTGTGAGGGGAAACAGCCTCACCTCTGCGTGCAAATCAACAGGCCATCGAGAGGACGAACAGACCTCTGCGTGAGGAAGAACAGACCACCGCTCCGTGTGTGGAGGACGAACAGGCTACCGCTCCGTGTGTGGAGGATGAACAGATCAAGGGTGAGAATGGAGTCGTGGCGAAGGTGGAGTGAATGGAAGGTCGTGGGTGGAGTGGGCATGTGGGCAAGGGACTGACAGTCCTACCACCCCACTCCCCAAAGGCAATAACTGCCCTCAACCACTCAGCCATCACTCCTCAACCACCAGCTGAAGCATTAAAGAGGTTCACAAAGTTAGGTGAGACAAGGAAAAGTGGCAAACAAACAAAGGTGGCAAAACATGGGTTTTTCCCCCATAGACTAAGGTTTGACATCCCCCACCCCTTATCCTTTGGAACCATGCCCTTTTCATTCAATGTTGCACTGCCGTAGCTGGTCGTGGTTTTTGTTTAATCGATGTGCATGTTTACATGATGTCAATTATAATGTGCTTTATAGCACAACATACCATAGGCAATTATCCCTATTGCCGAAACATACAAAACCAAATCGGTGGTGGGGATTTTTCCTTGAGCTCCTCACCACGATTAATTACAATATATACATCATGCAAACAGGGTCGAAACCAGGGACATTACATTATCTTACTTTATCATTCATCCATTTATCAAATGCATAAAAACATAACAGGAACAAAATAAAAAGAACCACCACAACACAAGATATACGTGGTTCAACCCCAGTGTAGGGGCTACATCCACAAAATTGCGTTTATATTTAAAAATTTACAAAAAAATGTAGTTTCAATCTATTCACTCAGCTGCAGAACCTTTCTTCCAAAACCCTCTGTGCACTCAGCTGTAGAGGTCGTCCACGCACTCAGCTAGGACTTAACCTTAAACCAAAAAATAGACCTTAGCTTCTTCGCATCACCTCATCATCATAACACAAAAGCCCTTTTTCGACTCCTTTACATAAGTACCTGTTTATACAAGTGCACTTTTACAATACCATGGGCTTAAACGATGGATACCCAAAAACTAGGGGACATTTACAAAAGGAGGGGATTCGACCCAACCCCGAAGCCCCTAAGACTATTTTGGACCACAACTCCGCTTACAAGCTTCTCACCAAAAGCACATAGTTCCAAAAATTAAGGACCTTCAATGTCTGAGCCCCAACAACTAATAAAAATAGGAGGTCCTTTCGAATAGGCTCTTTCGAGCCTATTCACCATCTCCCCCGGGGAAATTTGCGTCGGTGTCAATTTTTTACTTTTTGTTCATCTCTTTTCAATCTAGCGTACTTTTAATCTGCTGGGTAGTATAATTCAATTTATTATCATTTCCATATTCCATATTTGATATTTCAAAGTAATCTTAATACTTACCCCACGACTTCCCAATTGACCCAAAAGGGGAAAGAGATGCGTGGTAGGACTAATTAGAAAACCGGAATTGTGTATCTGTGTTTTCCTTTTCATTAATTGTTTCATCACCTATTATAAAATTAACACCTCCTTAATTCCCCAATTGATATCCACTTGGATTGAAAGAGGTTCCTGGAGGGTTTTCTTTTTAACAAGAACACCCATCTCAAAATTTACTAAAATTGACAAGACTCTAGTGTGTATGCTCTGCACTTGGCTGCGGTTCATCCGATCAGTCAAGCTATATCAAAAGCACTTGAGTGACTAGAATAATTAGGATTCATTCTCCCAAATTGACAAACCATCAGGTGAAAATCCAACACCTAGATCAAACCATTACGGTGGAAAAATACCCAAAGGAAGTGGGAACTCCTGAAAAGTGACCTCAGGGTACCGATCTCTGTCACACCCTAACGGGTGCGTTATGAACAATAGATCTAGAGAATCCATTCAGCCCACATATTCCTTGTGGGTAGCCATGAAGGTTTAGTTTTGGACATACTCCAAGTACTGTCAAGTATATCTGGAGTCCACCCCTTTGCCTAATTTTAATCAACTCATATTTTGCATTAACTTAAAACATACCAAGAGGCAATTGCAAAACATTCACTCCAAGCACATGCAAGTACATTTATTATCTATTGACTCCATTTTAAGGCACTGGCTATTTTCTTGCTATATATATATATATATAAATTGTGTCTCAGCATTGTGCTTTCGTGTGCTCATTTTGTATCTTGTCATCTATGGTTGTTTATGGTTAAATTTGAAACTCCTAAGTAACTCATTCAATTTAACATTACCATACTAAATAATTTTTCCATACTAACTTAATAGATTCTACCTCCCTTGGATTCATTAGGAGTTGAGCCTAAACGGAGGAGTCAAGAACAAGGTGATAGCCTTGACTCAAGACTTGCCCCCAAGGACACACCGAGTGGCTTGAATATTTCTGCCATGTGACCTAGGTGTGTGAAAGGTGGAAACACTTTTTGGCGCCATTGCTGGGGATAAATATTTGTATTCCTAAGTACGAATTAGCTTAAATTTTTTCTAAACAACTAAAAAGATAAAAACTTTTGATTGATCTAGTCTTTAACAAACGTAAAAATTAAAACTCGATCCATCTGGTGACTCCACTGTCTAACATTCCTTCAAGAATTTCTACCTGAAGAAACTACCAACAATTATTCAATCCTCTCCCTAATCTCGAAAGGTTCATTAGGGAAATATTGATAGGCATACTTCTCGTAGAAACCTTGAACATTTAAGATACCAATCCCTCTCAAATATCCATCACATATTGGTAGAGAGTCATACCTTCCAATCTCAAGAAATGACAAAAAAATTCAAACCCCTTGACCTTTCTTAGATAGTAGGTAGTCCTCATGACATTCCGAATGATGCTATCAAGAAGCTCCCCATATTCCAGGGAAATAATTCCATCACTGCCAAGTCTCACATCTGAAAGTTTTATAAGCACCTGGTCAGTTATTGCAATAGTGCTGCCCATAACCATGAAGATGTCAAAATGAAGCTCTTTTCCTTATCCTTAGAGGATTATGTTACGGAATGGTACTCCTACCTTGGTGATGATTCATATAAAACTCTTAATGAATTCCTAAAGGGTTTTAAGAAGAAATGGGGCGAAAATAAAGAGCCAAGACATCTTCTTGCTACCCTTCATAACATAAAGAAGATGGAGAATGAAACCATTGATGAATTTAATGCTAAGGTCAGGCATGTGGTTGCGCACCTCCCGAGAGAAATCAAGACAAAGGATGCCTCCATCCTCATATCCCGAATCAAAGCTTTCACTGATGATTTGAGGTACCAGTTAAGGGACAAAGAGCTGACCAATCTAAAAAATGCTCAGGAATTGGCCGAGAAAATAGAAAAGAATATGCATTCTTCAGGAAAATCCAACATTCTAGGTTACACTAGGGGAAACACATCATACAACAAAGAGAAAGGAAAATCCATTGAATTAGAGGAAAAGAAAACCTCTAAATACCCCATGGAAAAGGTAACTAACATGATAAAATAATTGGTTACTAGTGAAAACCAAATCATGGCAAATCATTCTGCACAACTGAATCAGATTCAGAACATAATAGTCACAATGGAAATAAATAATGGACCTAGGAAATTTCAGCCTAAATAGAATCAGATGTATAAGAAGAAAGTTCCTCAGCAAGAACCTAGAATTCCAAACCAGTTAGACTCAACTAACCTGGTAGAAGAAGTCATTCCATGGTGCATGCCTTGTGATCAATTCCACCAAGAAATCACTTGTTATATCGCAAACCAGGTTATGGAACATGAAATGGCCAAGGTCAGTAACTAGGAAACAACATCAGGTGATTCTGATCATGTGTACATGGTAGGCCGAACCTATCCTTTATCAAACCAGCATTGGCAGTAGGCCACGAATTATAGTTACGAGAAGGATATCCTTTCCAACCTTTATGGTGTAATTCCTTCTCCAGAATTAATTAAGGAAATGAAGGAGGCTAGATTCAAGGGATTAGTGTATCAAAGAAAGGAGAATCCATCACCATCTAAACAATACAAGCCAAAGGTGTTAGTTTTTCAACATTCAAGATAACATTTTGATCTTAGGATCTTTTAACTGAGAGAATAACAAGAACAGCAATAAAACACAAGCACAACACAAGAGACAAGAGACACAAAGAATTTTCCTTGGGGAAACCATAAAGGAGAAAACCCCGCAACTTCCTCAGAGAGAGAATCAACACAAAAAGGTAAAACCAAAAAACAGTAAAATGATCTCTCGACAGTAGCAGTCTCTCTCTCTCTCTCACTGAGAGAGATTCTCCTCTCTCACTCATGTGCTCCAATGAGTGAGTGTATGTATGAGAATGATAAATAGAGAGGCTCTCACTCTCTATTTATATTCTTCTGTTCACTTGGAACCCACTCCAACAAGTTGACCTCACTTAACAATTACTTACTAGAGTCAGCATCTCTAGGAGTGTCTAATAACCCTAGTGCCCCACCACTTGTGGGGACTTTGCCTCCTCCGAACAATAGGAGGATAACACAATGGTGGGGACTATTTCCCCAACTTATAATGACTCACCTAGGGTCGAATTCACTAGGATAGCCTAATAACCCAAGGGCCCCACAACTATGTGGACTTTAACCCTTGACCAATAGGAGGGTTACCCACAATGACTCGACATGACTTTCTCATTATAGAAACTTCCCGAAATAAACATCGGGGTATGACATGACTCAACTACATTACAAAACATCTCAGAATAAACATTGGGTTACAATACATAAGAAATACGGATGAATACATTCCGAAGTTACAATTACATCAACACTCCCTCTTAACTAGGAATGTATTCTTTCGACACAATTTATTAGTACAAGTCTTCTTCTCTGTATCATCTGAATCATCGTCAACTTCTCATCATATTCATCTTCAAGTCATATTCATCTTTAGGTCATCTTCATCTAGATCTAGATCATCATCACTGGATCTAGATCATCACTAGATCTGGGTCATCATCACTGGATTTGGATCATCTCTCGATTTGGATCATCACTGGATATCATCACTAGATCTAGATCATCACTGCTGGATCTGGATCATCTCTCGATATGGATCAACATAACTAGATTTGGATCATCACTCGATCTGGATCATCATCATTGGACTGGATCTGGATCATCACTCGACCTAGATCATCACTGTTGGATCTAGATCATCACTCGATATGGATCTCTCGAAGTCATCATAACTGGATCTGGATCATAGCTCAATCTGGATCTCATCTAGTCATCATCATGTGTGTTATCTCATCATAGGAATTTCTACAGAGCCAGCCTTCTTTCATGCTAGTTGTAGGTCTTCTCCCAACACTTACATCTAACCTACTTGTAAGAAAGGCACGCCCAACACTCACATATGATCATGTAGAAACCTACAATCACATCAAAAAGGCTCAGCACTCACATTCACTAGCATGATAGGACATCACATCACTAACATCTATGAAAATGCTTCAGCACTTATATCTGACCTGGAAGGAACTAAATCCTCTCACCATTTCCAGAAAGGATTGCACTCACATCTCACCTGGAAGGAACTGAATCCTCTCACCATGACAGAATGACCCCCAGTCCTAGACTGAGATACCTGGTAACGGATCAGGTGCCTCCATTCTCCTGGAGAATGGAAGTTTCTCTTATATCTGACCTGCTAGGAACCAAATCCTACACCCTCTCCAGAATGGCCTACACTCACATCTGACCTGGAAGGAACCAAATCCTCCACCCTCGTCAGAAAGGCCCCCACTCCCAGACTGAGATACCTGGTAATGGACCAGGTGCCTCCACTCTCCCAGAGAGTGGTAGTTTCCCTTACATATATCCTACTCGACAGAATGGCCAGCACTCATATCTGACATGGGAGGAACTTAATCCTTTAGCCATGACAGAATGGCTCAGCCCTTATGTTTGACCTGCTCGTCAGAATGGCTCTCTCAGTCGTGGACTGAGTGCTATTGGTAACTGACAAGGTACCTCCATTCCCAGAATGGTAATCAACACTCATATCTGACATGGAAAGAACCAAATCCTCTCACCATGATAGAATGGCTCAACCCTTATATCTGACCTACTCATCAGAATGGATATGGATCTCAACACTCATATATGACATGGAAGGAACCAAATCCTCTCACCATGATAGAATGGCTTAGCCCTTATATCTGACCTACTTGTCAGAATGGCTATGGGACTCATCACTTTCCCTTGGAGGAAACCTCAATCTAGAGAACACCAAGCTTCTCCTTGAAGTACTCAAACTTCACTCTGGCCAATGGCTTCATCAACACATCAGCTATATGTTCCTCTGTCACAACATAATGGAGCTTCACTGTTCCCCTCTGCACCATATCCTTGATATAGTGATACTTGATCTCGATATGCTTCGACTTGTCATGGAACACTAGATTCTCTAACAACTTCACGCAACTCTGGTTGTCACAATGTATACAAGTAGCATCCATCTAGAGATCAAATAAATCAGATAGTAACTTCCGCAGCCATACTGCCTCACAACTAGCTGAACAAGCTATGACATACTCTACTTTAGCTATACTCAGTGCCACACAATATTTCTTCCTGCTAAACCAAGAGATCACACTTGATCCCATACTAAAGCAACACCCTAAAGTGCTCTTCCTATCAATGGCACTTCCTGCCCAATCTGAATCAACATAACCCTCTAGGTTAATCTTCTGATTCGCATCGTACTTGAGCCCATAATCAATTGTACCCCTCAGGTACCTTAGAATATGCTTTGCAGCAATCAAGTGAACATTTCTCGGATCTGTCAAGAACTGGC
>LPNX011012747.1:28814-40532 GCA_001517045.1 Pseudotsuga menziesii
TCTCGTGTTCGTCAGGTACATCAATGATCCAATCATCTGATGATACATCATAGCATCAACCGTCTCTGATGAAGCATCACTCAATAGCTTCATGTTTGATGCCATAGGTGTGGTCATGCATTCCATCATCCTGAACCTATTCAGGATCTCTACTGCATACTTCCCTTTTCCACACCTCCATGCCTAGAAAATAGTGCATTGACACATAACACAAGCATCACTGGTCTTCCACCTTCAACCTTGAAGAAAATATTGGAATCCACTTTACTCTCAGTAAATCCTAGATTCATCAGTAATATGCCCATCCTATTGTACCATGTTGAACCTCAAGATATTCTATAGTCACTCCCTCTGAAGCGAAGCATCATACTCCCTCTGTCTTCTATGCTCTATGCACTGAAAACATTATGTACCGGAGTGATAAGTAGCTTCCTATGCTACTAGTATTTTATGTATCCATCTAGTGTATAGAATCTCATCTTCAACCTTGTAGCAAAGGTTAATATCTTCATCAATCTCATCATGTATGTGTTTCAATTCTTACTGGCTGCAAATGTCTCTCCGTAGTATATGCCTTCTTTTTGCGAGAAGCCTCATGCTATGAATCTTTCTTTGTATCCCACAATGTTTTCATCTACTACATGATGGAGCTACGAACTTCCCTTCACGTATTGATACTGCATCCTAGACATCATTCTTCTTGAACTGGACTTCCATTTCTTCTTGGTTACTTCTTCATGGCTGGAATGTTCTATATCAATGATGTCGCTGTATTCATCATATTATTCTTCATTTTGAAATGTCATCACTTGTTCTTCGGAACAAGTCTCATTCTTCTTTGCTTGCAGGAGATTATGTATGAGGTCTTTCCTACAAGACAAATGAATTTGTATGGTTAGAAACATTTTATAAGGAATATTTATATTGGCAAGTTCTTATGCATAAATACATGATCATGCAACTACTTTAGCCAATACAACATTCATCCATATCTAACTAAAACTTTCTAGATGCCTTCCATCTCTACCAGGACAACATTGAGATTGTGCACTAATCCAATATGTCAGTAAAGAGGTTTCATTCTAGATAAGTAGCAATGGAGAGTTTGTATAGCACCATGAGCTACTTACCCATCACATGCATATTAGTAGTATACTGTCGTTAATACAAACATCCTATCATGCATAATACATCAACTAAATATAAATAAATACATAACAAAATAATGAAATGTGAATTTAATACTTATCTTTATTTATTTTGTAGGTAGACTCCTTCTTGAGCCTTTAGCTTCATTGTCTTCTTTATTCATAATAGCATAATTTCTTATCCAAGCTCTCTAGATGGATAAGAGGTTCTTTAAGAATCGAGTCCTTCATATTCCTCATAGCTTGAGGGATCTTCTTTCGATGGTGAGAGCTTGTTCTTCAATTGCTTCCATCTTCTCTTATCTTCTTATGGGTAGAGCTTCTTCTTCTTCCCAAAGTCTGCTGAAAGTGATCACTTCTTTCTGGCACAAATTCCTTGCATGAATGAATCCAATGATCTTGGGAGGCAATTCAAGGTGGCCATCACCACTTCTGCATTCTTCACTTTTTCTTTTACCACTTCAAGTTTTTCTTTGATTTGAGAGACCCTTATGACTGCATGGTCTCTACATTCTGGATCTTCACATTCTTCAATTGGTTTCTTAAGGTCATCTTCTGATGTATGTTCTTCCCTTCAAATAGCTTGGTAAAGGAATCAAACCTCATCGGTGTATTTAGGGAAGACACTTGTGGTACAAGTTGATCTGTGACTGAATCAACCATGATCTTCTTGTCCTTTACCAAGTTCTTCTTGTGTAAGGCTTTCAGCCTCATCTCCCTCTGGAACTGGAACCTCTCTACTCATGTAGGTGTCCAATCAATTTTATTTAGAGAGATCAAATACTTCCATGCTTGGAATTTTTCAACTTCACCAAGCTTATTATCAAGCTGATGTGATAGATCACTTTGAAATGAGAACCTCAAATGAAAATAGCAAAGGATTAGATCTTACCGATTTGAGGTGTCCGTCTTGGTTCCAGAGCTGGCTGATCTAGGGTTTGTCACAGAAACCATAATTTTCAAAACTTGGAATCTTTTAGATCTGATTGGATAGACAGATATATCTCTTCAAATGGAGCTTTCCAATGTACTCCTTTCCTGAAAACAGTGGAGGGAACCTTCCGGAACAGGAAGCCCTAGTTTTCCAATTTCTTCTATAGAAATGTTTGTCACCGTTTCTGTGATATCTCTAAAATTACTGCTCCTCTGTGTCTTAAATTTTGCACTGTGGTAACCTCATATGTCCCGGATACAACATCATATTTTTCATCAGAATTGGTTTCTCCAATTGGGATTTATGATCATTTTCCCAAGGTGACCTGTTACAGGAATGTTCAGAACAACAAAGTTGTACAGCATGCCACGTGTCACTGGTTCATCTTCTAAGTATGATATTTGGAATACCAAAATTAAATTCCGTGCCCTTTATGGAACATCTTTAGTAATTCCATTTGGACCTCTGTATCCCAATATATTGTAATTCTCCATAGGTGTCCTGTTTAGGGATGAATTCTAGAAGAGGCTGGAACCCTAAATTGGAGGGATCTTATCTCCCATAATATAGAGAATATGAGGATGAAATTTGGATATAGTGTACATCAGGATTTTATACTTGACCCCTACAATTTTTATCTCCTGATCCTTTTCCAATCTCAAGATATAGAGAATGTACCAAAACTTAGCAGTTTTAGTATTTAGGGTTTTTCTAGCTCGGGGTCAAACTAGGGTTTGAATTTCTCGGAGTTTCACCCAACCAAATTTCTTGATCCAAGTCTCTAAAATTCGATTTTTATGAGTAGAAAAATCCTATGCTGGGCTCACTAAAAAATTCCTCTTTTTTAGAAAGCCCTAATTTCTGCATCGAAAACTGAAAATGCTTGGAATCGAATTTCGCTTTGACAGAAAGATGCGCCCTTCAATGGAGAGTCAGCCTAGCATAATTTTTCTGATGGATTGTGGAGAGAGATGAAAAAAGTAAGAATCCATAGCTTTTGTAGCTGCACAATGTCTTCTTCTTAGGTTAGCTCTGATACCATGTTAGTTTTTCAACATTCAAGCTAGCATTATGATCTTAGGATCTTTTAACTGAGAGAATAACAAGCACAGCAATAAAACACAAGCACAACACAAGAGACAAGAGACACAAAGAATTTTCCTTGAGGAAACCATAAATGAGAAATCCCCACAACTTCCTCAGAGATAGAATACACAAAAAAAGGTAAAATCGGAAAACAGTAAGATGATCCCCCAACAACAGCAATCTCTCTCTCTCTCACTGAGAGAGCTTCTCCTCTCTCACTCATTCACTCCAATGAGTGAGTGTATGTATGAGAACGATAAATAGAGAGGCTCTCACTCTCTATTTATATTATTTTGTTCACTTGGAACCCACTCCAACATGTCAGCCTCACTTAACAATTACTTACTAGAGCCGACATCTCTAGGAGTGTCTAATAACCCTAGTGCCGCACCACTTGTGGGGACTTTGCCTCCTCCGAGCAATAGGAGGGTAACACAATGGTGGGGAATATTGCTGCAACTTACAATGAATCACCTAGGGTCAACTTCACTAGGATATTATAATAACCCAAGGGCCCCACAACTATGGGGACTTTAACCCTTGACCAATAGGAGGGTTACCCACAATGACTTGACATGACTTTCTCATGATAGAAACTTCCTGGAATAAACATCGGGGTATGACATGACTTAAATACATTACAATACATCCTAGAATAAACATCAGGTTACAATACATAAGAAATATGGATGAATACATTCCAAAGTTACAATTACATCAACAAAAGGTAACCGCTCCTCCCCTCCCATATCCTCCTATTGTCCGTGAATCAAATATTGATATGGGAGAATGGATTAATACTGCTAAGATTCATGTTTATGTAACTGATGTCCTTAAAATTCCTGGTTAAAAAGAAAATTTGTTGAAATCCTTAGAGGATATTCAAAGTAAAGCTCATAATATTGTCAAAGAGGATCCTCTTCCTAATAACAATGCTATATTTGAAGCTAAACATATTGAACCTATAGATATGCCTATATTCCTCAACAGTGTTGATCCGAGGAGAGAAGACCACCTACCTTTTTATGTCTCCCTCTTAGTTGATAACCTTCTCCTTCATAACTGCATGTTAGATTCAGGTGCTTCATCAAATGTCATGATAAGAAAAGTAATGGAACAACTAAATCTAAGGGTCACCTGACCCTACCACAATGTGTGTGCCATGGATGCAAGAGAAGTTGAAGTGGTAGGGATAATCTTAAATTTACAGGTTAAGTTGGTTAAGTATCCTGATATTGACATGTCGATGGATGTGGTAGTGATAGATGTTCCAGATAATTGGGGTATGTTTCTATCTAGAAAATGGGCCACAACTCTTGGTGGGTACATTCAAATGGATTGGACATATGCTACTATACATGCATCAGAGAACACTAGGGTGATTCTCCATAGAGAGAAGCTAAGGAAATGACATGTAGAAAACCCTAAGAATCCCGAAAATGAATTTGTTCATTTCACTGATAACTTTGGAAACTATGCTATTTTGTCAAATTTCATGGTCCCTATTAAGGAAAACATTAAAAATGAAAAGATCGATGAAGTTTGGAAAATGTAATTTGACGGGGCTTATTCAAAAGCCAGAAAAGTTGCGGGCATCGTGATCGTTTCTCCTTCAAATAAAGTCTACAACTTTGCTTCCAGGTTAGAGTTTGAAGCGTCAAACAATGTAGTCGAGTATGAAGCATTGCTCCTAGGGTTAGAAACTGCTAAAGATATGGGGATAAAGATGTTGAACATAAAAGGTGATTCAGATTTAGTTGTCCTCCAGATTAAGAATCGGTATCAATGCAAAAATGATAGACTAAGAAAGTATAGAAATGCCACATGGGACACTATGGAGTGGTTTGATGCACTTAACATTCAAAAGATCCATAGGGAAATGAAAGAGTTAGTAGATAAATTGGAAGTAGCAGCATCCACCCTCCAGCCATCAAATGAAATGATTAGTGGGAATGGAAAGATGGAAATTAATTTCAGACCTTCAATTCTAGATAATATAGATCACTGGCAGGTGTTTAAAGATGATGAGAAACTCTTGAGATTCATCCAAAATATACAAGAGTTTGAAGGTTGCAAGATCAGTTATCAGCAGGAGGGTAAATAGTATCAGGAGTGCGAGGATAATGTAAGGAATCACATCCTGAGTTGCCTTATAGCTTTCAAGAATATTTTTGATCTACAGGATCATCATAATAAACAAAAGGAAGAAATAAAGATTTGGAATTAAATGGAAATAAACATAGGAACTGACAAGGACCCCAAGTTAATAAAAATTGGAAAGGGTACTTCAGAAAAGGAAAGGAACAATTTGATCAACTTAATCAAAGAGTATAGAGATGTGTTGGCCTTTAGTTATGATGAGCTTAAATCCTATCGGGAGGATGTGTTTCAACACACTATTCCCCTTACAGAAGAAGCTAAGGAGGTCAAACCTTTCCGACAAAAACTTAGGTGAATAAATCCTAAGTTGGACCCCATTGTGCAGAAGGAACTTCAGAAGATGTTAGCAGTAGGGATCATAGCACCTACAAGGCATTCATCTTGGTGCTCCAACTTAGTTGTGGTCAGAAAGAAGAATGGGTTAGTTAGAATATGTATAGATTTTGGAAATCTAAATACATCATGCCTCAAAGATAATTATTAATTAATCGACATGGAAACATTGCTTCAAAGAGTAACTGGATCAGGAATGATGTCCACGTTGGATGGCTTTTCTGGTTATAACCAAGTGTTGGTAAATAAGGAGGATCAACATAAGACTACATTCACCACACCTTGGGGTACCTATAAATTTCTAAGAATGCCTTTTCGCTTATTGAATGCGGGTGCCACCTTCCAAAGAGTCATGGGTTTTGCCTTCAAAGAACTTATACAAAAAATAATTGAAATATATCAATATGACTTAACTGTTTTTTCAAAGGAAAGATCTGACCACATAAGTCATCTTAGGCAGGTTTTTATAAGATGTTGGAAATATGGTATTTCCTTGAACCCCGCCAAGTCAATATTTAGAGTTGATGAAGGCAAGTTGTTGGGGCACATCATTTCTAAGGATGGTGTCAAGGTTGATCCTAAGAGAGTTGAAGCCATTAAGAAAGTCCCCTTGCCTTAGAATCTAAAATCTCTCTAGTCTTTTAATGGTCAAATCAATTTCATAAGAAGATTCATCCCAAATTTAGTAGAATTAATGAAACCTCTACAAAAGTTATTAAAGAAAGATGCTAAGTTTGAGTGGACGGATGAAGGGAAAGTTACATTCAAGTCTATTAAAAATGCCATATCCATGTCCCTAGTCTTGATTAGTCCAGATTATTCCATGGAATTCTAGATATTTTCCTTTTCCTTAGAAGACACCATTGTCGGTGTTTTGCTTCAAAAGAATAAGGAGGGACAAGAGCAACCTATAGATTTTAAGAGTATAGCCTTGCAAAATTCAGAGTTGAAGTATACCATCATGAAGAAATAGGCCTATGCTCTCGTCAAGTCACTTAAACATTTCAGAACTTATGTAGGTTACTCCAAAATCATTGGGTATGTACCCCATGTAGCTGTCAAGGATATCATGTCTCAATAGGATTGTCTAGGAATTAGGGGTAAGTGGGTTTCAAAAATTCAAGAGTATGATTTGGAGATAAAACCTACTAAGTTAATTAAGGGACAAGGTCTTGCAAAGATGTTGACCCAAGTAAATGAAAAGGCCTTAGGAATAATATTCCATAACAGTGATTCAAAACAAAATGTATTAGACAAGCTTCAGAGATTAGAGTAGCACCCTTGGTACACCGACATCACTTTTTTCCTCCACAACCTTACATGCCCCAATCACTTACTTGGAAATAAAAGAAGAGCATTAAGGTTAAAATCAACTAAGTATTGTTTGACAAAAGATGGTTTGGGTTGGAGAAACCCCGATGGTTTAATACTTAGATGTGTTGATGAACCTGAGTCCAAAAAACTCATGGTTGAGTTCCATTCAGGATTTTGTGGTGGACATTTTGCAGCAGGAACAACCACCCATAAAATCCTTAGAGCAAGCTACTATTGGCCAAACCTATTTTCAGATGTGCACAAGGCTATTAGAGTTTGCCCCCGATGTCAGTTATTCACTGAAAAGCAACAAATTAAGGCCTTGCCTTTAAATCCAATAGTATTCCAAGCCCCTTTCCAGCAATGGGGGCTTGATTTCATCGGTAATTTCAAAGATAACTCGAGAAATGGTTATTCTTGGATTCTTACTGCCACTAATTATTTTGCTAAGTGGGTAGAGGTGATACCCACCAAGAAGGAAACCAATGCTATAGTCATGTATTTCTTAGAAGATAAGATTATCACAAGATTCGGTGTGCCATCCAAAATCATCATGGATAATGGCCCGTGCTTTATTTCCTTTGAGATGTCATCTTTCTATTTCAAGTACGACATTGTCCTATCCCACTCATCCAATTACTATCCCCAAAGAAATGGTCTAGCTTAATCAAGTAACAAGAACTTAATGACCATGATAAAAAAAATTGTGGGTGACAATAAGAAGGCTTGGGATAGCAAGATCAAATTAGCATTATGGTCCGACATAATCACCAAGAAAAGCTCAACTAGGAGGAGCCCTTTCGAACTAGTCTATGGCCTAGATGTCACCTTACCAGTCCATTCAAAGCTTCCAGCTTATCAGCTTCTACAGACCTTACAGGCCATTCAGAATAGAATAAACCAGTTGATCGAGCTAGATGAGAGTAGAATAAATTGTCTTGACCAGAGTATTAGAAATTCAGACAAGGTCAAGAGAACCTTTGATAAGTCTACCCGGCCAGGATCCTTCCAAGTAGGTGACACAGTTTTGCATTGGGACAAACGACGGGAGAAACCTGGGAAACATGGAAAGCTCGACAGCTTATGGTTGGGACCGTACATCATCGATGAAATAGAAAGAATGAACTCCTTCTATCTAAATGACCTAGAAGGAGAAAGGTTGAGCCTGCTAGTGAATGGTTTCCTCATCAAGTTGTTTTTCACCGAGACAGTTTGATGCCTTTATTGGCATCGGTGGTTTCAGGGCCAATTTATAAACCTTACCCTTCCTGTATTTCTAAATTTTATATATCATGTTGTTGTATCATAGATATTGTTGTATTATAGTTATTTTGTACCATGTTTGAAAATTTTCGTTTGTATATTAGTTTTGTAAAATATTCCCTTTTGCACATCATAGACTAATTATGTACATCAGTTTGCTTTTATAGTTAATTTTTTATATATACATGTTACTGACAAACTCTAATTGCTATGCAGGACGCAGAGATTCCATATTTCTCACATCCTCTCATTTGAATAGAAGATCAGTCAAAGAATGTGTCCGTAGATGGATCTAGAATGTTACCACCTAAGTTGTACTTAGTGGTTTTTTATCAAGTGAGCCTGGTGAACTGGACAAGGATAACTTGTTCGGACTTCAGAAGACCTTCAGTATTGCTTCTGGGAAGCTTTGTTGTACTATATCATATGTTCATACCCCATGGGGGAATTGTAATAAATGTTCTAGCATGATAGTGTCTGTAAAAGACTCGGTCTCTTGGACTTTATTTGTCAATTCGATCAGCCCAGGGTGTTTTTTCCCTTGGTTATTATTGGTTGTTGAATAAACGACTGATAATTTCTGAGTTTTCACTCCATACCTCCAAAGTTGGGGTGTTCGGCTTGGAATTTAGGCCTATTGAGGTTATTAGAGTCTAGTGTCAATGTATAAACATGCTAGACATCATGGTCGAGTCATATGAACATGTCTAGGTCCCCCTAGGTTTTTTCAATTTTTCAAATTTTTGGTTTTTTCAGTGTTTTTTATAAAAATTTAATTTTTCCAAAACTTAGCCTATTTTTAAATAGTTTAATTGGAAAAATTTATTTTGTAATAAAAGTGGGCCAAATAATTTGTTTCAGTCATGTAGGTGCTCATTTTCAAGCTAAGACCACCATGTAAACCCATGGACCCCCTATTTCCTAGTTTTGAGTGATTTTCCATCACTCGGGTCAGAAAGCCCCAAAAATCAATTATTGATTATTTTAATTAATACATTGATGAATAATGGAGCAAATACAGAATCATAGATTAGTGGATTCTCAGCCAATTTGAGTAAAATCAGTCAGATCTGAACCAGATTGACTGGATCTAACAAATCCTTGACTGAAGGAGGTGATCAAATCAGATCCAGAGTTGATCTTCAGCATCCTTTATGGGAAATTTCTCCCTCTCTCTCTCCTCCAGACATTTTGGCTCATCTGGATGAGTTTTGGTGGATGCTTCAGTCAACAGGTTGAGGTGTCAGTCAGATCAGCTCTCCGATTGACAATTGCAGTCAGTGAGACTCAGATCTGGCTCAGTTAGACATAGATCAGGCATTTATGGACTCTCCTTCAGCTACAATGGTCTATGTCCTTGGGATTTGTGCCCCCTGGGCTAGATCTCCTATTTTTTGTATAAATAAAGCTCAGGCTTCCTCTTCCAAGCTAGTTAGAGTTGGATTGAAGGGCTTGCTATTGTAATACTGTTGTAATATTTTGATTGTTGGAATAAAGAAGCTTTGTAGGCCAAATGGTGTAGTGGTCTCATGTGTGTGGATTAAGCATTGTCTTATGGCTATTGATGTTGCTGACTTTTCTCTCAATTTCTGCATTTGAACCTTGTCTGGCTTGAATGATTCAGCTGAATCAATAGATGTATAGTTGGGAAAGTAAGGTTACTTTTTTTTTCTATATCTCATAGCATATATGTTTGAGGATCTAGATTATACATTTTTAATAAGTTTATTTGCATGTAATTCTTGTCTCTTTTTCATACATATATCCATATCTCATGAGGTTTCGTGCAGGATTGTGTGATTAGCTTTCAGGTAGCAAGGATTGGAAGAGCTGTGGATCTAGTTTGAATCCACTATACATCCAAAAACTTTGTGAATGCATTTCCCCTCTATATTCCACTAATAAGTTTCCATTGCAGATCCATCCAACAATGGGCCTTTCCCCTTCTCTTCCTCCTTTCTATTAAATCAATCTTCCGGTTACCTATCTCTTCCTCTTATGATTAGATATAGATATAAGAATTGAATATATATTGTTAGATCTATTTTATAATATTTTTTCTTCTTATATCTATAATTTCATAAAGAATATCAGTTCATAAAGATACATAGACTAGGTGTAGGAAATTCCATTTTCGCAAGTAGCTAAAGCATAGATCTAAAGCTTTCTCATAAGGTACATTCCTTTTTTGTTATTCAAAAATTTAAATTCTGCAATAAAATTGCACATCTCATTGGCTGCCCAAACAACAAGCCAAGATCCCAAGGAAAGCTTGCTTTCCTTGGTTCCTTTTTGCAGAAATTAGATTACCTCTGTTTAACAATTTTTACTTAGTTTTTTTTTGGTATTTAGCGTGGCAACCCAAAACACTTTTAAACTGTTTTTGGGCACATTTCATTTTAATTGCTCACTATTTTTTAGCAGGTCTAACATAAAAGAGAAGGAGACTCTACCAAATTTCTGACTCTTGGACGAACCAGAGCTTCTCGAAAGCTTCCCCCACCGCTGTGTTTTAATTCAAGCTTGTTACAAGCTTGTTGTAAGCCTTTGGATCCCAGATAACAAGGACCAAAGTGCATGAATTTCAATTTTCTGATATTGTAAATCGCTGCTAATAAAAATATGAGGTCCTTTCGAATAGGCTCTTTCGAGCCTATTCACCATCCCCACTCGGGGGATTTGCGTCGGTGTCAATTTTTTACTTTTTGTTCATCTCTTTTCAATCTAGCATAGTTCTAATCTGTAGGTTAGTATAATTTGATGTATTATCATTTCCATATTCCATATTCCATATTTGATATTTCAAAGTAATCTTAATACTTACCCCACAACTTCCCGATTGACCCGAAAGGGGAAAGAGATGCATGGTAGGACTAATTAGAAAACCGGAATTGTGTATCTGTGTTTTCCTTTTCATCAATTGTTTCATCAGATATTATAAAATTAACTCCTCCTTGATTCCCCTATTGAGATCCACTTGGATCGAAAGAGTTTCCTGTAGGGTTTTCTTTTTAACAAGAACACCCATCTCAAAATTTACTAAAATTGACAAGACTCTAGTGTGTATGTTCTACACTTTGTTGTGGTTCGTCTGATTAGTCAAGTTGTATAAAAAGCACTTGAGTGACTAGAATAATTAGGATTCACTCTCCCAAATTGACAAACCATTAGGTGAAAATCCAACAACTAGATCAAACCATTACGGTGGAAAAATACCCAAAGGAAGTGGGAACTCCTGAAAAGTGATCTCGAGGCATCGATCTCTGTCACACCCTAACGCTAATGAGTGCATTATGAACAATAGCCCTAGAGACTACATTCATCCCACATATTCCTTGCGGGTAGCTGTGAAGGTTTAGTTTTGGACATACTCCAAGTACTTGGGTATATCTGGAGTCCACCCCTTCGCCTAATTTTAATCAACTCATATTTCACATTAACTTAAAACGTACCAAGAGGCAATTGCAAAACATTCACTCC
>LPNX011012768.1:0-21698 GCA_001517045.1 Pseudotsuga menziesii
ATAGATTTTAAAACAACATTACCTACCTCGTATTAAAATTCAATAGCCATAACTCTCTCATCTAGTAAAATTGTTGTTCCCATTTGATAAGTGCAGTTCCGAAAAGTAATATGATGTGTTTTGAAATGATAGAGAAGTTATATATGTAATCATATTGAAGTTACTAAAAAGAATTTGGGAATAGCACATGAATTGGGAGTATGTTATTAAATGAAACCTAGTAACAAAAAGTTGTGAGTGTCATCATTATGTATCATTCTCTCCATGTGTTTTGAAATGATAGAGAAATTATATATGTAATCATATTGAAGTTATTAAAAATAATTTGGGGATAGGACATGAATTGGGAGTATGTTATTAAATCAAACTTAGTAACAAAAAGTTGTTAGTGTCACTATTATGTATCATTCTTTTCATTTGTTGTTATCATCACCATTGTGGAAGTTGTTGGGAGCAATTATTTCTCCAAACCTTGTATGAGAGAAATCAAGTCAGGTCGGCATAGTTAAAATTTTGCAATAACAGGGCTAAAGATCTACCCAATCATATCAAAATAAAGATTAGTTTAGTTGGTAAGACAGTCCATACTTGCATTGAAGATGTTCTACAGGTTGAAGTAATGACACCGTGTTTTTTTGTTCAATATTTAAATTTACATCCACCGTATTGAGTACTGCGATTTGTAGATGCATCAAAATTCCATCAACAGAAGCTTCGACTATTCAAAAATTTTGTTAAGTATCAAGTTTCTGGCAGAGTCTATAGTCCTACCAAAATTACCCCAAAAGGGAATCATAAGATGACACATGGTAGTTGTAGAGTGGGCATCATCGTGCTCAAAGAGGAAGTGTAAATGAAATTTCCCAGGAGAAGAATTAATAGATTTAGTCTGACAGTGTATCAAATGTTGACAAGTGGTAATAGCTAAGTGATCGTCAAAATGCTCACACTAGCCAAATAAATAAAAGTGTTTTAGAGGAGTCTTGATTGAGAATCCTTGCCGTGATGACAAGTGGTAGAACTTGAGTGGTTATTGGTGTGCACATATTGGAGGTGACAACAAGTGTGTTTGAGGGAAGTACCAACAGTGCAATTCCCATAGTGTATCAGACCCTCGATATCAGAGTTGTGTGAAGGTTTCATTAGAAGAAAACCCAATAGGAAAGTTCCCTTGGGACACATACGAATCAGAGTTTGCATTTTGGGGAGTGCAGTGAGAGGTAGTGTTTGAAAGGGTGATGGTTGAAGACCAATAACCAATCAAGGTGCATCTGATCATTCATTAAGGAGAAAAGGTCAATATGTGATATCCAATGGCTAGATCCTATTGTCGATGATAAGATATTTGTACAATCCAATAGTGTTTGGGAGGTTTTGTTTTACGACGATTTAGTCATTTGTTTGTATCATTTTTGGCTTGATGGAAATTCTAGTCACTCAGAAAATATCACTCATGTATAAATATGTATTTTTTTCCTATCAATATCTATAGGAATAAATGAACATAACAAGNATTTGTTTGTATCAGTTTTGGCTTGATGGAAATTCTAGTCACTCAGAAAATATCACTCATGTATAAATATGTATTTTTTTCCTATCAATATCTATAGGAATAAATGAACATAACAAGTTTTTTCTTTTTTTGTGTCTTTAGGTCTATTTTTTCTAAGTATTGGTGCATTTATAAACTCATATGTATCCAACAATTGGTATCAGAGAAAATCTAATGGCATTGAGATAGTCTCTGTCGGACATATTTTTTGTTGATTCAACCAACAAAGTTGAAGAGAGAGTTGATTTCTCCATTGTAAAAATTGTTTGAGATGTAATCTCTAGGAGTTGAACAAGTTTTTGTTGAGTGGTAGTAGTATTGAAGGTTTGTAATTTTTGGTTCTATGTTGATATAACTATTCTTGTGATCCTATTGAGCTTGTTTGTTCTCTAGTTGTGTAATCAAATGTTGAGAGGTTGAAAGAGCTTTGTGAAGGATATGCAAGCAAATTCAATTTGTTGTGCAGATCACTCTTGTTGTGAGCTAGGCAGATTTGTACATTTGCGAGTCTTAAAGAGAACAAGCCTAAAGGTTGTTGGGCATCTTTTGTTGAGACATTTGAGCTCTAGGAAAATTATGCTCACTGTTGTGACCATGCTAATTCTTCAATTTTGGTTTGAAAGAGAAGGAATTCTTTGGATTAGCGAAAGCTACATTTTTATCTATGTTGTAGGTGCCTCTCTCCATTTCAAGTGAGAAATAGTTAGTGATCATGTTGGCTATTATAAAACAAGTCCTATAATTTACCAAAGATGAGTGAATGGCGGTTTATCTTGCATGTTATTTCCAAAACTCCTCATAATCGAGTTGAGCATAATAGGTCTATGTGTGAGTAGAGCGATGGATGGAATTTGAGAAGGTCATAGCCTATAGTGTCATGAGAAGACAAGGAGAAGCTAAATGTATTTGGAAACTATGACTGAGGAAGAGGAGACAAAAATAAAGACATATGAGTTTACCTCTTTAAGTTGTCAATCTAAAGTGTGTTTAATGTAATATGGGTCATAAGAAAAGACTAAAATAAATTAGGAGAAGAATCATAAGAGTTGAATCAAGGTATTCTGTAGAAATATTTTGTAAGGTTCCATATGAATAACAAGATTCCATACATCAAGAATATAATAAATAATAAATTTAAGATAATGGTTGTAGCATGGATCTAGAATCACCCTTATTTTTCACCGGTAAAAATTTTGAAGTCTAATCTACTAAGATGGAAATGTTTCTTCATTATGAAGATTTATGGTAATTGGTTAAGAATGGATTTGGTGACCCCCGTGATAAGGCAAGGGATCCCTCAGTTCTATATTTCATCCAGCAATCTCTGGATGACATTATTTCAAATTTTGTAGACAAAAGACACTGATAGTCCCATTAACATGGAAAATTTTGATGTATGTACTCCTATCTATGTTTTAGTTTATGGGAAAGATGCCCTTGTATATGAATTTTGACCTTTGCGAAAACAATTTCAAATAGACTTTTAAATATAGGTGTACCTTTTTCTCTTGCAACAACAACTCATTTGAATATAATACAAATTATGGTTATGTAGTGAATGTAAACGTATTCTTGTATTGAAGTTTACAAATGTTTTCTAACTACAAATTTTCATTGTCATTATTGTTTTGGATATTTTGTACTTGATTTCATGATTCCTAAATGTTAGATTTTGATCATTTAAGCTAGCATTATGATCTTAAGATCTTTAACTGAGAGAATAACATGCACATTAATAAAACACAAGAGACAAGAGACACAAAGAATTTTCCTCAGGGAAACCATAAAGGAGAAACCCCACAAATTCCTCAGAGATAGAATTAGCACCAAAATAGAAAAACCCAAAACATTAAGATGATCTCCATAGCTTTTGTCTCTCTCTCACACTGAGAGAGATTCTCCTCTCTTACTCATGCGCCCCAATGAGTGAGTGTGTGTGTGTTGTGAGTGAGATAAATAGAGAGGCTCACTCTCTATTTATATTCTTTCATTCACTTGAAGTGCACTCCAACATGTGAGCCTCACTTAACAATTACTTACTAGAGCTGACATCTCTTAGAGTGTCTAATAACCCTAGAGCCCCACAACTTGTGGGGACTTTTCCCTCTACTCAACAAGGAGGGTTAACCTTGACTTAGATGGTGGGGACTATTGCCCCAACTTAAAATGACTCACCTAGGGTTGGCTTCACTAGGATAGTCTAATAACCATAGGGCCCTATAACTGTGGGGAATTTAACCCTTGACAAATAGGAGGGTTTCCCACAATGACTTGACATGAATTTCACATTGTAGAAACTTCCCGATCGAAACATCATGGCATGACATGACTCAAATACGTCCCAGAATAAACATCGGGTTACAATACATAAGAAATACAGATGAATACATTCCGAAGTTACAAATACATCAACACTCCCTCTTAAATAGAAAGGTATTCTCTCGACACAATTTATCAACACAAGTCTTCTTCTCTGTATCATCTGAACCATAGTCAAGTTCTTGTCATCTTCATCTTCAAGTCATCTTCATATTCAGGTCATCATCATCTTCAGGTCATCTTCATCTTCAAATCATCTTCATTTGGATCTGGATCATCACTCGATCTGGATCATCATCACTGGATCATCATGAAGTCTAGATCATCACTTGATCTGGATCATCACTACTGGATCATCAAGTTTAGATCATTACTTGATCTGGATCATCACTGAAGTTGGATCATCATCACATTTGGATCGTCACTTGATCTGGATCGTCATCAAGTCTGGATCATCACATTTGGATCACTTGATCTAGATCATTATCAAGTCTGGATCATCATCACAATTGGATCGTCACTTGATCTGGATCATCATCAAGTCTAGATCAACACATCTGGATCACTTGATCTGGATCATCATCATATGCTATCTCATAATGGTGCTATCTTGATTCTTCTCATCATAGGAAGTTCTACAGAGTCAATCCTATAGGCCTACCCTTCATGTAGGTCTTCATTAGTGCTTATATCTGACATTTAAGTCAGAATGGCCCACCCAGCTCTTACATATGACCTATTCTTGCCGGAAAGGCATGCCCAGCACTCACATCTGACCTCATCTTGTCAGAAAGGCCTAGCACTCACATCTGACCATGTGTAAACACATCGCGCCAGAATGGCTCAACACTTATATCCAACCATGTGCAAGCACACCGCATTGGAAAGGCTCGACACTTACATCCAACCTCATCCTGTTAGAAAGGCACAGCACTTACAATTGACCATGCTCAAAAGCACCGCATCAAAAATGCTCAGCACTTAAAAATATACCATGCACGAAGCACCACATCGGAAAGGGATCAGCACTTACAAACCAACCATGCACGAAGCACCACATCGGAAAGGGATCAGCACTTACAAACCAACCATGCACGAAGCACTGCATCGGAAAGGGATCTGCACTTAAAAACTGACCATGCATGAAGCATCGCATCAGAAAGGGCATGCACTCACATCTAATCATGGAGGAACTAATCCTACCATCACATCAGAATGGCCCCCAGTCCCAGACTAAGCTACCTGGTAACTGACCAAGCGCCTCCATTCCCAGAATGGCAGTTGCCCTTACATTTGACTTACTCGTCAGAATAGCCAACGCTCATATCTGACATGGGAGGAACTTAATACTTTATCCATGACAGAATGGTTCATCCCTTACATCTGATTAAGTGGGAACACATCCCTCTATCACATCAGAATGGATTCTCAGTCCTAGACTGAGTTTTCCTGGTAATTGACCAGGTGCCTCCATTCCCAAAATGGTAGTTACCCTTACATCTGTCCCACTCGATAGAATGTCCAGCACTCATATTTTACATGGAAGGAGCCAATCCTCTCACCATGACAGAATGGCTCAGCCCTTACATCTAACCACGGAAGGAACCAATCCTCTCACCATGTCAGAATGTCTATGGGACTCATCACTTTCACTTGGAGGAAACCTCAATCTAGAGAACACCAAGCTTCTCCCTGAAGTACTTGAACTTCAGCCTAGCCAATGGCTTCATCAATACATCAACTGTCTGTTCCTCCATCACAACATACTGGAGCTTCATTGCTCCCTTCTGCACCATATCCCTGATATAGTGATACTTGATCTCCATATGCTTCGACTTGTCATGGAACACCGGATTCTTTGACAACTTCATGCAACTCTGGTTGTCACAATGTATACAAGTAGCATCCAAATGGTGATCAAATATATCATATAGTATATTTCTTAGCCATACTTCCACACAACTAGCTGAACAAGCTACGACATACTCTGCTTCAGCTGTACTCAGTGCCACGCAGGATTGCTTCCTGCTAAACCAAGAGATCACACCTGATCCCATACTGACGAAACATCTTGAATTGCTCTTCCTATCGATGGAACTGCCTTCTCATTACGAATCCACATAATCTTTTCATTTGCCTCATACTTGAGCCCATAATCAACTGTACCCTTCAGGTACCTTACTACATGCTTTGCAACCATCAGGAACAATGTTTTCTTTTCATTTGTCTCAATGTTTTCACAGCAAAGAAAATATCTTGTCTCGTATTCAACAGGTACATCAAGGAACAAATAATCTGACGATACATCATGGCATAAACCGTCTCTGATGAAGCAACACTCAATAGCTTCAAGTTCGATGCCATAGGTGTGGTCATGCAGTCCATGATCCTGAACCTCCTCAGGATCTCTACTGCATACTTCCTTTGTCCACGCCTTCATGCCTAGAAAATAGTGCATTGACACATAACAGGAGCATCACTGGTCTTCCGCCTTCAACCTTGAAGCAAAGGTTGGAATCCACTTTACTCTTATTAAAGCCTAGAGTCATCAATAATCTATCCATCCTGTCATACCATGTCGAACCTCAAGATCTTCTGCAGTCACTCCCTTTGTCTTCTGTACTCTATTCACTAAAGCATTATGTACTAAAGTGACAATTAGCTTCCTATGCTACTAATATTCTATGTATCCATATAGTGTATAGACTTTCATCTTCAACCTTGTAGCAAAGGTTAAGATCTTCATCAAGCTGGCTGCAAGTGTCTCTTTGTAGATTATGTCTTCTTTTAATGAGAGGCCTCGTGCTATGAATCTTTCCCTGTACGATGTTTCCATCTACTGTATGATGGAACTACAAACTTCTCTTCATGTGTCGATACTGCATCCTAGACATTATTCTTCTTGAACTGGTCTTCCCATTCTTCTTGGTTATTTCTTCATAGTTGGAAGGTTCTGTATCAATGATGTCACTGTATTCATCATATTATTCTTCATTTTGAACTATCGTCACTTGTTCTTCGGAACAAGTCTCATCCTTATTTTCTTATAGGTGATTATGTATGTGATATTTCCTACAAGTCAAATGCAGTTGTATGGTTAGAAACATTTCATAAGGTATATTCATAATGAAAAATTCTTATGCATAACTATATGATCATGCAATTATTTTAGCCAATACAACATCCATCCATATCTCACGGAAACTTTCTAGATGCCTTCCATCTCTAGCAGGACAACATTGGGATTGTGCACTAATCCAATTTGTCACCAAAGAGGTTTCATTCTATATAAGTAGCAATGGAGAGTTGTATAGCACCATGAGATACTTACCCATCACATGCATATTAGTAGTATACTGTCGTTAATGCATAATACATCAACTGCATACAAACAAATGCATATCAAAACAATATCATGAAAAGACAATTGAATACTTATATTTATTTGTTTCGTAGGTAGACTCATTCTTGATCCTTCAGCTTCATCGTCTTCTTCATGCATAATACATCAAATGAATACAAACAAATGCATATCAAAACAATATCAGGAAATGACAATTGAATACTTATCTTTATTTGTTTCGTAGGTAGACTCCTTCTTGATCCTTCAGCTTCATCGTCTTCTTCATTCATAATAGAATCATTTCTTATCCAAATTCTAGGATGGATAAGAGGTTCTTCAAGAGTTGAGTCCTTCGTATTCCTCATTGCTTGAGGGGTCTTCTTTCTATGGTGAGAGCTTGATCTTTAGTTTCTCCCATCTTCTCTTCTCCTAATGTGAGTCGAGCTTCTTCTTCTTCCCAGAGTTTGTTGAAATTAATTCATCGAATGAATGAATCCATGATCCTGGGAGGCCATTCAAGGTGTCTATCATCACTTCTGGATTCTTCACTTCTTGTTTTACCGCTTCAATTTTTTCTTTGATTTGAGAGACCCTAGTAAACTATGACTGTATGGTCTCTGCATTCTAGATCTTCACATTCTTCAACTGTTTTCTTAAGGTCATACTTCGATCTATGTTCTTCCATTCAAATAGCTTGGTCAAGGAATCAAACATCTTCAGTGTCTTTAAGGAAGACACTTGTAGTACAAGTCGATTCGTGACTGAATCAGCAATGATCTTCTTGGCCTTGACCAAATTCTTTTTGTGTAAGGCTTCTAGCCTCATCTCCCTCTGGAACTAGAATCTCTCTACTCATGTAGGTTTCCAATTCATTTTCTTCAGAGAGATCATATACTTCCAGGCTGGGAAGTTGTCAACTTCAACAAGCTTGTCATCAGGCTGGTGTGATAGATCATTTTAAACTCAGAACCTCAAACGAAAATAGCAAAAGAATAGATCTTACCGATTTGAGGTGTCCATCCTAGTTCAGGAGCTGGCTGAACTAGGAATTGTCAGGGAAACCCTAATTTTAAAAACTTGGAATCTTTCATATCTAATTGTATATAAATATATATCTCTTCAAATGGAGCCGTCAAATGTACTCCTTTTCTTAAAACAGTGGAGGGAAGCTCCCGGAACATGAAGCCCTAGTTTTCCAATTTCTTCTGCAGAAATGCCTGTCCCTGTTTCTATGCTATCTCCGTAATTATTGCTCCTCTGTGTCTCAACATTAGCACTAAGGTAAACTCACATGTCCCTGATCCAACACCATAGTTTTCATCAGGATTGGTTTCACCAATTGGGACTTATGATCATTTTCCCAAGGTTACCCGTTACAGGACTATTCAAAACAGCAAAGTTGTACGGACTTCCAAGTGTCACTGGTGCATCTTCTGAGTCTGAAATTCGTACCAACGGAAGTACAGTCTGTTCCCTTTCTGGAACATCTTTATTAATTTAATTTGGACCTCTGTAGCCCAATATATAGCAATTCTTCCTAGGTGTCCTGTTTAGGGATGAATTCTGAAAGAGGCTGGAACCCTAACTTGGAGTGATCATATCTCCCAGAATATACCGAATATGAGAATGATGTTTGGACATAGTGTAAATCATGATGTTATCGTTGTCCTCTGCAATTTTCAGCTCATGATACGTCGCCAATTGTGGGATATAGCGAATGTACCAAAACTTAGCAGTTTTAGTATTTTAGAGTTTTTCCAGCTCGGGGTCAAACTAGGGTTTGACTTTCCCAAAGTTTCACCCAACCAAAAATATTGATGTAGGTCTCTAAACTTTGTTTTTGATGAGGAGATTAATCCTATGTTGGGCTCACTCAAAAATTTCTCTTCTATAAGAAGCCCTAATTTCCGCACCAAAAACTGAAAATGCTCGGAATCAAATTCCGCTTGAACAGAAATATGCGCCCTTCAATGGAGAGTCAGCCTAACATACTTTTGCTGATGGATTGTGGAGAGAGAACCAAAATGTAAGGATCCCTAGCTTCTGTAGATGCACAATGTCTTCTTCTTAGGTTAGCTCTTGTAAGGGATTATGCACCTAATAATCCTAGGTCGGGGATTACCAACATACTCAATTACTTGCAGACAATTGACTTCTAAAGTGCAGAATAGGAAATAGGAGGGCTAGAAGAACTTACTTGTTAAACGAAGTTCGATCCTTGATAGTCCTCTTCCAATCTGCTCCACTTCCAAAGTATTTAGGGTTCACTCTACTTTCACCTGTTCAGAAACAATCTTCCAGATACAGAGAGATTCATATATATAAGCAGGTTAGATAAATCAGATATGAAATATAGAAACATAAACAATTATCAAACCAAGATATATGAGACACATGTGGAAGAAGTAATCTCTTTATTATCAATAATGAGCAAGTTTAGAGTACAACCAAACGTTTGAGACAAGGACTCCTCTGTCACCAAAGGATTCTGAGTTTCTCTACTCCAAAGGCTTCTGTAAACAATCCACCAGCATAACTTTGCTCTCCAAGTGTAAGTATCTAACACCCTCCCCAAGGCCTGTATTTATATGGGTGAAATAAGGCAGTTCTCGAAGGTTAGGGAGGTTATAGCAGTTAGGGAGATTAAGTAAAATGACTTAACTAAACTCCCATTAGCGCGTGATTTTGTGTTTTCGTGTTAAGAAGCACATTCGTGGGTATGTAGTAGAGCAACCTGCGAATGAGTCGCGACTCGGTATAAGCGCAACCCGCGAATACAAGGAGTCGCGACTTGCTGTGAAGGAGACTCGCGAATGATGCGCGAGTTGTCTAAAAGGAGAGTCGCGAATACATCCCAACATGGCTAAATGGAAAAGTAACTAGCTGGATGAAGGTAGAATGTATTTCATGACAAGCCAAGTTATAGTGAATATGGGAAACCTCTATCCATAAGTTTCCTTTTGTGTGCCAACCTGAGGGATGTCAGCACTCGGACGGAGAGGTGCCATTCAGGTGTATAACAGATGCCCCCTAATGTGTGAGGTCAGAGGGGAACGATGGCCGAAATACATTATAATCTTTAATTCTGGAGAAACTCAGAAATCCAATGGAGCAGAGAGAGTACCTGAAACAAATACATAGTAAAGTCATATACAAAGTTAAATCTGAGGATGCTATGTTCAATTTACTGGAACACTAGCTCCTTTACAATATTTTATTACATCATATGATACAGGTAGAAACCATGTATATCACAAAGGTGGAGCAAAGCCACAATACAATAATGATGAGTCTTCAAAAATCTGGAGGCTGGATAGAGAAANGATTACATCATATGATACAGGTAGAAACCATGTATATCACAAAGGTGGAGCAAAGCCACAATACAATAATGATGAGTCTTCAAAAATCTGGAGGCTGGATAGAGAAATGGAACATAGTCTTGCGCAACTTAGTTCATGAGTGAGGAACTAAGGTCTTCATAAAGGATCCCAAAGAACTATTACAATCCAAGCCATGTGAATAAGGGTAAGCTGAAGTCGAACATGGAGAGGATTCAACAGTTTGTCAACCAATAGATGATAATTGACAACTGAAGAAAAGGAGTTCACCAATAATGAAAGTGAATCCAGAGCTATCATCGTCAAAGCTCTAGGTCTTCGTCATCAGGAAGTGCTAAAAGGGAACCATACTGTGATAAGGAAGGAAATAGATCCTCCAACGGATCACAAGAGTGACTAGGAACTGGGCAAAAGAAGGTAGACACAAGTAAATGGATATCAGATATAACAATGATAGGATCAGGTGATAGATCAGACATTAGGTATAATCCTTGAACAGTGAAAACGACACAGAGATGACCCAAGGAAACATACAACGAATAGATAGAACAACTAGACTTATTTGTCATGTAGGAGACATGAGCAGATTCCCTAGGTATAATGGACAAGAGGAGGAGTCTAAACTCAAAGTGATAGCTGAACACAAGTGTATATTGAAACATGGATATCGGAAAGAAAAGAGTGCTATGTTCAAGGATGACATGCTGCCTTTACTGAAAACAAGAGAAAACTTCTTCCTTACCTTCCCTGTTAAGTTTTAACGAGTCCAGGAAAGTAAACTTGGTTCCCTCTTCATTTTTTAACAAGCTTGAAGAGATGGGAAAATAATGCTTGATACACTGATCCGTGGATTTAATGAGCCCGAACTAGTAAATGCTCATGCAGTATTTTCATATTTAGAGAGTCTGAAAATGCCAAGAAGACTCCAGGGGGGTCCTTTTTCATCCAATTTAGTCTCCTGAGGCCGAAAAAGTATAAAACAAACCATAGAATAACTCTCTTAACTTCTGAAGAAGAAAAGGTGAACCTTTTTTGTACTTCGTCGGGAAGGTCTGAAAAAGGTTAAATTACCACCTACCCAACGCTCCTTCCATAATAGCATAAAATAGCTTGAGTTTTACGAGTGTGAAGGAAAGCAAGATCAGTCGGAAAGATCCATTTGGTTACGATAAATGGGGCTTACAATAATAAACTCGTTGCTTTGTTCTTGAGTGTTTAACGAGCATGACAAAGACACAAAGTACACTCGGAATCTTTTTCATGTTTGGGTCCAGAGCACGAAAAAGAGAAAACTAAGCTCAAACCGGGTGTTCCTTTTCCGTACAATTTAGTCCCTCAGGTCTGGAAAAGTTATAAACCTATACCTGAGAATACTCTTCTCAATTCCAAAGAAAAGAGAGTGATCCTTTCTCGTATTATTCCGCATGGTCCGAGAAAGAGATAACCTACCACCAATGCGGATGCCTATTCACATATTCTTAACGAGCTTAAATGGACAAGATAACTCGGCAGTCAAGTCTGTTTTGAAGGATTCAGACCTGGGCCAAAAGAAACTCCATAAGGTCGGGGAGTCCTATAAAGGGATAGCTTATGAAAAGAGATTCATAAGAAGCTCTATTTGGTGTGAAAAATAGCTATGAGGAAACCCCAGGGCCTGAAATAGTGGCGGAATGACTACCAAAGGATGGCAATGGCATATAAGGATGATACTCATGAAAAAGGATCCTAGCCACGGAAGAACAATGGTAGAGACAAGGGACTAATGGCTTAAAATACCATAGTCAGTGGCAAAATGTTGAGTACGAAGGTTAATGTGGAGTGATAAAATGCCAACGTGTGTTGGAAAGAGAAAAAAACCACCCTATAGAAGCATCAACACTTTGTAAAAGTTGGTAAACCTGTTCCAAGGCACAAAGAGGGTAATATTAATCAATTAACATGTCGAACTATATAAAAAGACCCACTTGATGAAATTTTATTTCTATAAATAGTTTGAAAATCAAAACATTTCATACCATTTGCACTTTTTGAGCCAAAAAGGAAAGTTTACCCTCTATCTTTGATTGATCGCAGTGGACAATTGGACCTTCGGATTCAGAAACCGTCAGCGTCACGTAAATCTACACCCTTAGCTCTTTAATTTGATCCAAACAAATTTTCAATTTAGTAGTTAATTCAGTATAATTCATCAACCTAAAATGTGGCAAAATCTATTCGCGGGTTGCTAAGTGTAATAGTCGCAAATACGAGTTCCATTCGTGAGTTACTGAATAGCTAAGTCGTGAATGGCTCGCGACTTGTCCCAATGGACAGTCGCGAATGCTGCGTGATAGGTAAATGCTTTAAAAATAGTCAATATTTTTAAAATTTTATTATGGAATACTGAATCAAATTGTATGTTTTTGTCAGGAAAAACATGGTGCCGGAGTGGAGAGAGAGGGAACATGAAGCGATGGATCAAGCGGCTCTCCAAAGCCCGCCTACTATCCAAGCTTTGAGTACTAGTGGGATTCTCAAGTTCTTTTTCACATCGCCCATGCGGGCCAATGTCCACATATTAGAGTTCTTAGTCCATTATTGGGACCATGACCTGGGGATGTTCAATATCCAAGGTGAGACTTTGGAGCTTACCACACAAGACATCTACTTCATAACTAGGTTGTCACATCGGGGAGCACCGGTGAACCTGGAATGCACTGGAAGGGGTGGAGACCCCTTAAGTTTCCAGAACTATGTCGATGTATTCTGCAGGCCGGGTACTCAAAAGAAAGGCAGCAGCATTCTCATCGCAGACATACAGGATCTTACACTGCAGGTACTAGCCAGTACGATTGTTAGACTTTCAGGGTCAACAGGGTTGCATATGGCCACCAGGACTCAGATGAGAGTGGCGGTGGATTGCTTTAGAGGCACTCTTTTTGATTGGTGTACGGGAATTTCACCCATCATGAAGAGGCAATTATCCGACTGTAGGAGGGGAAGATGGAAGAACTTTGGCTATGCTAGTATACTGGTAGCGTTCTTCTTTGAGAGGGTACCAGCTATGAGCCCTGTTGTACCATTATAGGTCACTCATCCACGTCAGCCGAGGCTGAGCCGGTGGGGAGATATCTTCCTCCATTAAGGAGGAGGAGATGTAGTACATAGCCTGTATGATGATGATTTCTATGCATGGTGGGAACGACAGGTGCCAGCGTTGGAGCAGTTTCCATACACCGGGTTAGATTTCTGAGGTGATCCTGACCTAGTCCTCCCTCCAGGAGGAGCATGGGGAGAGATGGGTAAGTATTTTTATTTTTTATCATTATCAAATTTTTATGGATTTTCAAATGATGGGATATATACATGCACAAGTCTAAACCCTACTTATGTGTCAAAATGCAGATATTGGACCAGTCCGCCCTGTAGGGAACCCACGTACCTTCGTACGTCCTATTGCAGGGGGAGACCCAGGATTGATCAGGGTACTCGAGGAGAAGCTAGGCAGGCTGACCGAGCGAGTACCTACGATACAGATAGAGCATCTCCCTGTAGCCATGCAAGAGTCCGTAGTTGGGGTTCCACCGGCCTGGCTACGTCTTTTCAGACGGGTAGCTAGGGTAGTATGTGTATACAGAGATGCAGTGGAGGCTGTCGAAGCCGAGGAGGCTGAGGAAGACAGGGGGCATAGAGATCATGGGGACCAAGGAGGTCCCAGTGGCCATGGTGGGCAGTCTTAGTTTTAGGGCATTTTGATGGATGTTGATCCACATTTTTGTATATTTTGTACATGATGGGATCTACATATCAGACTCGGCCTATCTATGATAGATATTTACATATATATATATATTTGTGTTTGGTTCTCAGTTTATTTACAAATGTTTTTTATATGTCTGTTGTATATTTTATAAAATGTGTGTGAGATGCCAGTCCAAAATATAGTTAGCATATGCATCAGTTAATGAATTTTGGTTTCTTGGAATGTGATTGAAAGTAATAACTTCAAAATGTCTTTCCAATAAACGAATTTGCATGAACTAACGTAACAATGTAGTATGACGTACCTGATAATCTCGATTGAGCTGGGAAACAACCAACTGAAAATCCAAACGGACTTCAAGCTGGGTGATGCTTCGTGACAAAGAATCCCATAGGAGCTCAATTACAGCCCTATACTCAGCAACATTATTGGAAGCATGACCTCGACAAGCGCCTCCCGCGGCAACAAGCTATCTTGAGGGGGAATTGATAACCCATGCTGCCGAATCCAGGTTACAAGTGTGGCGGTTGGCGCCATCAGTGAAACCTACATACATCTCGGAAGACATCTGCAACAACCAACAAATAGTATAAAAAATGAAATTGACAACCTAATGTACATAAAAATACATACACTAATATACAAGAAAAAGTGCTAAGCCTAAGCGTAGTACTTCTTCAGGTAGAGCCCATTTCTAGGCTCAGGAAGCTTATTCCCATCATAATCCACTAATTCATATGCGCCTTTACTCAAAAATTTAGACACGACATAGGGTCCTAACCACATAGCCTTGAATTTTCCTACCCCCAGAGGTTCTTTATCTTGGTCCCAGAGCAAGACAGGTTCCCCTTCAGAGAAAACCCTAGGTTTGACCGATTTATCGTATTGAGATTTAACCCTATTTTTATGAGCCTGATTTGCAGTCAACGCATCTCTACGTTGTTCATCAAGGTGTTCTAAATGGAGTAACCGTTCCTCAAGCTCAGTCGTATCCAGTAGCACATGAATAGCTATCTGTAAAGATGGGATTTCGCATTCAATCGGCATAATAGCTTCCACCCCGTGAACGAGTTGGAAGGGGGAAAAACCCGTAGCAGTTTTGACATTGGTTCGATAAGCCCAAAGAGCAGGATATAACATGATGTGCCAATTCGAGCGGGCTGCATCAATAGTATGTTTAAGGATAGTTTTTAAAGTCTTGTTTACAGCCTCAACCTGACCATTTGCTTGCGGATAATATGGAGAAGAATGCTCTTGTCGGAATCCGAGCATGGTGGTCAGCTCCATCATCATGTGATTTTGGAAATGACTGCCATGGTCAGTGACAATCACCTTGGGAATACCAAACCTAGCAATAATCTGATTAAACACGAAGTAAGCTGTCGTTTCCCTATTGTCTTTGAAAGTAGGCATTGCCTCTACCCATTTTGTGAAATAGTCGACAGCGACAATGATGTATTTATGCCCCCCAGCCGAGGCTAGGTTGCATGTCATATAATTGATCCCCCATTTCATGAAGGGGCCTACCGATACAACGGGAAACAAGGGAGCAGGATGTGACCGCATTTTTCTGGTGTAAAGATAACACGGATGACAGCGTTTCACAGCTTCCACACAATCTTTAAATATAGTGGGCCAGAAATAACCAGCACGTAATATCTTCTGGGCCGTTGTTAACCCAGATAAATGACCCCTACATGCTCCGCTATGGGAATCATTTAGGACAATCTCCACTTCCTCATGAATAAGGCAGTGACGCAAGACGGAGTCTACCCCTCGTTGATATAACGTATCTCCTATAATGAGGTAGTTTTTAGCATGAAGGCGTAACTTGCGTCGGTCTTCCCTAGAGTAAGTGGTAGGATACTTCAATGTCTGGAGATATATAAGAATATCTCCGTACCAAGGACCAGAGGTGGATATAAGGAAGATGTGCTCATCTGGGAATGAGTCATCCTCAACCACTACATCTTCTTCCGTAGGGAATTCTGCTATCAGCTCGGCAAAAACTAAGGACTTTTTGGATTTAGCGGATTGGAAAACCAAGTCAAACTCTTGGAGAATGACTATCCACTTGTTGAATTTTCCCCTAACAATGCATCGGGATAAAACATATTGGAAAGGGTTTACATCTGCCACTACAGTAGTGGTCCTTAGTGAGATGCAGTGCCATAACCTCTGTACATCATACACAGCTGCTAAGGCTAACTTCTCGACGTGGGAGTACTTAAGCTCAGGTCCAACTAAAGCACGACTAAGGTAATAGACAACATGCTCAACGGGCTTGTCCTCCTCCTGAACTAGCACTCCCCCAATGGTAGACTCCGATGTGGCCAGATATAATATGAAATCCCTAGAATAATCTGGTGGGCGTAATAAAGGAGCCGACAACAAGGATTTCTTTAATGCCTCCAACACGAGTTGTGCAGTTTCATCCCATACAAATGGGGTGTCCTGTTTAAGCAGGGACATGAAACCTTTTGTGATATTGGCATAATTAATGATAAAACGTCGAAGGAAGTTAGACTTTCCTTGTAGACTCTGAAGTTGCCTAAGTGTACGAGGAGGAGGCAGATTTACAATAACCTCGACTTTTAAGGGATCCACCTAAATGCCTCTACTAGATACAATGAATCCAAGCAATATACCTGATTCGACACAGAAAACACACTTGTGGGGATTCAAGCGAATTTTATAGTATCTGCATCTCTCAAAAATCAACCGTAAATGATTTGGATACTGGATCCTCTTGCGAGAATGAGCAGGCATATCATCAAGGTAAGGCTCAACAATGGCTTTTATGTCGTGAAAAGCAAAGTTCATGGCTTGTTGAAAGGTTGCCCCTGCATTTTTCAACCCAAAGGACATTTTTCTATACGCAAATGTACCGCAAGGGCAAATAAAAGCAGTTTTATGCTGGTCTTTCAATTTGATTTGGATTTTATTGTAGCCGGAGAAACCATCCATAAACGAGAATACCTCACTACCCGCACATGCATCTATGATTTGATCAATAAATGGAGTGGGGTAGTTGTCCTTGGGACAGGCTTTGTTAAGGTCTCAAAAGTCCGTACAAACGCAAATAGTCCCTTTCTTTTTATCCACAGGAACTGGGTTGGACACCCACTCAGTCAAAGCAATGGGATATATAAAACTTGCTTTCAATAGATTTTCAACCTCTGCCTTCACAGCCGCCGCTTTACGCGGGTTCACGGGGCGTAATTTTTGCCGAACCGGTTTAGCATCAGGATAGGTTGGGATCTCATGTTGAACAATAGATGGATCAATGCCTGGCATCTCCTCATATGACCAGGCAAAGATATCACGGAATTCCTTGAAAAGGGCAGTATAGATGGCAATCTCCTCCAGAGAGCAGTTTGCCCCTATATAGATATTTTCCATGACATTTGGTTTGACAGAGATGTTGATCGGTATAGTGGCAGAAATGTTTTCCATATTCCCCTCGGCAAACACTCCTTCCCTAGGTAAAGGGTTGATAGGTGTATCAACATCTCCAGGCAGTCTCACATGAAACTCTTGGTTTTCTATCTTGCTAAGCTCTGGAAGGAAATAATACTTATGATGAAGATCCTCACATATCTTATCATGTGCACACATAGCTTCCAGAATAGCTTCATCGGAAGGTAAAATGGTTTCTAAGCAATCTATGGAATGTAAAGAGTTTTCCGCCCATGCGGGAAAGTGGACTTCTTACAGACCATCTGAGACTGTAAGAGGATCTGGAATGGGATATACAGTGGTTTGGGTAATAGCTTGATATGCCACTTCTACTGCAGATAAGGGCACTTTCGGTACCTGAGGGGTTGGGAGGACCCAAGGATCAGTCCTATCGACCACCGAATCAATGGACTTCCCTACAGTAGTAGAACCGATATAAAGGACTGGAGCTAGAATATCGAATGTGCCCATCAATGATGCATACATTCCAACCCCCAAGCTCTGTGCAGCAGGTTTGGCCTTATCAACCAATGGCACAGTGGAATATTTAGACTCTAAGTGGCCTTTTCGGGTAAAATCATGTTGGTCAATAGTGACCAGCTTGCCCTCATGTGGAAAAACCATGACACGAAAGACAACAGATGCAACGACAGAAATTGCATAAGTCCAATTCCTAACCAGAAGCAAATTGTAGTCCAAGGGAGAATCAATCACTTCAACTTCAACAGACACTACTTTGCCAGCCAACTTAATCTCAAAAGCTGGCAGGATACCATGTGGACGGAAAGACCTTCCATCAAAAGCAGTAACTAAAGTGGTTGATGGGACCAGCTCTGGGGATCCAAGAGCTTTCCAATAGGACAGGGAAATAACACATGTAGAGGCTCCCTCATCAACAACTGCTTGTCCAATGGTCTTACCACCATGGACAACATCTATCGATAGAGCTACATGATAAGGGAGGCAAATTTTAACATCAGAAAGATGAAATTTCGCTGTGAGACCAGAAGAATCCATGCTACCTAAAGCTGCTAAGAGGGCATCCCGCTGAGCGGGATAGCTCTGTAGCACCTCCAAAGCTGACATTGCACACGGAGTCTGAGCTAAGTATTCAACTACTGAGTAGTTGGAAGCGGCCCTAGCATTTGGGTTATGGAAATTCTTCTTAAAGACACCTTTGGGTATCTTTGGCATTATTTCCGCAGGTTTCTCTATAGTGAGAGGGTTGGAAGGTTCACCTACAGCTTTACCCTTCTCTTCAGTATCTTTCTCATATTTTTTGTTCCTGGTTTGTAGCAAAGTTGAGGATCGTACCATGTTGATATAATTAGGGTCAGGAGCAGTTTGACTACCCCCTGCTACGGTACAAGCTGAAGCAGAATTCTTCCCTTGGGGAAAAGGATCCTTCAGGACAGTCGGTGGTTGAGTTTTCAACAGCTTCTGAGCTTGTTCCATAAGGGGACAAAGATGAGTAAGGTGGTCCCCTTGGCACAACTTACAATGGAACTTGACTTTCTTCTTTTCCTTTTTTCCCCCGTCAGCATTGTTCGCGGGTTTAGGCTTGTTTTGGTTTCCCTCTCCTTTTTTACCCTTATTCTTCTTCCCGTCGGGCTGCTGATTTCCCTTCTGAGAAGTTTGAGCAAACACATTTGCATTTTGGGGAGAGGGGGAAGCCTTTGCTTCCTCCACCATAGACTGTTTGACAGACAATTGGTAAAGTTGTTTTGTCAAAGACTCTACAGTGGGAGAATTAATGGACCTAACCACACTATCGGCATGGGGTCCAGACTTTGGTTTCTCGGCCTCATGAGAAGGCCTAGGTGCCTCAGGGATGATCTTGTACAAGATCCCAGACTGTGAATAAATCAAGTCCAACTGCTGGGCCCTGAGTATGGCTTCTTCCTCACTAGTCACTCCTAATGTGGAAACATCCTTAGATATATAGGGTAATAATGATTTAATGAACCATTCTAATAGAAATTCAGGAGGGATGGTGGCTTTGATAAGGCTCTTTTGCCTCCTCCACTCTTGGATATGATCCAAGATGTGGGTTTCCTTATTTTGTGTAAAGGTGGACAGCAAGTCCATTCCGAAATCGTAACGAACCAGAAGTTGAAAGTGGCTAAGGAAAGCAGTAGCAAAGTCCTAGAAGATACTAAAAGCAGCAGAAGGTAGCTCAATGTACCATTTTTCCATAGTGCCTGTCAAGGTCCTCTGGAACAGCCTAAATCTCACTGAATCTTCATTCAATGAGTTGGAAGAACACCATATATGGAAGGTGGTGGCATGTGCCCCATGATCTTCACGAGCCTTACCTTCGAACTTAGGGATGTCCGAGGGCAGTTTGGTGGGAATAGGTGGCCACAAGGGGTCATGCCTCACCGGATCGTTCATCAATTTTGATAATTCTGGAAAGTTTAAAGTTGCCAGAAAGGGAATTTTGGGCCTAACCGGTGCACTAGATGTGCCAGCTTGGGGATTAGAGGGTCCTGCCCCCAAATTCCCATAGGTAAAAGTGGGGTTCCCCCCCGACACCTGTTGTGAAGTGGAAATATTACTTTGGAATGGATTCCATCTGTAAGCCACTGGATTTTGGGTGGGAGGTGCAGTGTAAGTGGTTCGGGCCGTCCCCATAGAAGTAGGGGTCTGAAAGACTGGAGCTGGTATCCCTCCACTAAACAAAGAGAAGGGAGAGCTCGTGTATGGGACCGAAATAGGGGTTTGGTAGCTTTGCCCATAAGAGGTGTTGCTGCCAAACTGCACTCCTACATATGAAGGAGGTGGACCTAAGTATGGACTGGATGGGGGAATGTGACCTCCATTCCAAGGGAATCCTTGGACAAAGGCCGAGGATCCCACCGGACCACTTTGGGTAGTGTAAGGGAAGGAAGAAGGAATTGTAGGTATACTGGGGGTCCCAGTAACCACATCACCAGAAGTACCTCCAATGTTCGAGTAGACAGGTGGTTGGACCACCCGGCTTGCTGGAGTTAAGGGTGTGGAAGGTAAACTAGATCTAGGGGCAGTAACCGGGGGAGGTAGTACCCCTTCAACTGGAAGGGTTGAGGTGAAGACAAATGAACTTTCTCCCGCAGAAGACATGACTCTACCCACAGGTACACCTAGCACTGGTGAATCAAAGGGTCTAACCTGCACGATCACTGGATTGTTCAAATTAGTCAAGGGAGTATTATAATTTTTTGCAAACTCGTCAGTTTACAATTATTCTATCTCAACTGTGTCAAAGTCAAAGCGGTTAGCTATCAGTTCTGGTTCACCAAGAACCTCACCTATTCCTACTGGTTCAAAAGAACCGCCTGTGCTTAATCTCCACCTTTGGGGTAAAGGTGGAGGCTCCAATGTGGTGAGAGGAGGAAGGTTTCTCAACCTTCTTGACCTTCTAAGCAGTTGATCCTCCAAAATTAAAGACTTTAACTAATCACACCCTAAGGCCAACTAAACACAAGAAAATCCATAGAGCACACACTAAAAAGATCCTAGAGTCTCAAGCAATCAAACCAGGGTATAAAGATAAACTTTCCCGAAGAAAGATGATGAACAGTTACTTGGAATCCTTGAGGGGTTCTCAGGCACAAGTGGAGGAATCACCCACCACCCTCCTGCACTTTCTACAAGGGTTACCTTCCAAGCCCATTCGAGGTGAACCAGAAATAACCTTCCGGTTTACCTAGGTATGAACCCTAAAAAGACAACAGACTAAGGCTACCTTGACAATACCAGCTATCTAGGGGGACAGTCGTCAGCCGAACTCGTACGCATGGGCAGGGTAGCTGAGCCCGAAACTCTGTCTAGGATAGAATCCCCAGATGCGCAAAAGTCCTGGGTTACATTTTGACAAGGATTCGGGGGGTTATCCCCTCTGTCCAAGCCTCCACGCGGCCTAGTGCTTAACTCCCGTTTGAGAAGATCTTCCCAGATACA
>LPNX011012783.1:0-30870 GCA_001517045.1 Pseudotsuga menziesii
CATCAAGTCCCTTGTCGATAACCAAGAAGGCTTGAAGGAAAAGATGCAAAATAACAATACATTACTCAAAAACGATCTTGTTTTGGTACTAGAAAGAAGGCTTGAAGACAAACTTGACATCCTGAACGAGAAACAAAAAGACATGGATGACAAAATGAGTACCATAACGCAAAACATAAACACCTTAACACAGAACATGAGCACCATGACACAGAACCATAATACATTAATTGAGATGTTACAAAGGCTCATACCTAGTCCGGGCCAAGTCAGCGGTCCACATATGCTAGATGTCTCATTTCATGTTGCCACCCAGGAAACACTCATAAAGAATCCAAAAGAATTGCAAAAAGAAATAAAGATTAACAATGCGATGCTTAAGCAAGAGATAGAAACACAAGTACCGCCAAATATGGAGGCACGATTAAACAACAAAATAGATTCTATAAGTAAAATAGTAGAGAAAAGAAAAACTAAAAATCATTGCCAACAACGAAGCAATTCAAATATGTCATTTTCATTGTCCAGTAGTTCCGAGCCACCATCAAACCGTAAGGAAAAAGGAACTCAATGTCATCCTTACAAAGTGTACCCACCTAAGGCAAAAATAGAGTTGTCGAAATACAATGGGAGTGAAGACCAATGTGTTGCTTGTCTAAACAAAGCAGAAGAATACTTTGACATTTACAACATTCAATTTGACGAGGAGAAGGTGAAATATGCGTCAATGCATATGGAAGGGTACGCCTATAATTGGTACTTATGGTGGAAGAGAGATAATTTTACCTACACCTGGAGCTTGTTAAAAAATGATTTTTTAAATAGGTTTCAAGGAATCAAAGAAGATGAATTTTTCAGTAAACTTACCAGACTACAACAAGTCGGAAACGTTGAGGAATTCACACATCAATGGGAATCCTTATCGACACAAGTATTTGGGTTGTTTGACAAGCAAAGAATCGAAACCTATTTAGGAGGTATTAAACCACACCTCCAAAAAGAGTTAAAGTTACATGACATACCTAACGTAGAAGTAGCAAGACGTAAAGGAAAATCCACAGAACACAAATTGGAAGGAATAAAAACAAAAGGCGATAGCCATTATTGACAAGAAAAAGAGACACAATGTAGGTACTGTGCAGATACTTGGTCTCCCGGCCATCAATGCCACAAACCTCAATCATACGCCTACGAAATGGAAAATAGATCAAAGTCATCTAACGGTTACTCTGATAATAAAAAGAAAAAGAAGAAAAACATATGTCATCGATGCAGTGATGATTGGACCCCTGGTCACAAATGTAGGAACAATGAAACAATACAATGCAAAATCATCAATGGAAAGGAAGTGCAAGTCTCTGCACAAGAGACCTCGTATGATTCTAATATTGACACCGAGTCAAAATGAAGAATGACACTAGGAAAATACTTAAGCTTTGAGGACAAAGCTTCCTTAAAGGGAGTGGCAATGTAATTAATATAAAATAAATTATTAAATAGATTAGTTAATTATATGAAAGGGTGTAACCCTTCATGCTAAAGCCTATAAAGGCGAGCTTATTGTACATTTTATTTATCATCCAATATATTATTATTATTCATATTCATTATTAAAATGATAGTCGGATTCGACTAACGGACAACCGGATTCTGTTGCTCCAGATTCTTTAATGAAAATGTTCATGGTTAGTTTAGAAGGAAATGCAAGGTCATGATATGAGCGATTTCCAACAGAGAGTATATATTCCGTTAAAGAATTCCATTCAGTATTGTGTGAACATTTTAAAGATAAGTCTCCTTCTTTGTCGCTAATTCAAGATTGTTGCACACATGATAGAGGTGTTGATCCTTGATTTGTTATCAGTTTTGGCAGATAAAATATTCATTTAAATACATATTTTATCATCTTTTGTATGTTTTATGTCACACAGATTATTATTCAACTTCAGGTATGAGTGTTTTTAAGGTTTATATAAAATTATTATTTTATTATCATTTTTATGGTTTTATTAATTAAAAATAGCATTATTAAAACTAATTTGATGTATTAATTGGTTTGTATAATTGTTTGCAGGTTTTATAATCTCTTTGGGCCAAGTTAATATGCAAAACACATTCAACCTGCTTTTCTCACAACATGTCCAGCTCGACGTCAAGCTTGTCATTCAGCCTGTCACGTGAAACTCGCTGGTGTTTTGCCAGATGTTGAAATTTGTTGCTGAAGACTCCAGTCCTGGAGCACGCTAGCAGATAGACACTCCGTTCACCCTAGATCGACGCCCAGTGTATCTAGCTCACAGCCTAGCCTTCCATTCAGCACTCTGTCTAGATCGCCCATCAGACTGCGTGCTGCTGAGAATTAATTTTGGGCATTTAAAACATGAAACAGCTGCAAACAACTTTGTTGTCCATGCGCCTAGGTGATAGCATGATCATCAGTCTATAAGGATCACTCGTGGCCTTCTCTGCTTGACTCCAAACTACCACCAGTTTGCGCGTTTAAAGAATAGAACGAGCTAGGTTCTAGAAGACCCACTGTGTACGCTGCCTTGGATTTCCACCATTTGGCACGTTCACGCTGAAGAAGGAGTCGTGCGCCACCTCTGCAGATCATTTGCACTGGAGAAGGAACCTGTGTGTATGCTGTCCAGTGAAAAGAACCAGACTTGCACTGAAGAAGGCAGATGCTTATGCGTTGGCCTGAGATTATTTAAAATCCATTATAGTCGACTAAATTTAGAGAGCAGTTGACCACTACAGGGTTGAATTTCTCACCCCTGTAAATCATTATATAAAGCAGCCTCTGTGAGAGAGCTCAGTTAGCTAGAAAATCAGTCAATTAGCAGAGTTAGGAGAAGAGTTCTTGCTGTGATTTACTCTTGAACTTTGTATTTATATTCCACCATCTGAATGAAGAGTTGTATGCAGTGTTGTTGAAGATTGTGTTTAAGTAGAAGTTAGCCAGGCATCACCCCTTATTGCTGAGAGGGCCCCTCATCAACCAGAGGTTCATTTTCTTTGTTTAGGTTAGTTTCTTTTCTGGTTTTGGTTAGTCTAGTTTAATTTCTAGTTTGCTTCCATTATATTATAGTAAATGCTATTTTATTTATTTTCTGTAATACGTTAACTTAGTTTTATTTCGAAATTTAATTAGTTAGATGCGCGCATAGCTTTCTTTCAGTTATTTGCTTTCAGTCATTTTGTTTCCAATTATTTCATTCCCAAGCATTACTTTCAGTATTTGTTTTCAGGAATATAGAATAAGTTGTTTTTATGAATTTAGAATAGATTCAATTCTGTTATTTCTTTTTTTGTTTTGAATTTATGCAAGTTAATTTTTAGTTTATTTATTAGTTTAATATGTAATGATTCATTTTCTTCATAAATTAGTTTAAGGCTAATTTGCTGTTAAATAGGTTCATTTATTGTTCTGATGCATTAGAATTACATCTTCATGGCTTTGGCTGAAGAGTAGTTCATTTAGGTTAGTTTTTACCATTTTAACTGTGCAGAGTGTCATTCAGACAGCCTGTACAGTATGTTATTCAGCCACCCTTTCATACCCACAGTTCAATCTGTCATTCAGCCTTTAGTTCTGTTTTTAGTGTCTTTTATGCATTTTAAGATTGTTTTTAGTTTTTTTTTTGTGAATGTCTGAATTATGTTTTGATTGTAATAGTTAGATGACAGTTTTGTTTAACATTAAAAATTAAAGTTTAGTTGTTTTAAATTATTTATTAAAGTTATATCATTTTTTCTTACTTCTTTTACTTTAAACGAAGTTTACGTTTCTTAAGTTTTGTTTCTGATTTTGTTTTATTGTTGTATGGTTTTGTGTTTATTCCTTTTGATTTAATTTATTTGTTTATGTACAAAATTTAGGGTTATATGTGTTTTCCTCAATATGTTTTTAGGTTGTCTCTTTTAGGTTGTGTTATTGTTGAAAGAACTTGTAGGACAAAACCTAAAGATATTTCTTTTATTAATTTTTCTACTTGCTTCTTTTATCAAGTTTTATTTATTAAGTTTTCTACTTGCTTCTTTTATTAAGTTTTCTAGTTGCTTATAAGTTAAGTGTTCCTTATACCCTAGTTTCCCATTTGAATAGTCAATTGTTGATGGTATTTCAGTTTAAAACTTATTTTCAATTGTTTAGTTTATTTTAGTTTAAATACTTTAATAATTGCATTTTAGGAGTTTGACTCAGTTTTTCATTTTGAAAAATCTTTTGATCTTTTGTATGTTAAAATATTTACATGACACCCTCTACCTTCACATAGATTTTGTGTCAACTCTAAGCTTACCAACCCCGGTTGATAATTAAAGAATAGGTGGATTAATTTAGACAATAAAATACCCAACACTTTTGGCACCATTGTCGGGGAGTTGTTCTGTAAGGTAGAATATAATTCTTGACGAAGTTTAGTCATAGGTTGGCAACGGGGGAGAGGTAAGAACCTGCACATCTGTTATAACAGGAACCCCCAAATCCAACAATAGTAATAGCATAGGTTTTCTTTAGTTTAAAATTCTTTCATGAGTAGAATTAGAGATTGTCAGGGTAGATTTGTCAAGACCAGAAAAGTTATTGAAGTCTCTACTAACTACCATAGGGGATGTAATTCCCCAACTACTAACTCACCAGAAAGGTATCAAAAGACACATATAGGAAGTAGTTCTACCCTGAAACCTAAATAAATTCCCTTAGGAGATCTTAATGAAGAAGCCATAGAAGGATAAACCTTGGAAGAAGGTCCTAAGGACCTTGTTCTTGAAGAAGTTCAAGGAGATCAGCCATTAGAAACCCCTAGCCCTCCACTAGTTCCAAATTCGATCAACACAACTTTTTCACTAGTAGGAGATTCGAATTTTGTTGACTTTGTTGATCCTGATCAAGTAAAAGCTCTCCTTGGAACCTCAATAGATATAGTTATTTTGCAAATTGAAACTTCTACAGTAGAACCTACTATCCCTCTAGGATTCAATAAAAACATGGTTGATCAGAGGAAGAACTCTCCCGAAAAAGAACGTTGGGATGCCCCATTATCACCTCAAAATGAGCCTCCTAGGTATATTTACATTAAGAATCCAGATTATATGGAAATACGGGGAGAAAATGAAGATCATGATGAAGTTAGAAATGAAGAAGGAGAAGGGGAAAATTGAACTGAGGCTACCTTTGGGTTCCCTATCTTAGATACAATGCAGGATGTAACTATGAAAAACATCCCTCCTTCCTCCTTACCTACTTTCTATGGAAAAAGTAATGAGGACCCGGACACATTCCGATTCGAGTTCGATATCCTTTGTAGGAGTTACAATTACCTACAAGACGCTCACAAACTAAAACTCTTTCCCGCTACACTCAAGGATTCTACCTTGAGATGGTTCATGGGATTAGGAGAATCCATTATCAGGCTTGGGATGATATGAAAACCTCATTATTATGAAAATATCAAGAATACTGCAAACCTAAGGACTCTCAACATGATATAATCAAGATAGAACAACTTGAATATGAGAGCCTAGAGGATTATCTTGAGAGGTTCATTTATACATTACATAAGTCTAAATATAATGACCTCCGAGAAGATGCAGTACGTACAATTTTCCTTAAGGTAATCTCCGAGGACTTGTTAGAAAGTATTAATCTCCTGGAAGCTAGCGATATTCCCCATAAAACTTTTGCACAGATTGATGAGATGTGTAAAAATTATTCTAGGAGTAGGGGGAAAGCTACGAAATTTTTTTGAGAGCCCTTCAGTAGAAATATAAGAGGAAATGTTACTAGTTCAGGAGGAATTACAAGAGTAGAGATAGGAAACCTATTGGAGAATTTTAAGATTGATATCTTAGGAACAATGGGTTCCAAACTAGATGCTTTACAAGCCAAGAAGAGGCAGGATTAAGAATGAGAAACAATGAGTATCTTTTGTCCAAGATGTAGAACTAAACATCCCCAAAGGGAATGTCCATTAAACAACATCTCTGTATGTCACATCTCTACAAAAGAGCATCCAACAAATAACTTCCCATCCTTTCCTGGGTTGCAGGCCATCTATAAGACTGGGGATGTAGCTGAAACATATAGGAGGCCTCCTTGGAAACCTATATACCAACCAACATATCCAAACTTTACACCACAACTTACACTCTATTATCCTTCGTATCAACCACCTCAACAATGGAACAATTCTAGCTGGCAGAATTCAGCCACCTCAGTATCCTCCTCCTCAATTTCCACAACAACAATATTTATCACAAGAATGGAGAGGACAACCATATCCTCAGCCACAATCCATCCCTGCACCTAATCATCTTTATCCTCAGAATCAAACAAATTTCCAGCAAATGCCGCCTGGATTTTTACCTCCAGTTCCTTTTATCACACAACAACCTCATCAGTTTTAGAATGAAAATACTCCTCGACCGACATTATTATCTGCACATCTGATAACTAACCCTAATAATAAACTAACTCAAGCTCTTAACAACATCGAGTTGTGAACTCTTCCCTCATACCTTATCTTGATTGTACTTGTACATGAAATTCAATTATGATCAAGAAGAGTTGTGAATAATAAACCCAAGTCATCAGTCATCATTCATGAACCAAATGATGAAGAAGAAGATTCAAGTGAACCCATGAATGATGCTATCTTGGAGGATGTGAAAATTCCAAAGGTTTCAGTACACACCCATCCTCCACAAGAAACTATTCAGGAGCAAAGAATTTCTCCATTTCTAGAAAGATTAATAATAGAAAAAAATGTAGTTCATCCAGAGTATAACATTTTTAATGAATTAAAGAACATTTGTATTAAAATCCCTCTATTACAAGCTATTAAAGATATACCAATCTATAGTAAGATAATAAAAGAGCTCTGTATTAAACTCCCAGGAAAGAAGCAAAAGGACCCTCTTACAATTCATGTTATAGGAGAAATGTGTGAATGTATGACAGGTCAGTACCGGATTGCAAAATATACGAATCTAGGAGCCCCAGTAGTGACTGTAATTATAAACAACACTTTCATTGAGAATACATTAATCTATTTAGGATCCACTATTAACATGATGACCACTGTAGTTTTAGAAGTTTTACAGTTAGGACAATTTCTTCGACCTACCCCTTCCATCCTAGAACTAGCAGACCACACTACGATAAAACCCCGTGGAGTCCTGGATGACATTGTTGTGTCAGTAGCTTCATGGGAATACCCTATCGACTTTATGGTCATAGAATCAAAGGACCCTTCTAAAGGACATCCTATTATCTTGGGAAGGCCATTGTTAGCTACTGCAAATGCTTTTATAGGATGCAGGGATGGAGAGATGACTATTTCCAATGGGTTGTCCAGACAAAGACTTATTTTATACCCCCCAGCATAACCAATAACTGAAAATTCATGGTGGGTAAATTGTTCTTTTGGGGATGAAGAATTTGATGATCTCTCCCTTCCTAGTGATTTTTCTTTATCACTTCAGAAGCAGATCACTGAGAGTGTATTAAACCAATTTGTCTCTTCGACAACCTACACAGATTTCCCTCAGTCCTTTGCTCAACTCGATCAGATTTTTGGAGATGAGTTTCAAGATAATATGGCTCTCTCAATGTTTACAGAGACACCTTGTGTCTTCACAATTGAAGAGCATACAGGACCATATACCATACCTTATGAGGTTGGCCCTAAAAAATTCTTACATATAAACGTCGGATTAAGTGAAAACCAACAAGCATAGCTGCTTAAAGTTCTTAAGAAACAAGATGGATAATTTGTATGTGAATACACCGATATGAAGGGTATACACCCCGATACCTATATTCACCATATTTATATGGATCCAAGCATGTCACCTGTAAGGAAGACACATAGGAGGATGAATCCTGCTTTAAAGGATATAGTAAAAGAAGAATTACAAAAAATCCTCACTGCTGGTTTCATCTATCCTATTTCCGATAGTAAATGGGTGTCTCCTTTAGTAGTAGTTTCGAATAAAGTTACATGGAAATGGATTATTTGTGTTGATTTTAGAGAATTAAACAAAGCTACACTTAAAGACTACTTTCCTTTACCTTTTATCGATCAAGTATTAGATACTCTGTTACGTAAACAATATTTTTCCTTTCTTGACGGGTATAGTGGTTACAAACAGATTTTAATAGCACCAAAAGATCAAGACAAAACCACTTTTACATGCCCTTGGGGAACATATGCTTATCTAGTTTTTCCATTTGTCTTATGTAATGCACCTACCACTTTCCAGTGGGCAGTCTTAGGAATCTTTTCCAATCTTATACATGACTGTGTGGAGGTATACATGGATGAATTTACGGCCTATGGTAATACTTTTCAAGAATCCCTTGACAATCTCAAGAAGGTCTTGATCCGATGTCAAGAAACAAATTTATCTCTCAGTCACAAAAATGTAAAATGTTACTGACAGAAGGTATAGTTTTGGGACACCATGTTTCTTCCCAAGGAATTAAGGTAGACCCTGCAAAGATTGAAGTAATTGTTGGTCTTCCCTCTCCCAAAATCAGAAAGAGGTAAGAAGCTTCCTTGGCCATGCAGGCTATTACTGCTGCTTTATTGAAATTTTACTAAAATAGCTGTACGAATGTTTAAGTTACTTAAAAAGGACTCAGAATTCCAGTGGACAGAATCTTGTCAAAATGCTTTTGAAATCCTAAAATCTAAACTATCGGTGGCACCAATACTTAGGGGTCATGATTGGTCCCTTCCTTTTCACATATCTACCGATGCCTCTGATACATCCATAGGAGGAGTCCTCGGCCAAAAATAAGGACAAGCACCTTATTCCATCTATTTTATTATAAAAAATTTGACCCCTACCGAATTAAATTATACTGTTACTGAAAAAGAATTTTTGGCAGTAGTTTATTCTATTAATAAATTTTGTCATTATATCATAGGTTATGAAGTTTTTGTGCATGCCGATCACTCTACCATTAGATTTATAATGAATAAACTAATTACCAATGGTAGAGTGACCCAGTTCCTTCTTTTATTGCAAGAATTTAACATTACCGTCATTGACCGCCCTGGTAAAGAAAATCTCGTAGAAGATTTCCTTTCCCGTATTCAACATGAAGATGATACTAAACTAGTTGACGACATTTTTCCTTATGGACATCGATTTGCTATATTTTTTCAAACCCCTTGGTTTGTGGATATTGCCAATTATCTAGCAACTGGGAAAATACTAATCCATTTGTCTCTGCATGAGAAGCGCCATATTATAGTTCAAAGTTCTAATTATTCTTGGGTTGATAACAATCTCTTTTGCACTGGTCCCGATATTATTATTCGACGATGTGTACGGGAGGATGAAATGACAGACATCCTCCATGCATGCCATGATGGACCATGTGGAGGACATTTTCTGATAAGAGTACAACATATAAAGTCTTACATTCTGGTTATTATTGACCAAGCATTTTTAAGGATGTTGCCAAATATGTTAAAGGATGTGATAGTTGCCAAATAATGGGTAGACCTACGTCATCTGATCAAATGCCTTTACAACCCCAAGTTATGATTGAACTTTTGAGAAATGAGCTCTTGGTTTTGTAGGACCAATTTCTCCCATGTCTCGTAAAAATAAATATATCTTAGTCTATATAGAATATGTCACCAAGTGGGTAGAAGCTAAAGCTTTATTTAGAGGCATAGAGAAATTGGTGGTAGAATTTATATATGAAGAAATATTCACCCGGTTTGGTGCACCTAGAGAAATTGTCACAGATCAAGGTACCCAATTTACTTCTAAATTAATGAAAGAAATTACTACGAAATATGGTATCCGACATTGCAAATATTCACCTTACCACCCTTAGGCTAATGGTCAAGTAGAATCAACTAATAAAGTATTAGAAGCTATTTTAACTAGGACCATTCACTTACATCTTAAGTATTGGGCAGATAGACTCCCAGAGGCTTTGTAGGCCTATAGGATAACATGGAGAAACACTACCAGACATACCCCCTATGAGTTAGTGTATGGAAAACAAGTCCTTTTACCTATTGAATTTCAAGTTAAAACTTTTCGTATGGTAGAACAATTAGGCATGAATTTGGATGAAGCACATAAACAACAAATATCGTAGATCAATGAGTTAAACGAAATTAGACAAGATGCATTTCAAAGAACAATGTTAATACAGAATCAATGGAAAACATGGCATGATAAATTTATTAAGCAAAAGCAGTTTAATACTGGAGATTGGGCACTACTATTCGATTCATGGTTTAAATTTTTTAAAGGGAATTTAACTACTCGTTGGATGGGTCCATACGAAGTAGTTACAACTTTTGATAATGGATCAGTAAAAATTAAAACAATTGATGGCTCATAAATTTCCTTTGTAGTAAATGGACATAGAATTGGGCTCTATCACGAACCAACATCTAAACATGATTTCATACAAAACGTTTTGCAGCAAAATGAAATGGAATTAGTTGAAGGGGAAGCTATTCCTCCTCCTCCTGATCCTTGAAAAATATTTTGGGTTATTATCACTTGTATATATATGTAAATATGTGCTTGTTTCTTTGAATAAATAAGATTCGTTTCTAATAGGTTGTTTACACATGACTCTTTTTCTTTTATGTATTTATGAATAAATTGAATCATCTAACAAGTGGTTTTGCAGTTTTATTACATATACATTATCTATATGAGCAGCTGACGGAATATTACTTGGACAAGGAAAGTATGCTGAATACTTATCAGGTATTTTAATCTTTTTCGGGTACTTTCAAAATTTGCAGCTTATACGGATAAATTTATATATCAATCCTTTTTATATCATACTTAACCAATTCTGTTACAATTCATATAGTTCTTGGTACTTTGATTCAGACGTGTATATTTCTGATTTATTCTTTTAAACAGTTACTCGATAAGACCTATTTTCATTATCATATTTTCCACATCCTTTTTTTTTTACCTATGATTTACTAAGTTCTTCCTATACTTGTTAACAAAACTTGTCTCTTGAGTATTTTGGTGATAACTTGAAAGTAAGTGGATTTTTTATCAATGGGGAACATTACTTTATTTTATAAAGAAGAAGGACTGTTAGGTTAAAGAACAACTTTCAGTTATTCTCTTTTGACATGTTTTTGTGAGTTTGGCCATTATGAACTAAAGAATTACTTATAACTTTATTTTGAAAAAAATGAATTATGTGTGTAGGACTTAACATGCTTTAGTACCATTCAACTTCCATATCTTTAATATCATTATACAAGGAAAACCCACTGAGGTACTGAATAGGCCTGCTGGTAGCAGGTCAATGCTAAGTAAAATCCTTACAACAGGAAGCTCGATAAATGCAAGTAAACTCGTCGGGGTACTGAACAAGCTCACTGGCAGCGAGGCTATGCTTGCATGGTACCAAGATAAACCTGTCGGGGTACTGAACAAGTCTGTTGGTAGCGGGGAAATATCTGGTTAATACACCACTATGCACATAGTTTGTACAATAATGATAATATATAAAAAAATTTCAAAAAAATTATGTCATGGCCAATTGTTTATAATGTCATTTGAGAATGGCTCTAAGTTAACTTTGCCCCGACCACCTAATTCCGCATATATCTAAGATGACCTTATCTTAGAAATGTGACCCATAGCTGTAAATCTGACACACTTTGGGGTTCACTTGAAATACTTGATGATGACAAGATATCTTTACAATGAGGCATGGATGGCTAGTTTTTACTATGGTATTCTTTTAATTATATTATTCTCATTTTACATGGTCTTTCTAAGCACTGCTTTATTTTTCATAAATAAACATTTTTGAACCATTTCCATTTACTAGTTAGTTTTCCTTACAATGAATTAACAGCATGCTCACATTCTTTCTATTTTTCTCGAACAATCATTTCTTCTCTCTGTATGGCTTGAGGACATGCCATCTCTTTGGTTCGGGGGAAGATGGATTTGATTTGAAAAATTAGATTATTTTTATTTTTGATAAATCTATTTATCTCTAACAAATGATAAGTATTTTCAGGAATATAAACAGTGGAATTTGGTTATAGATTGAAGCATATTTTACAACAAAATTCAACATGGTCTTACCATATGAAGAATCAAATGAAGGCAAATGAAATATCACATAGCAAACTCAGTAAAAATGGTGACTAAAATTTGCTAACCAAATTTTGTTTTTAAGCAAATAGTTTTTACTTCCATATCATTTTATTATTAATAATCCTATCCTTTTATCCAGTTAATTATGCATGAAAATGATTAATCTTCTTGCTATTCAAGATGCAATTTATGTTTTTGTTCAACCTGTCCAAAGTTTTACTTTGGACATGGTTGAATTAATTTCAAAACCTTATAAACGATAAAATTATTTTAAACTTGAAAACTGTTTATTTAAGAATGTTGAAAAATCCAATAAAGTCATTTTTAATTTTCATATAAATATGTGACATGAAAGATATGTTATTTTTAAGTTACAGGTTAACAGAGTGAAGTTTAAATTACCTTCTTCATCTGCTAAGTTGAAGGCAACTTCTAGTTCGCCTTCTTCCTAAATTGTTTTTCTTTCTTTTGCCTCAGTGGGACCTGGCATTTCTTTGGTTTGGGGGAATGTTGATCCTCAATTTGTTATCATTTTTGCAGATAAAATATTCATTTAAATACATATTTTATCATCTTTTGTATGTTTTATGTCACACAGATTATTATTCAACTTCAGGTATGAGTGTTTTTAAGGTTTTTATAAAATTATTGTTTTATTATCATTTTTATGGTTTTATTGATTAAAAATAACATTATTAAAACTCATTTGATGTATTAATTGGTTTGTATAATTGTTTGCAGGTTTTATAATCTCTTTGGGCCAAGTTAATATGCAAAACACATTCAACCTGCTTTTCACACAGCATGCCTAGCTCGGCATCCAGCTCGTCATTCAACCCATTGTGTAAAACTCGCTGGTGGTTTGCGAGATGTCAAAATTTGTTGTTGAAGACTTCAGTCCTGAAGCACGCCAGCAGATAGACACTCCGTTTTCCCTAGATCAATGCCTAGTGTATCCAGCTCATGTTCCAGCATTTCGTTCAACACTCTGTCCAGATCTCCCATCAGACTGTGCGCTGCTGAAAATTAATTTCGGGCATTTAAAAGATGAAATAGCTGCAAACCGCTTTGTTGTCCATGCACCCAGGTGATAGCATGATCATCAGTCTAGAAGGATCGCTCATGGCCTCCTTTGCTTGACTCCAAACTACCACCATTCTGCGCGTTTAAAGAATAGAATGACCTGCGTTCTAGAAGACCCACCGTGTATGCTTCCTTGGCTCACCACCATTCCACATTCATGCTAAAGAATGAGTCGTGCACCACCTTTGCAGATTGTTTGCGTTGGAGAAGGAACCTGTGTGTATGTTGTCTAGTGAAAAGAACCAAACTAGCGCTGAAGAAGGGAGATGCTTATGCGTTGGACTGAGATCAGTTAAACTCCATTATAGTTTACTAAATTTAGAGAGAAGTCAACCACTAAAGGGTAGAATTGCTCACCCCTGTAAATCATTATATAAAGTAGCCTCTGTGAGAGAGCTCAATTAGTTAGAAAATTAGTCAATTAGCAGAGTTAGGAGAAGAGTTCTTGCTGTGATTTACTATTGAGCTTTGTATTTTTGTTCCACCATCTGAATGAAGAGCTGTATGCATTGCTATTGAAGATTGCGTTTAAGTAGAAGTTATCCAGGCATCACCCTTGATTGCTGAGAGGGCCCCTCATCAACCAGAGGTTCATTTTCTTTGTTTAGCTTAGTTTCTTTTATGTTTTAAGTTACTCTAGTCTAATTTCTAGTTTGCTTCCATTAGATTATAGTAAATGCTATTTTATCTATTTTCTGTAATACGTTAACTTAGTTTTATTTCGAAAGTTAATTAGTTAGATGCGTGCATAGCTTGCTTTCAGTCATTTTGTTTCCGATTATTTCATTCCCAAGCATTACTTTTAGTCTTTGTTTTCAGGAATATATAATAAGTTGTTTTTATGAATTTAGAATAGATTCAATTATGTTATTTCTTTTTCTGTTTTGAAGTTATGCAAGTTAATTTCCAGTTTATTTATTAGTTTAATATGTAATGATTCATTTTCTTCATGAATTAGTTTAAGGTTAATTTGCTGTTAAATAGGTCCATTTACTGTTATGATGCATTAGAATTACATTTGCATGGCTTCAGCTAAAGAGTAGTTCATTTAGGTTAGTTTTTACCATTTTAACTGTGCAGACTGTCATTCGGACAGCCTGTCTAGTTTGTTATTCAGCCACCCTTTCAGACCCACAGTTCAGTCTGTCATTCAACCTTTAGTTCTGTTTTTAGTGTTTTTTATGTGTTTTAAGATTGCTTTTAGTTTTATTTTGTGAATGTCTGAATTATGTTTTGATTGTAATAGTTAGATGACAGTTTTGTTTAACATTAAAATTAAAGTTTAGTTGTTTTAAATTATTTATTAAAGTTTTATCATTTTTTCTTACTTCTTTTACTTTAAACGAAGTTTACGTTTCTTAAGTTTTGTTTCTTATTTTGTTTTATTGTTGTATGGTTTTGTGTTTATTCCTTTTGAATTAATTTATTTGTTTATGTGCATAAATTAGGGATATATGTGTTTTCCTCAGTATGTTTTTAGGTTGTCTATTTTATGTTGTGTTATTGTTGAAAGAACTTGTAGGATAGAACCTAAAGATATTTCTTTTATTAAGTTTTCTACTTGCTTATTTTATCAAGTTTTATTTATTAAGTTTTCTAGTTGCTTATAAGTTAAGTGTTCCTTGTACCCTACTTTCCCATTTGAATAGTCATCTGTTGATGTTATTTCAGTTTAAAACTTATTTTCAATTGTTTAGCTTATTTAAGTTTAAATACTTTAATAATTGCATTTTAGGAGTTTGACTTAGTTTTTTATTTTGAAAGATCTTTCGATCTTTTGTTTGTTAAAATATTTACATGACACCCTCTACCTTCGCATATATTTTGTGTTAACTCTAAGCTTACCAACCCCAGTTGATAATTAAAGAATAGGTGGATTAATTTAGACAATAAAACACCCAACAAGAGGGCTCATTGAAAATTTGAAAGACCAATGGGGTGACAATTGGTATATGGATGAAGATTTTTTTGGAAATATTACATGAATACTCAACTCAAAAACAAACACAAGCCAGTTGCCATGATATTCCAAAAAATTCCCAGCAGTTGGTAATGTCCTCCTTGACTGAAATGGACATAAGCCAAAACTTTGATTCAACCAGCTATATTTCTTTCTTTGAAACTGATGATATTTTGCAGCATTCTTTTCAGTCTTCATGTGATCACCAAGAAGGAAGTGGGGAATATCACTCAGATTGTCCCATCATTCAGCCCCTGAAATTTTGTCACAAGAAGAGGATGCCTCTGTGCAATAAAAAATCACCCTTTTGCAGCAACAATTTCTTCAAAGACATAATATGTTTTATGAAGAATGTCATAAGCTTGTTTCAAACCCTCTTAGTGGTAGTTTTGAAGAAAATATTATCCCACCTGTATATGAGGTACATGAAGATGGTCATATCCTTTTTCTTGATAATGAATGCGATCATCAAGATGAAAAAAAAATGTTTTCCATTTAGTTTTTCCTCATTTGCATATTTGAAACAAAGATTAAAGGATTCTAAGAAAGCACAAAAACTTGAGGATATGACATTTCAGAAATTGATAAAAAAAAGGGTAAACAGTCATGCCATCAATCCCAGCCTATGGAGGAAACAACAGATTTCCATGAGGGGTTAAGTCACGAAGAGGAAGATGAGAAGGGTGAACAATTAGAATCTTCCCTGCATTCCAATCCTTCTCTTGACAAGCAAGAAGATGATAAACCTAGTGACATGCATGAGGAAAGTCATCCTAATTTTCCTTATGGAGAATAAAATCAACATGTTGTAAATTCTGTTAGTGATGTTTTTGAAGGAAATACCAACCCTCCTGTATATGATGAATGTAAGGATGACCACTTGGATGATGCACCTCAATAACCAATAGTCCGCAATAATAGATTGGATCACCAAGGAGAAGAGGAGTATTCTAAATGGGAAGTTTCTTTATGTTTTCCAGAATCAGAAATTTTATGTCAAGAATAAATTATTTTGCTTGATGAATAGGATGATATTTCTTTTGAAAAGCATAGAAATAACGAAGTTGTGAATGCAAAATTTTTTGTTGACATCCCATTTAGAAATTGTCAGGAGCATTGTTTGCATGGTTTTCTTGAAGAGAATTTTGGCAGGGTGCTAGAGGAGTTGCAGTGGGAGCAACCTTGTCATGACAAGCACATAACATAAAATTTTAAATTGTCATGATCCAGTAACTAGATATGTGGAGAAGCTTTGCAGTAAGAATGTTGGGTTTTGTGTATGCAGTAAAGTGTAGGTTTTCTATCATAACCCTGTACCATTGAGTTCTTCCTTTCTGATTTGGATCAAGTATGCTGAAGAAACCCAATCGTTAGATCATTTGTTTGATTGGATTCACTGGAAGTTAGAAGTTACTTGATTGGGAATTGATGCTCAATAAGTAGGATAGGTAGGTGTGAATAAGCTTGACATGGAAATCATTTATTTTAAGCAAATTTTTAGTTTGTTTTCAGTATCTGTTCAGTTTTCATTTTCAGAGCATGTTAGGGATTTCAGGAAAGCTTGGGACTAGCCCAATGGATCAGGCACTTAGTCTACATGGTTCTTTGCTACCTCACAAGGAGGGTATCATCCCTGAGTTGGAGCCGCTGTTAGTACCTGTGCTAAAATTTGAGGATTTTTACAGATTCACCCATACAGATCCCTCTGTAAAAGTATAAGCGAGTAAAAAGATGAGGGGTAGGGTTAACAACTTTTCATGTCTTATGACCTAAAGGTATACAGAAGGGGGTTTGAAGTTTCTTAAGAGGCTTATTCCTAAGCAGGAATGTCAAAACAGTAAAAAACGCCTTAGGCATGACCTTGGAAATGAGCCTGATATAAAAAATACGGTTAAGGATAGCTCTAGGAAAGAACAGGTGATGGATATCCAACCCACGAAAGAGATCAAAGGGATAGAAATAATTTTCTCCAAATGAAAATCGAGAGTGGAAGTGCGGAAGAGGTAAAAAATTTGGTTATAAAAAGTGGAACCTCGACTTCCACCTTCCTCCTTTCATGGTTCACCACAGCAACGGTTCAGAACGTCTCCACCTAAGATCAACGACGTAGAAAGGTGCAAAGGGAGGAAAACAAAAACCCAAAGTTTCCAGGTATAAAAGGTTGAGCTTCCACCTTCCACAGTCCGCCAGATCGACGGTCTAGAGCGCTTCCACTAAAAATTGGCAGTGTGGAAAGAAGCGACGGAAGCAAAAAAGTGAAAAAGGAAAACAAGTTTGATATCGAAATTTAGAATCCCAATTTCAGATTTCCATGATCAGGATTCAATGACTCAGAGTGTGTCCGCAAATATCAATAGTCAGGAAAATTCCCACACAGATCAACGGTGTGAAAATAAAAAGGTGGGAGCGGAAAGGCCAAAGTGGGAAAGGTAATTTTTTGGGTTGCAAAATTGGAAAACCCGACTTCCCTTTCCCGTGATATACAAGATATACGGTTCATAGAGATCCCACACAAATTGACGGTGCATAAATAAAAAGGAGAAAGTGGAAAGATCAAAATCAAACTTCACAGAAAGTTCAAATCTCGATTTCTGCCTTCCACAATTCGCCAGATCTATGGCTCATATCGCTTTTGTCCATATCAATGGTCTGGAAAGGAGGAGAAAGGAGGAAGTCGAAAACATAATAAATTTTTCGTAAAATGCAGAGGTCCCGATTTTCGATTTCTTCTAGCCCGCAGCTTGATCTTAGATCAACGACTGGGAAAGTTTATGGCGAAGATCAACGGTGGAGAACAATTCTGCTAATGCTACAAGCATGGGGAAATGAACTTTTGAAATCTGTAGAATTGTTTAAAAGGTCTGTAGGTTTTGATGCCTTAAATAAAGATTGATCTAGATCAATGGTTAAGGAAAATTATGCTAGTTCAAAGTGATGTTGATTTTACTCTCCGGAACTCAGCGAAATTTTATAGAGCAGGCAAGTTTAGACATGTGTCTCTGTATCCTTGTTTTGATTAAAAGATCAATGGTCCATGATGATTTCACTAGTTAAAGATGCAGGGAAGGAGAAAATATTTTATAGAACCTTGAAGGTGCTTTGAGCCAATGTTTTCATCCCGCAGGCGTGGTTTCTAGGTGTTCAATTTCCGATTTTTGTCCATCATGCGCATCCTAGCATGCTTTCCTATTTTGTTTTGTGATCATGGTGAATCCACCAAGTCAGAGGTTGTTAGGATTTTATGATCATTCGTGTTTGATCCCCATTTTCGTTACAGATTTTGGATTTGTTTTGAGGTTGGTCTCAGGATCTCGTTTAGAGTATAAATATACCCTTGAAAGAGGAAGAAAGAGTTGGAAATTTCATTCAGAAAGCATTATGCTCTTGGTTTTTGTATCTTTGTAATATTTCTTGGAAGTGTTAATGAGAAAAGTTCTTCTGCATCTCTGAGATTCATCACAGTGTTCTAAATTCTATTCATGTTTCCTGTTTGCTTCATTTTCATTACTGTGATTTCCTGCTAATGCTCTCTAGACTGTATATGAGGAATTCATTTCATTAAGCACTCCTTGTATCAGATATCACATTTGTAATGTGTCTGTGATATTTGTTCTAGAATACATCCTTGTTAGATGCTCCATTTTTGTCATTTCCCTTATTTGTTGCTTCTGCTAAAGGTGGTGCAAGAGAATCACCCACAGATAGGTGCCTCTTGCATCACTGGGATTTCTCCTCTTTTTCCTAACACCCTTTCAAGATATTTGACTGAATGTGACACTTACTTTGTCTCAAAATACAAAGGAAAATACCCACTCATTTTCACTGTAATATCCTTGATTGATCCAGGTTGTGACTCCATTTCCCAATGGTTTTTCTAGTCTGTATGTTTTACCATCTTTAAAATCTGCAAACACCTTGTTCCCATCAGAATCTATCCTTCTGACTGCTTGTTTAAAGAAAAATGTAAAAGTTAATTTTTCTATGACAAAGGAGAGATCCCTCTTTGACTGTAAGGCTAGACCACAGTCTAAAGATTGGTTTGAAATGGTTACCCCTGTGATCTTAGTGTGTATCTTAGTGTGCATATGTGCATGTGCATTTATTTATGGTTTTCGATTATCTTGATGTCACAAGTTCACCCTTCCCCATTTTCAAAGAGTTTATGACCATAATAGAAAGATTACAAATTGAAATTAGAGTCCTTGAACAAATTAGTGTGCGAGTGGGAAGTGCTTATATTTCCAAACTCACCTAGGACCTACACTTGACCCAATTGTTATTGCAATTATAGGTGCATAATAAACATGAGCACAATCACAAACTTTATTGGAGAGACTTGACCCAAGGTGGGGGTAATCACAACACCCTACTTTCACCAACCCACAAGCCACCATTAATAAGTTGTGATTTTGATTAATGTCTATGTTATCTAAGATATTGGTTATTTGTATATATGTGTTTCCTCCACACTATGGGTCATTAAGGGATCATAACACACTAAAAATTGATTTTTTTGTTTAAGTTGCGTTGTTTTCTGTAACATTGGGTATGTTTGATACTCCACAGCAATTCCCTACCACACTCTTATATATTGACTTCCCTACCTCTAGAATATAGGATTCTACATTGTTAGTGGTGGGAAGAATTTGGTTAGTTTGTTCTAGTTGTTGAACCTATAAGCTCAACCTGCCCATGCTTGGCATGAATTATTACACAATTTCTCACAACTATGAGTTGTTTGGTTGGATTTTGGGGATGCATCATTTGTTGAATAGTTATGGGGGATTACAAAGCGATTATTTGACATGTTATATGAAAACACCTCTAAATACAATATTGATAGGTCCCAATGCTACCTTGTCCCATGTACCCACATGCAAATCCATTTTTGTTGTTACAGTAGACAAGATAATCTTGCCAAGGATAATTTTAGGGGCGAATTTTAGCCCAGTGGGCTATTTTCCATGTTTTTCTCCCCAAAAAGATTTGCCATTTTGCATTTTTTGAATCCCTTTTTCAACCATTTTTGATGGGGTAAAATTTTAACCCTAAAAATCACCAAATTATTATATAAATGATATAAATCCTTGGAAATTAAAATATTTTTTGAAAAATATCGCCAATCATTTTATAGTTGGCTTTTTAAGAATTAGTAATATTCGCCAACATTTATACACTTTTAAATAAGTATGGTTCCTTAAAATCATCCCTGAATCTTGCACCTTCACAATCTTGCACTTGGTATTGGATCAATGATTGTGATGCCAACCACTATTGGCCTTTGAAGCCTTACACTGATACATGTTCAACCATTTCGAAAAAAATGAGTGGTCATAGAGATATTATTATGTTAGAGGACTATTGGGATGTTCTTCCTCAAGTTTTGGCTATAGATTAGTTTAAGAACTACATATTCCACAACACTCTAAGAAATATTGCTCTTAAATGGTGGGAACTTAAGTGTCCATTAATTACATTTTAGGGAGTGAAAAATAATGTAGTGAGTTGATCCAACCCACTACTAAAATAGACAAACTTATGTGCATCTAATCGAATTAAATTGGTGATCCCCTTACTATTTTTGATCATAGATTAAGCAAGGATTTGAGAAAATGAGTACATATATTCTAGAAACACAATATATAGAGTGGTTACTCGACCTTTTTGTTCTTTACATACCTTATATTCAATAGCATGAAATTAAAGACAGATCGAGATGCCTTAATAATTGATTTCATGGTCCTATGATGGTGTGCTAGAGCATTTTGTGTTTGTTCATAATTATTCTATCGGAATTGAACACCATCTACAACATGTCAACCACACTTTTGACAACTTGTTATTTGGAAGCCTTAAGAGATATTTTTCTAATATTTCCATCATAATCATTTGTCACAATAGGCTATGCTATAGAGTGTGAAACTATGGTTCTCTAATATGTGCATTAATAACTAAGTAAGAGGTTCTAGGTCATCTATTTTTTATTATTATATATATTCATAATATTCCATAATATTTCATAATATTTCATACCATAATTAGTATAATTATCACATGCTTGTTGCAACACAATATCATCTAATAAACATTGGAAAGTCACCCTCAAATATGTTTGCGCCACTTGTTAGATTTTTATCATTTAAGAAATATGATCTTAGGATCTTATCTGAGAGAATAACATGCACAACAATAAACACAAGAGACAAGATGAAAATGAAGTGTGTTTTTGAAAAAAAATATCTCCCTCACGGCCTCATAATACCAGGAGCGGTACCCTTGCTCGCACCACCTTTCATCGGTTGTCCAAAAGCGGTGCCACTGCCCATTTCCCTTGGTCCATAGGTGGTTATTACCAGAACCGCTCTGTCATAGAAGGAGAAGCACGGTAACCTAGGTAAAAAGGGGAAAAGAGAAGTTTCTTGAGGCTTCTAGATGATAAGCCTTGTGTACCACCTTATCCCTATTGTTGTGGGTTGGTTGAGCTCAAGATCCCTCATCCTAGGATCTTATAGGCCACCTCACCCACTAATTTCTCAACCATCTCTATCCATTAAAGCCCTATAAATATGAGCTCATAGCCATGGTTGAGGGGAGAAAATTGAAGGTATTGTTATGTTATTGGGTTGATTCTTGGCCCAATATCATTTGGAGAGAGCATAGAGAGCTAGAGTCGGAGCTTCTGGGGATGAAGAGCTGGTTTCATGGAGATGCATGTCAACACTAAGGCTTGGTTGTAAACTTCTTCATATTTCTAATGCAAGTTGATTTATGTCCCACATATGATGTTGTTGTTGTGATTTCACATATATATGTTGCTAGATTCCTTAGTCACTTGCATAGATTAGTAGATCATATTTTGGTTGCTTTGATTCATTTCGTGTTGACCTTTTTTGCAGGTACACAGGTGAACTGTCAAAGCCTTGTATTCTAGATATCTACAGTGTCTAGGGAGAGTCTTCAACCTCTATCCTCTATTTGTTATGGATCTAAACCATTCAGACCAGTGGAACACCTTGCTGTCCGTAGGAGGTGAAATATTCTAGCTAACAAATCTGGTGGCTCTGCTGGGGAATTAGTGTATCAGTTGTTCTGAGCTTCCTCAGTCTACAACTCTTGTCCGAATCCAGGCTCCGTTTTCTTCAACTCTTTTCAGTCAGATCTACTTTTTGACTTGCATTATTTGGGTTTGAAATTTCCAGATATGTTCAGATCTGAGTCATTTCGGTCTTTTATGCTCTGTTTCCATACTCAATTCAACAATATTTTCCCTAATCTAGCCTTTTCTGACTTGATCCTTCGTTCTCTTTGTGTTTTGGATTTTTACAGGGAACCACACATGTTCTGTTGGCAAGGCACAGTGCCACCGCCTAAGTCTAGTTAGCCATATGCGGTGACAGTGCCTGAATCCAGTGAGCAAGAAGCGGTTCTGCCTTGAAACCGCCTGTCAGCAGCTTCAACTACGCGGTGCCAGGTAGGCCCTGTTCCAGACTTTGTATTTTCATTTTTGCGTGTTTTTGGATTACTTTTTCATGAAAATGAAGTGTGTTTTTGAAAAAAAATGCTCCCTCACGGCCTCATAATATTCCATAATATTTCATAATATTTCATACCATAATTAGTATAATTATCACATGCTTGTTGCAACACAATATCATCTAATAAACATTGGAAAGTCACCCTCAAATATTTTTGTGCCACTTGTTAGATTTTTATCATTTAAGAAATATGATCTTAGGATCTTATCTGAGAGAATAACATGCACAACAATAAACACAAGAGACAAGAGACAAGAGACAAAAATAATTTTCCCCGGGGAAACCATAAAGGAGAAAACCCCGCAACTTCCTCAGAGCTAGAATGAGCACTAGTGGTAGCAGTAAAACTTGAAAACATAAAGATGATATCCAACATCTTGTTCTCTCTCTTTCTCTCACTTGAGAGAGCTTCTCCTCTCTCACTCATGCACCCCAGTAAGTGAGTGTGTGTGTGATAAATAGAGAGGCTCACTCTCTATTTATATTCTTTCATTCACTTAATGTCCACTTCAACATCTCAGCCCCACTTAACAATTACTTACTAGGGCTGACATCTCTAGGAGAGTCTAATGACCCTAGTGCCCCACAACTATGGGGACTTTTCCCTCTGATCAACAAGGAGGGTTAACCTTGACTCAATTGTGGGGACTATTGCCCCGACTTACAATGGAGGGTTAAACTCAATGACTTTACATGTAACATGACTTGTTTACATTATTGAATCTCCCAATAGGAACATCGAGGTATGACATGACTCAATTACATTACAAATACTTCCTGATAGAAACATCGGGGTACAATATACAAGTGAATACATTCCAAAGTTACAAATACATCAACACTCCCTATTAACTAGGAAGGTATTCTCTCAACACAATTTATTAGCACAAGTCTTCTTCTCTGTATCATGTGGATCATCATCAAGTAATCTTCATCTTCAAGTCATATTCATATTCAAGTCATCTTCACCTTCAAGTCATCTTCATTGTCAAGTCATATTCATCATCAAGTATTCTTCTCTGTATCATCTGGATCATCATCAAGTCATCTTCATCTTCAAGTCATATTCATATTCAAGTCATCTTCACCTTCAAGTCATATTCATTGTCAAGTCATCTTCATCCTCAATTCATCTTCATCAAGTTTGGATAATCACTGGATCTGGATCATCACTGGATCACCATTGATTCAGGATCATCACTTGATCTAGAGCATCACTGGATCATCATTTGATATGGATCGTCACTAGATCATTACTAGATATGGATCATCATCAAAGCTGGATCATTACTAGATCATCATCAACATTACTGCTTTTGCTATCTCAATCAAATGATGCTATCTCTTCATTCTTCTCATCACAGGAAGTTCTACAGAGCCAACCCTTTTTCATGTTGGTTGTAGGCCTAGCCTCCAAGTAGGTCTTCATCTTCTTCAACACTTATATTTGACCCGGTCAGAAAGGCCCGTCCAGCACTTATATCTGACCATGGGATGGTCCGGCCTACCCCGATATCAGAATGGCATGCCCAGCACTCACATATGACCATGGGAGGAACACATCCACTATGACCATGTCAGAATGGCCCAACCCTTACATCTGATCATGGGAGGGCCCAGCCTGCCCCCATGTTAGAATGGCCCAGCCCTTACATCTGACCATGGGAGGGCCCAACTTGACCCCATGTCAGAATGGATCTTCCCTTACATATAACCATGGGAGGGCCTAGCCTGCCCCCATGTTAGAATGGCTCCCCCTTGCATTTGACCATGGGAGGGCCCAAGCTGCCCCCATGTCAAAATGGCTCTGCCCTTACATCTGACCATGGGAGGGCCCAACCTTCCCCCATGTCAAAATGGCTCTGCCCTTACATCTGATCATGTGGGAACACATCCCATAGTCACATCAGAATGGTCCTCAACTCCAAGCTGAGTATTCTTGGTAACTAACCAGGTGCCTCCATTCTCCCAAAGAATGGCCTTCAATGCTTATATCTGATCATGGTGGAACACATCCCACAGTCACCTCAGAATGGCTTAGCACTTACATCTGACCATGGAAGGAACCAATCCTCTCACCATGTCAAAATGGTTCACGGACTCATCACTTCCCCTTGGAGGGAACCTCAATCTGGAGAACACCAAGCTTCTCCCTGAAGTACTTGAACTTCATTCTAGCCATTTCTAGCATAAATCAAATCAAGGCTGATTACATCCAAGGATAACCTGCGAGCTTCTCCTAGAATGATTACATTCAAGGAAAACCTACAGGAGCGATTACATCTGAGAAACCTATGAGATTCGCCAGGATTTATGCTCAGACAACCTGTCTCACCGAATATACAAGTACTCCTTCTTTCAAGAGATCTCTATATGGATCACATATTGGAGCTTCACTTCTCCTCTCTGCATAAAAAAAATGCAAGTTAGATCAGCCAAATCAAATAGTAGTTTTCAAAATAAACATACTACCTCCAAAATAGCAAGTGGCAAGATATTTTTCCTCGGCTGTACTCAGTGCCATGCATGACTGCTTCTTGCTACACCAAGAAGTGCTCTTCCTATCGATGGCAGCGCCTACCCAATACAAATCCACATAACCCTCCAGGTTAATCTTCATATTTGTATCATACTTGAGCCCATACTCAACTGTACCCTTCAGGTACTTCATTGCATGCTTTGCAACCATCAGGTGAACATGTCTTAATGTGCTCACAACAAAGCAAATATTTGGTCTTGTATTCATCAGGTACATCAAGGAAAAAATTATCCGATGATACATCGTGGCATAAATTGACTTTGATGAAGAAACACTCAGTGGCTTTAGGTTTGATTCCATAGGTGTGGTCATGGTCTTGCAGTCCATCATCATGAACCTCTTCAGGATATCTACTGCATACTTCCCTTGTCCCAGGGAGGTTCCATTCACATTCTGCCACACCTCCATGCCTAGAAAGTAGTGCATCATATCCAAGTCCTTCATCTCGAACTCAGTAGCAAGTCTCCTTCTTGCAACTTCTGTTAGGAACAAGTCATTGACATATAATAGAAGCATCACTGTTCTTCTGCCTTCAACCTTGAAGCAAAGGTTGGGATTCTCTTTACTCTCAGTAAATTCTAGAGTCACCAGTAAGATATCCATCCTATCATACTATGTCGAACCTCAGGATCTTTTGTAGTCACTCCCTCTTAAGTGAAGCATCATACTCACTTTGTCTTTCGTACTCTATGCACTAAAACATTCTATACTGGAGTGAAAAGTAGCTTCCTCTACTACTATTATTCTATGTATCCATCTAGGGTCACTGGATACCAAGATCCTCTATTGTGAACTTTTTCAAAAGTTCTTCTCGCACCCATCTGTGAGCTTGTCATATTCTATAGGCTTTCATCTTCAACCTTGTAGCAAAGGTTAAGATCTTCATCATTCTAGGTGATCTTCAAGCTCCTCATGTATGTGTTATCCCATGGGTGTCTTCTAATCTCATACATGGCCTTACTTTCGGTTGCACACATGATTCTTCCTGTCATGTGTCTCAACTCCTGGTGGCTACAAATGTCTCTTCATATTCTATGCCTTCTTTCCGTGAGAAGCCTTGTGCTACGAATCCTGTCTTGTATCCCACGATGTTTCCATCTACTACATGATGGAACTATGAACTTCCCTTCAGGTCTCGATACTGCATCCTAGACATCATTCTTCTTGGATTACTCTTCCCTTTCTTCTTGGTTAATTATTCATAGATAGAGGATTCTACATCAATTATGTTGCCGCATTCACCATATTATTCTTCATCTTGAACTGCCGTCACTTGTTCTTCAGAACAAGTCTCATCCTTCTTTGCTTGTAGGATATTTGATGTGATCTTTCCTACAAGTCAAATGCATTAGTTGTATGGTTAGAAAAATTTCATAAGGAATATTCACAATGAAAAATTCTTTTGCATAAATATATAATCATCCAACTATTTTAGCCAATACAACATTCATCCATATCTCATGAAAAATTTCTAGATGCCTTCCATCTCTACCAGGACAACATTGAGATTGTGCACTAATCCAATATGTCAGCAAAGAGGTTTCATTCTAGATAAGTAGCAATGGAGAGTTTTATAGCACCATGAGCTACTTACCCATCACAAGCATAGTAGTAGTATACTGTCATTAATGCAAACATTCTATCATACATAATACATCAACTGAATATAAACAAATGCCTAACAAAACAATATCATGAAATGACAATGAAATACTTATCTTTATTTGTTTCGTGGGTAGACTCCTTCTTGAGCCTTTCGCTTCATCATTTTCTTCACTCATGACATCATCATTTCTTATCCAAATGCTTAAGATGGATAAGAGGCTCTTCAAGAATTGAGTCCTTCATATTCCTCATTGCTTGAGGTACTTCTTGAATGGTGAGAGCTTTATCTTCAGTTGCTCCCCTTCTCTTCTCTTATTATGAGTCGAGCTTCTTCTTCTTCCTAGAGTCTACTAAAAGTAATCACTTCCTTCTGGCACACATTCCTTGAATGAATGAATCCCATGATCCTGGGAGGCCATTACAATTGGTTATCACAACTTCTGCATTCTCCACTTCTTCTTCTACCACTTCAAGTTGTTCTTTGATTTGAGAGACCCTTGTAAAGTATCATTGTATGGTCTCTGCATTCTGGATCTTCACATTCTTCAACTATTTTCTCAAAGTCATCCTCTGATTTATGTTCTTCCCTTCAAATAGCTTGGTCACGGAATCAAACATCTCTTTTGGTGTCTTTAGGGAAGACACTTGTGGTATAAGGTGATTCGTGATTGAATCAGCAATGATCATCTTGTCCTTGACCAAGTTCTTCTTGTGTAAGGATTGTAGCCTCATCTCCCTCTGGAACTGGAACCTCTCTACTTATGTAGGTGTCCAATTCATTTCCTTCAAGAACTAGTGATATCATACACTTTCATGCTTGGAAGTTGTCATCCTCACAAATCTTATCATAAAGCTAGTGTGATTAGTCATCTTGAAATGAGAACCTCAACTGTAAATAGCAAAAGATTAGATCTTACTGATTTGAGGTGTCCGTCTTGGTTTTGGAGCTGGCTGATCTAGGGTTTGTCAAAGAAACCATTATTTTGAAAACTTGGAATATTTTAGATATGATTGGATAGAAAGATAGACCTCTTCAAGGTGAGCTTTCCAATGTACTCCTTTTCTGAAAACAGTGGAGGGAAGCTCCCGGAACAGGAAGCCCTGGTTTACAAATTTCTTCTGTAGAAATGCCTGATACTATTTCTGCGGTATCTATGAATGTACTGCTCCTCTATGTATAAAATTTCATAGTGAGGTATCCTCATCTGTCCCTGTACCAACACCATAGGTTTCATCAAAATTGGTTTCACCAATTGGGACTTATGATCATTTTCCCAACGTGACCTATTTCAGGACTGCCACATGTCACTATTTCATCTTTGTTATACCAAAATTCTGTCACCATCATGTGATAAGACATTTGGCATACCTACTTGCCCTGAATCCCAACTTCTAGAGTGGAAACTAAATGGTTTTTCATCAATCTTACATGAAAATTCCCACCACCGTGCATGCCCCTTTATCCAGGAATGGTACCCCTGCTCGCACCGCCTTTCATCAATTGTCCACAAGCGGTGCCATTGCCCATTTCCCTTGTTCCATAGGTGGTTATTACCAGAACCGATCTGTCATAGAAGGAGAAGCACGGTAACCTAGGTAAAAAGGGGAAAAGAGAAGTTTCTTGAGGCTTCTAGATGATAAGCCTTGTGTACCACCTTATCCCTATTGTTGTGGGTTTGTTGAGCTCGAGATCCCTCATCCTAGGATCTTATAGGCCACCTCACCCACTAATTTCTCAACCATCTCTATCCATTAAAGCCCTATAAATATGAGCTCATAGCCATGGTTGAGGGGAGAAAATTGAAGGTATTGTTATGTTATTGGGTTGATTCTTGGCCCAATATCATTTGGAGAGAGCATAGAGAGCTAGAGTCGGAGCTTCTGGGGATGAAGAGCTGGTTTCATGGAGATGCATGTCAACACTAAGGCTTGGTTGTAAACTTCTTCATATTTCTAATGCAAGTTGATTTATGTCCCACATATGATGTTGTTGTTGTGATTTCACATATATATGTTGCTAGATTCCTTAGTCACTAGAATACATTAGTAGATCATATTTTGGTTGCTTTGATTCATTTCGTGTTGACCTTTTTTGCAGGTACATAGGTGAACTGTCAAAGCCTTGTATTCCAGATATCTACAGTGTCTAGGGAGAGTCTTCAACCTCTATCCTCTATTTGTTATGGATCTAAACCATTCAGACCAGTGGAACACCTTGCTGTCCGTAGGAGGTGAAATATTCTAGCTAACAAATCTTGTGGCTCTGCTGGGGAATTAGTGTATCAGTTGTTCTGATCTTCCTCAGTCTGCAACTCTTGTCCGAATCCAGGCTCCGTTTTCTTCAACTCTTTTCAGTCAGATCTACTTTTTGACTTGCATTATTTGGGTTTGAAATTTCCAGATATGTTCAGATCTGAGTCATTTCGGTATTTTATGCTCTGTTTCCATACTCAATTCAACAATATTTTCCCTAATCTATCCTTTTCTGACTTGATCCTTCGTTCTCTTTGTGTTTTGGATTTTTACAGGGAACCACACATGTTCTGTTGGCAAGGCACAGTGCCACCACCTAAGTCTAGTTAGCCATATGCGGTGACAGTGCCTGAATCCAGTGAGCAAGAAGCGGTTCTGCCTCGAAACCGCCTGTCAGCAGCTTCAACTGCGTGGTGCCAGGTAGGCCCTGTTCCAGACTTTGTATTTTCATTTTTGCGTGTTTTTGGCTTACTTTTTGATGAAAATGAAGTGTGTTTTTGAAAAAAAATGAATTGTGTATTCTACAGTCGCTTTAAGTGTTATATGCCCTCTGCATTCAAAGAGAGTTTGTGTTTCTTGCATTAGATTTTACATTATTTTCTTTGCTTGAAACCTCTTGCTCTTTTCTATAGATATTATTTATTGGAATTGGAAATATACATTTCATTTTCATGTGTAGGCTTTGGTTTGTTTTGGACTTGGAATGCGTGAGTGATCCATGTTGTTTTGAGTCTTTCTTTTCTTGGGTGATTCTTGTTTCCTTTTGCATGCTGATTTTTTCTGTGCTTGATAGGAAAGATTGGTTCTTCATTTCCTTGTCTATTTCAAAGAGAAGTTTTAGTTTTCTCTCTCTTTTGCTTTATTTCCAAGCTTGTTGAACGATTTTCTTCTTGTTTTGGGCATGATTGTTTGAAATTCTAGATCTTACTTTCATTAAGAAGAAATATTTGTTTTCAGCTTTGCGTGCATTAGAGTTAGATTTGTTTGGAAACGTTAGTGAAATCATCTTTCCATTGAGTTTTTATGCGTCTTTTTCAAGTATGAAAAGATAGGAAACATTTTTTATTTATGTTATATGTTCTCTAGATCTCTTTCTTATTTGCTTTGAAGATTGTTTGGGGTGCATTGATATTTCCCTTTTCGTTTGAAAAGGTATAATTGCATTTGCATTTGGGTGCACATTTTTGGGAATAAAAGTAAATATCTCTCCCTCTCTTAAGTAGAATTTCATTTAAGAGGAAAACTTGCATTATCATATAGATCAGTGTTCATCTTCTTTAATTTCAAGTTTTCACTCCATGGTTCCACCTAAACACACAAGATAAAATCAATGGTAGTAATAGGTTAAAACTTTTAGCAATTTGAGTGATAAGTTAGAGATGTGTTCGAGCGTCCTTAAATGTAGGAGATGTCGTTATTTGTCAGCATTACATCCCGGGACTTGCGTGGTTCTTCCACGTACCGTCGGTATATCGAACGACCTTTCACGTACCCTTGAGGTATATAGAAAGGTACTTCATGTACTCGATTGTATATCGGAAGGCCCCTTGTGTAAGGTTATGCTTTAAATAGCATTACTATTGATTTGAGCTCCCTCATACCTTGCATATATCGGGAGACCCTTTTAGGAATCCTCAAACCATCTGAGTCATCGTTTTGGCCTATCATGTGAGGTTCCTGACTCTTATCCACTCCTTTCACATGTTTGCTTGTTGCTTTTAGTTTGAGTAGTACTTGCTTGTGCATGGTAGTTAGGGGGTTATTAG
>LPNX011012783.1:30922-83422 GCA_001517045.1 Pseudotsuga menziesii
AGGACTACCACTCAAGAGGTCCCTTTCCAAGGTGTACCTTTTGTATTCCCTCCCAGTGAAGGTATTGGTCCTCCCTTTATTGCCACTTTGAATATTCCTGGATTAACTATAGGATTACGGGTCTAGATTTTTAATCCGATAATTCCTGTTACACCTAATGTCTCAAATGTCACCTCTCCTCTAGGAGAGGATCAACCTCAACCTAATCCTGCTCCTTCTTCGCCAGTTGTGACTTCACCCCTTTCTTCTTCTTCCCTTGACCAAATCTCTGTGGTTAGTAGTCATGTGGATAAGAAGAAGAAGAAAGGGAAGAGTAAGAAGAAGAAGGATAAGAAAGAGAAAAAGCTACAACCATCTGCTCTTGATGGTGCTCATTCTAAGAGAACACTCAGAAAACCCAAGTTCCCTTGTAAGATTTGCAAGGGGGACCACCTTCTTAAGGAGTGTCCTAGTCTCTCCCCTATACAAGAAGAGTGTTCTAAAAGGTCCAAACCGTCTGTGTCATCAACCTTTGATCATCATGTTGATGATACTCCCTCATAGTGACCCATTGGTAAAAGGTCATAAGGGTAAAGTCCCGTATCCTTGTTTTATATGCAAGGCTATGCATCATACTTTTCTTTGTCCAAGCATGGATGAAGCTTTGCATTGGTTGGAAAATATTACTGATCATCAACAGGTGATTCCAACACATGATAGTAATTTATCCCTCGATCCCCCACTGGTTGACCAAGTGGTCGATTCATATTTATCTGTGGTTGATCCCACTCTTCCTTTGGAGAGTGAAGTTAAATTGGTTGAGTCGGTGTCATTTCCACCTGATCCCACTCTTTCATTAGAGAGTGTTAAGACTGAAGTAGTCTCTTTGACCAAATCTTCATCTTGTTCCTCTCTTCTAGTAGAGAATGAACTGAAACGTACTGATGTTTTTGTGCTTCGTTCTGATTGTTCTCGACAAGAGGAAATTTTGTCTGTTTCGACAGAACCCTCTTTGAGTAGTGAGGCTATTTCCTTTGACTAGAGTAACCTAACAGAGTCTCGTCTTCATTCGAGTGTTCCTTTCCAGATGGTCGTGAATGTTACTGCTAGGCGGATGCTTCACACTATTGTTGATGAAGGGACTTCTGTTATTATTCTATCCTCAACTTCTTGGCAAGATTTGGGTTCACCTTAGCTTGTGCCAGCCACCGATCAGATACTAGATTTTAATCGCAAGCCTAAAACACCTTTAGGGACCCTTCCTTTTTTTCCTATTACATTAGGAGGGAAAACTATTTGTATCGATGTTATGGTGGTCCAAGGTCCTTTAGATTTCAATCTGCTCCTTGGACGTGATTATGTTTATGCCATGAAAGTCGTAGTGTGTACACTTTTTAGAGTGATGTATTTACCCCATGATGGGAAGATTGTGATCATTAATCAGCTTTCCTTTCTTACACTTGACCATCTCATTACTCCTAGTAATCAGACTGCCCTGAATGTGCCGCATGTTCTTGTGGTTCCTTCCCCTTCTTCTAGTTAGCTTCTTCCCATCATAGGTAAAATGGGGGGCATGGCTCCAGCCTCTGGACATCATAATGGAGCTAAGCCTCTAACTTTTATGTAATGGGGGAAACCTACCAACCTTTGGATATCATGTTGGGTAGGAGTAGGTTTTACAGCATAGGTTATGCTTTTGGTTTCAACATTAAAAAATAAAACCATTCCTTAAGCATAGTTTACGCTTTTGGTTCCAAGCTTGCATAAAAATGAAACCATGTCTAGAGCATAGTTGACGCTTTTGGTTTCAAGCTTGTTAAAAAATAAAACCATTCCTTAAGCATAGTTTATGCTTTTTGTTTCAAGCTTGCATAAAAATGAAACCATGTCTAGAGCATAGTTTACCCTGTGGTTTCAAGCTCATCAAAAAATAAAACCACTCCTTAAGCATAGTTTACACTTTTGGTTTCAATCTTGCATAAAAATGAAACCATGTTGAGAGCATTGTTTACTATTGGTTTCAAGCTCGTTAAAAAACAAAACCACTCCTTAAGCATAGTTTACGCTTTTGGTTTCAAGCTTGCATAAAAATGAAACCATGTTTTGAGCAAAGTTCCCATTCTATGTCAAGCTCGTTAAAAAATGAAATAGCACCTGACCATCATGTTAGGTTCTGACCATCATGTCAGTTTTCCTTGAGCAAAGTTCCCATTCTATGTCAAGCTCCTTAAAAATGAAATAGCACCTGACCATCATGTCAGTTTTCCTTGAACAAAGTTCCCATTCTATGTCAAGCTCCTTAAAAAATGAAATAGCACCTGACCATCATGTCAGTTTTTTCTTGAGAAAAGTTCCCATTCTATTTCAAGCTCGTTAAAAAATGAAATGGATCTCCTCAAGCATAGTTTACCTTTTGGTTTCAAGCTTGCATAAAAATGAAATCATTCCTAAGCATAGTTCATTTTCTATTTCAAGCTCATTAAAAAATGAAGTAGGTTTCCTTTAGCATAGTTTACCTTTTGGTTTCAAGCTTGCATAAAATTGAAACCATGTTCCAAGCATAGTTACCTTCTGTTTCAAGCTTGTGTAAAAATGAAACAGATCCCCTTCCCTTGAGTCAAGTCTTCACTTTAGTGTTAGAAATTGAACCTTCGCCTTCCTGATTCTTGTTCTTCCTACCCCCTTGGTGAACATTTTCACATTAGTAACCAGGTTTCTAGGTTGGGTATGGAAGAAAAATCATCAGATGAAATGAAGCTTGGGGGCATGTCGAGGCGCTAGCAACCATGCTAGGGGTAAGCTTCGCTAGCAATCATGCTGGGGGAAAAATTCCAACCTCTGTATATCATGTTAATGGGATTTTTCAAGCACAATTTACCCATTGGTTTTGATCTTGTGTAAAAATGAAACCAATCTTTGAGCATTCTTTCAACTGATCTTCGAGCTCATTAAAAACAGTAAGATGGTGTTGAGCTTACTTTTCATTTTTCGTGCTCTGGTTAAAACATGAAATTTGGTTTGAGCTTAGTTTATTACTTTTTCGTGCTCTGGATTCAAACATGAAAAATTATAATGGAGTCCTCTTTAAACTCTTTTTAGGCTCCTTAAATACGAAAAGATTGTCGAGCGATCTTGTCTTCTTCACACTCGTTAAAGTATTTGAAGAGTCGTCCGTCCGAAGGTAGGTTATCTCTTTCTCGGTTCAGATAGGACTATTTACGAGAAAGGAACACTCCAACCAATCATGACTAGAAGAGTTCTCTAAGGTATGATTTTATACTTTTTTGGGCCTTAGAGACTAAATCATAAGAAAAAGGACCCCCATGGAGTTTTCTTCTGTATTCGTTCAGACTCTCTAAACATGAACGATACCGAGTTTTATTTCAGTGGACTTGTTAAATTAAACATTGAGAGACCCATTTTGGGATTGAACCCCTCCTCTCTTAGGTTCGTAAAACATATGAGACTGGACTTGTCTCTTGACAAGATATATCGAGTGTTTGTTACCCTCTTTGAACTTGTAAAACTTAAAAGAGGCACTCATTGATCATAATGGGGGAAATGGGAAGGGAATCATTTTGTAAATAATGGCAGTTGTTTGTTGTTACCTTTGAACATGGCACTTGTCTGCACAATCATGTCAGTCAATTGGGTATTCAGCTGATCTCCGTGACAATCCACTTTCATGAGTCATGTCAATCCTTTGAGTCTTTCAAAAGAATGCATTGTCCACTGTCGCATTGTGTATCTATCTTGTCTAGTCATGCTGCCAATTCATTTTGTCATGCTGCTCGATGTTCAAAGGGGATATGAAGAAGTTTTACCTTTGTAGTCTAAACAGTTTTTGTGTCAGTATCTTTGAGTCAGTCATATGGTTACTACATTCACATAATTCCAGAACTATGTTCCGAGTTTCGTGTCATCGATGTGGGACTCATCATGGCCCTCCTTCGACGAGACTATTCCCGTCGACATCAGTTCATCATCCAGGAAATAGTCTTAGAAACAATATTTAGTACCTTGAGATCTGTATTCCTTAATGAAAAATTATCTTGCTCTCGACATAAATTCACATCATTGACCTTTGATCGATAGAATCGACTGGGTGTTTGACATCAGGACATCTATTCGCACTCAGTAGATTGTACTGGGGTATGTTGTAATCTCACAAATCACATAAGGTTACCAATAATACATACAGAAATATACAGAATATACACAGATACAAGAGACAAGAACAGATAGGATAAACAGATTATATTATTCTCAGTAGATCATACAAAGCCAAGAACTGAACTTAGTTCTTGTGAGGCTCAACAGCCTAATATATACAGGTTACAAACAGTTACAATCATAACTACCCGTCGGTTCACCGAACCGACACGACTATTAGTTAACAGACTCTAATCACTATGTTTACTCAGCCGACCGACTTAGTCGGCTGATCGACTAAGTCGGTCTTCGTTCAAGTCGACTTATGTCGACTTGCTCCTTCTACATCTCCCCCACAAACAAAACATTTCCTCGTCCCGAAGAAAGAGGGAGGTACCAAAATTGAAATCCTGTTGAACCCTTCAGACTTGCTCCTGTTGAGGACTATGTAGGCGGATGGTCGGCCTCGCTGAAAGCATACTTCAATGATGGCTGTGGCTGTGATGGCCAATTGATGCTGAAAGTCGGTCTAGCTCTGTAATGCCTTCTCGATATTGATGGTCAAGGTAGTGAGACCTGACAGGATCGACATCTTTTCAGACATGGATTTTTCTGCTATGTTTTCCATGGTCGGGCCCAATATTTGATTTTGCTCGTCTGCAGCCTGGAGGAGTCTCTTTATGTGGGGACAGAGGTTGTCAACTTTCTCCAGGTTAGGTAGAGCCTGTTGAACCCATTGATGGGCCTCACGTTCTAATTTCTGCAGCTTGTTGGTTTCCATGACAATCTGTTCTTCGACGGTCTGCCTTAGTTCAGCTTCGGTAGACTTCCGAGCTTCTAGAGCTTGGATGCCTTGCCTGGTTTGTCTTGTCTGCTGGTATACCTGTCCATAGTGTGTCGGCCAATCTCTGAGTACTTCCTCAGTGACAATAGATTCCTCCATATGGTCTTGTAAGACCTTGTATGCCTCTGAAAATGCAGTGTATTGGGCCAACAACAGTCGGGCAGTTTCTTCCTTCTATTCTGCTTTGGACTCTTGGAGGTGTGTCTGGATGGTCGATACCATCCCTTCAAATATATGATATGCCCTCTCCAAAGGTCGATCTGTGGCTACTTCGACAGGGCCTGGAACAATGGATTGAGCAAGAGACCTGCATTTGTCGAGGAACTCGACTTCTTCTGTCTCCTTATCCTTGAGTTGTTTCCTTAGTCTGGTCGTCCTCCTCTTCGACTCTTTTTCTAGGGTGTTGAGTAAGTGGCCGACCTCTGAGTCGGTCAAAGAGCTTGCATCCCGTAAGCTAATCCTTAGCTGAGCGGGTCTAGGAAGAGGTTCTGTTGTCTCCTTTGCTTGCTCTGTTGGTTTGTCGTGAGGACCTGCAGAAGTGGAAGGTGGATCAAAGGTCGGAGGGGTTTGTGTCGGAGGGGTTGGTTCAGTGGTCGAGGGTTTTTGTGTTTGGGGAGGTGGTATGTCCACCTTCGGCTGTGATGATGATGGTGATTTTGGTTGTGAATTAGGAGGTGGTGATGATGGTGGTGAAGGTGGGGATGGTGGGTTTCCTGATCTTGGTGGTGAAGGGGAAGAACTGTGGTCGGAAGACATAATGTCTTCTTGCGGTAGGTAGTCAGTGAAGGTCTGTTCAATTCCTGATACATCGCCACCTTCTCGAACCCTTGTAAATACTTTTGTTTGGTGGGCATATGTCTTTTTTCTTGCTTTTAGGGGAGTTGTTGTCTTGATTGTCTGCGCCGATTTGAACAGTGCAGGCAGTGTTGCAAAGAAGGCTTTAAGCTCATGGTCCGAGCTTGCCATGGCTCTGAGTGCCTCAGGGATAAATCTTTCAAAGAATTCGGGGGAAACGTCGGCCTGCTGCACTGGTGCTTGCTCCTCGACTATTTTAGTCGGAGATGGAGGGGGAGGAGTCGTCACCAGGTCGACCACATCTTCGGATAGTGGTGTTGTTTTGGCCTTCTTTGGCCGACCTTCTGGTGCTCCTGCTTCAACAAAACGTTGAAACTGGGTTTCAACAGTTACCTTATTTGCTCGGGCATCCTCAAAAATATCGAGTGCTGATGCTGCCAGTTCGTCGTCGTCGTCGGTGGAGTCAGCAAGGACAAGCTTACGCTTACCTTTGCCTTGCTGACGTTTCTGCAGTTTGATGTTCCTTTTTGCTATGGCTATATCCTTCGCCAGTTTCTTGATAATGCTCCGAGACACAGCATATTCAGGGTTGTCTTCCTCGACTTCCCCTGTCGGGTTCTGAGCGGGGTCGACAGTCTGAGTAGCCAGAGGAGCTGATTGTTGTACTGGTTGTTGTGCTGGTGGTGGTGTCTGATGTTGCTCTGTCGGGGGGTCTACTACTGGTGCAGTCGGATGCTTCACTGTTATGTGCACCCGACCAGGAGTGCCGGTCGGAGTATCCTACATCAAAAAGGTGCTAATATACAAGTGCAGCTCGTAATCTTCCTCCTTCTCCTGGTCGGTCAGAGGTTCGACTATAGAGAAGTCGACCTGTTTTGCAGCCTCCGGGACTTGAATTTTTGTTTTTGCTTGTCTAGATAGCTCCCGAAAGATTTGGTCGACTGTGGGATAGTAGTAGAGGTCCCTGGCATTTGAATCCTGAGTGTTTGAGGACCATACTGATGTATGGTCGAGCTCCAGCTGGATGTGTGAGTCGGCTGGGAGGTTTCGTTGGATGTTCTGGGGCACCCTCCACCTTGTCGTTCGCAGCTTAAGCTGCTGGAACCAGTTTTCCAGAAATACCTTGCCTTGGTTTAGTTCATGCACAGTTCCTTTTTGGGAAAAGGGTTTGAACCTGTGCATCTCGAATCTAGTCGGCTCTCGGAAGACAGGACTGCCTTTCGGGAATATATAGTACATAAAAATCCAAATGATTGAGGGGAATTTGATAATACCTCCTGTTTCATGACAGCGCTCGCATATGGTTTTGACCAAGTCTGCGAGGTAGTCTGCCCATCTGAAGATTCGTCCGTCAGTTGTAATTTTGTCGACGGCGTCCAGCATTTCCAATTTGAGGTCACTGCTGCGACCAGCCAAGGTGAGAGTAATGGCGATGATTTTCGCCACGATCTGTGGTGTTCGTGCGTCGATCTGACTGATCATCAAACCCTTGGAGTTTTTACCCGATGCCGAACCTGTAAGGCATTCGACTAGCCCTTCCTTGATCCCAATGGGGACCAGGTCACCCTGGTTTGACAAACCAGTAAGTCGGGAGATAACATCTCCAGTGATGTTGACCAGTCGGTCAAAGTAAAATCGGCCGTTGTGGTAACGACTGATAATGAATTTGACCGCGGCTTCCTTCATACCAGTGAAGCTGGCCATGAGAGGTGCGTTTGCATAAGCATATATGGTGCTATGCTTAACTTTCTCGGCCTCCTGGGTGATTCGTCGGTCTTCAAATGCCCATTCTTGAATATCCGTCCACAGCTTTTGAAACGGACCCTCCTGGACTTTCGCGTTTTGGATTCGTTTTAGTCGCTGGAGTAAGGGTGAGTCTGCTTCCTGAAGTTCTTGGGCCTTAGCCGCAGCTCTGGTACGTTTGGGTGCCATGGTTTCTGACTGAACAGACTGGTCGGAATTCTTACAAGGTTCAGAAATTTCAGTCAACTGGGAGTTCAAAGGCTATGTAGGTACGTGGTGTGGTGAATGAACTGTGGAATGTCCATTATTTATAGGTGCGGGTGGGGTGGATTGTCGAACTGGGTGAATTAATGGCGGAATTGACAGTCCAACTGCAACACTCGAGTGCGATTTCGTGAATCTGGGGCAGGGATCGAGGCCATTAATGCGGGATGGGACGCTCCAGGTCGACGGTCGGTGTCGGTGGTGAGAACGGTCGACATGGTCGGTCGATGAAGATGGTCGATGGAAATGAAGTCGGTTGTCGAAGGGGTGAGTGGCTGTCATGATGGTTGTTTTTATGAATTTATTGTGTTGATTTGTGGACTATTTCTAACTTTTTATGCAGTTTTTGGTGTCAGTTAAGACCGTTATATGATTTATTTATTTATTTATTTTTTTTTTAGGCCCTGTACCGTTTAAGTCGAGCTCCATTAACAAGCTTCCAAAATACCAGGCCCTGCAATGTTGTTAGTCGGACCGACCCATTAGGATGTATTTCTTCGACCATGTACGGGCCCATCCATTATGTGTGAAGTTTCTTAGGCTTCCCTTTGACTCGACTGTTATACAGTAGGGCAAGGTCACCGACTGACAGATTTTTGTTTCTGATATTATGGTCGTGCCAAGCTTTCTGCTGTTGTTTTTGTATTTCCTGGTGCTGAATAGCCATAACTCTATGTTCTTCCAGCTTACTGAGTTGGAATAGTCGATCCTTCCTTGCATGCTCGATATCGACATGTAGTAGTTGTGCAACTATAGGTGTTTGTTGTCTGAAGTGTAGAGGGACGACTGCTTCCTGTCCATATACCAGTCGAAAGGGTGTTTGATCGGTCGACCGTTTATACGCAGTCTTGTATGCTCATAAGACTGCAGGAATTTTCTCATCCCAATCATCTTTGTCGATATTGCAGATTTTAGTTAGTCCTTTCGTCAATGTTTTGTTGAAAGCTTCAATCGCACCATTCGACTGAGGGTGGTATGCTGTACTACGTCGGTGGTCGATGTGAAACTTGTCCGTTAGATTTTTGATAGTTTTGTTAACAAAGTGTGATCCTTGGTCGCTGATCAAGGTGAGTGGACATCCAAATCTCGTGATGATGTTTTCATAGATGAATTTAGCAGCTACTTCACTTGAACAGGTCTCGACAGGTTCTGCTTCTGCCCATTTAGTAACATATTCCACTGCAGTGATGATATATCTTGCACCTGATCGTCGGGCTGGGACAGGGAATGGTCCCATGAAGTCTATAGCCCAGATTTCAAAGGTGAGACTAGGGTTGACTGAGATCAGGGGCATTTCTATACTTGGCAGTGGTCGACCTAGTCGTTGACATCTATCACATCGACTGACAAAGTTTTTACAATCTTTATGAAGTGTCGGCCACCATAATCCAGACTGTTGGATTTTCTTGGCAGTTGTGTCGGCCTGAAAATGTCCTCCTGCTGGTCCGTAGTGTGCTTCGTGCATGATTTTCTCTCGTTCATGGTCGAGTACACATCTTCTAAGAACATCGTCTAACCCCATTTTGTATAGAAATCCGTTGATGAGGCTGTAGGGGGCAGCCTTCATAGCTAGGATTTGCTACTTTTTAGTGTTCAGACCTTCTGGTGCTTGACCTGTTTCTAGGAACTGAGCAATTTCCTCCAGTTCTTCTAGTACTGCTTCTATACGAAATAGATGTGCATCTGGTAGGTCGTCTTCGATTCCAGTCGGTTCCTCTCCTGTGTCGATTCGGGATAGGTGGCCGGGTCCGACATTTAGCTTCCCTGGTCGGACAACTACTTCAAATTCAAATTCTTGGAACAGTAAGAGCCATCGACAGATTCTACCATGGTGAAGGGGTTTGTTTACGAGGTACTTCAAAGCTTGATGGTCGGTGTAAAATATGAAGGGGTTAGCTAATAGGTAGTGTCGATATTTCTGAAGTGCAAAGACCATTCCTAGGGCTTCCCGTTCGGTGGTCGAATAGTTTCTTTCAGCCTTATTTAGTTTTCGACTGCTGTAAACTATAGGGTAGTCCATTCCATCGTCTCCTGGTTGAGTCAGGATAGCTCCAATTGCTATTCCTGATGCATCGATATGCACATGGAATTTGATCGACCAATTTGGAAATTTAAGTATGGGGGCTTCGACCAGTTTTCTCTTTAGTTTGTCGAAGGAGATTTGGCATTCCTCCGTCCATTTAAACTCTATATCACCCTTGAGTAGTTCTTCTAGGGGGTAGGTCATGTCTGAGTAATGTCGGATAAACTTCCTATAGTACCCTGTATGTCCTAATGACACCCGAACCTGTTTAGGGTTTATTGGAGGCTTCAAGTCAAGGATAATTTTAATTTTGGCAAAGTCAACCTTAATACCATCTTTACAAACAACATGTCCTAGTAGGATCCCTATGGGGGTCATAAAGATGCATTTCTTAATGTTGAGGGAAAGTTGAATCTGCCGACATCTTTCCAGCATAAGTCGGAGCCATGTGCAGTGATCTTTTAGGGTGGAATATATGGTCCAGTCGTCGAAGTAGACTTCCATAGTTTTATAGATGTACTCTTGGAAAGTTTTTACAACTATTGTGGAAAAGACTGCAGGTGCATTCTTTAGTCCAAAAGGCATAACCCTATAAGCAAAAGAGCCAAATTCACAAACAAATGTGGTTTTCTTCTGATCTTCCTTTGCTATAGGAACTTGATTGTATCCTGAAAATCCATCTGTGAATGAGTAGCATTCATGGCCTGCCACTTCATTCAAGATTTCATCAGCATAAGGTGTGGGAAAGGGATCTGTCAGTGTGACTTTATTAAGTTCCCTAAAGTCGACACAGATTCTCAGTCTGGTCGGGTCATGTTTCTTAGGCTGGACGACCATGGGACTTGCCCATTCCGACTAGTCGATGGGGTAAATAATCCCTGCTTCCCACATGTTGTCGATCTCCTTTTTAACTATTTCGTTATATTTATGAGCTAGTTTATAGGGTCGTTTCTTAACAGGTCGGACATCAGGTTTAGTGTCGATTTTCATTTCTCCCATTTCTTGAACTAACCCTTTCAAATCTTTGTAGTCTCTTGCAAAGACATCTTGGAATTCCCTAAGTAAGTTCACTATATCGGCAGTTTGTTGCTCATTCCAATAATCACCAATCTTAGCTAATTTTGGTCGGTCGTCATCTGAAATGTCGACCTCTTTGGTTTTTACTTTGGCATCTAACCATTCTGGGGCTTTAGCTTCATTGATCAGTCGACTTCCTTCCTGGAACTGTGAAAATGTAGCAGGGAAGTCGGCTGCAGTCATTCGGTCGAGGTCAGGTTTTTCGGTAGTCGCGACCCTAAGCACAGAGTGGATCGGTTTTGTTGTTTCAGTATGGTTGGATTTCCATCTGAAGCTTTTACCTTCGGTGTGTTCATTCTCCAATTGTAAGCGGGTTGACTTGAATTTTGATCCTATGTGAAGACTATTACAGTGCTTGACCTGTCGAGGGTCTTTGTCAGGAAATGTTTCAGTCGGTTGAATGAACTGTTTAATTTGTTGTGCTGGCTCGACTAATTGTTGATCTTCAGGGATAAAGTTGAAGGTTTGGATGAAATTTTCTTTGAGGTCATTCCAAAAAAAGGTTTCACCTTTTGCTTCCTCCATTTTATACTAGGTAAGTCGTCTAGGGTTGAGGGAAACAAGTGTGGCCAGGCTCTCTCATCCTTATGTCCTAGGCTTCTCCATTCTTTTTCACAAGTTTGGATGTGTTCTTCTGGGTTCTGTCCTTGAGTAAAGATGGGGATCTGTGCTTGTGGGGTGAGCTTCTTGCCACCAAACCTTTCAACAAAATAAGTTGCAGCACTAGTCCAGGTTTGAAGTTTTGTCTGATGGGTATCCCACCATCTAGCTGGTTGACCGGTGAAGGTTTCTACTAAGCTCTGTAGTCAGCCATGTTCTCCAAATTTATTAGACACTTGTTCGACATGCATGACTGGGGATTCCCTCTCCTTATACCTTGTTTGGGTCCTGGTAGTTTCGTTGGTCGGTTGTAAGGTAGGGTGTTCTTTTATTTTTCTCTCAAAAATTTTGGGGATAATTGAGACTAGAAAGCACTGTCGGGTGGGTTTTTTCTGTACTTTTTGGATAGTCCAGCACCCTCTTGTTTGTGTTTCATAGTTTTCCATTTCCCAGTCATATAGTTCAGCATCTGAATTATAACCAACTGAGTCGAGATTACCTAAGTAAAGCTCCCCTTGGGCGTTTGGTTCTGTGTAGTCATTATTGTTTTGGATCTGATAAAGTTGTCGGATATCGACTTCCTCATCAATTGGTTCAACCCAGGGTTGGCCTTGGGAGGGGTTAATAGGTACTATGACCTTTTGACCATTTCCTTTGAGTTTAATACGTTCTTTATCTAGAGAGATAGAGGCTTTCATCTTTCTACCCCAAGGTCGACCTACAAGGGCTGGGAAGGAGCTAGATCCTTCCTTTGGGTCAATAATTTCGAAATCAACCTTAGTCGATATGCCTTTAATGGTTGTGTCTACATTTTTCCAAACCCCAATGGGTTCAATAAGGCCCTGGTCGGCTAGTTTCATATAAATGCCTGACTCATAGATTCGAGGTCGTCCCATCCTTTCCCATGTATCCCGGGTCATGATATTTACCTGAGACCCAAAATCAAGCACCACTTGTCGGACATGGAAACCTTCAACTTCCAGGTCGACAAGAGGGTCAACATCGTTTTTGTCTTTTTGATTTAGGCTACAGATGTTCTTAGTTTGTTTCTCAGGGTTAGTGCTTTTGATTTGATGCAATAAATCAATGAACTGATCGACAGATTTATCTATTTGAATGAGATGGGTTAAGTGCTGGGTCGAGTCGTGTCGACTGTGACTAACGTCTTCATGCTGTGCAAGGTTTGTAAATATGTTTTTGGCTTCCTGATATGTGTGTTGTTCCTTGCAAGGGTCAGGGTATGTATTTGTGTGTGTGATCTTACTAATCTGAGGATTATCAGGCCCGGTTTTAGTGCCTTGTCGAGTGACGATGTGCAAATTCTTAGTAGTTATGACATCATTCTTCTGGACACAAGACAAGACATTAACATTCTTTTTATTACTAATTTTTTCCAACATTGTAGGGAAATCCTCCAAGGAGTGATCGCCTACACCACAATGTGTACAAAATTTAAGATCAGTCCTGTCCTTGTACGGACAGTCTGCGCATCTGTGCCCTTCTTTGTAACAAATAAAGCATTGAGTAGGTCGACGACTTCGTATTTCTCGATTCCCAACGAATCGACCTGTTTGTCCAAACCATGGTCGTCGATTGTCATTCCGACGGTCGTAGCGTAGGCCATCATTGCGTTGCCCATTCTGGTTATTATTATTGTTCTGCTCTGTGTTCTGTGCTACAGCATTAGTCTGGTAGACGGCCTGGTAGTTTTGTCTATTTTTGAGGTTAAGATGGCAGTCGGCCGTGTTGTGATTTGCAGTTTCACAGATAGCACACCATGAAGCTTTGCCATTCTTCATATTGTAAGGACAGTCGGCGGTGGAATGGTCTCCTCGTTCCTGGCAGATGTTGCAAAACACCTTTGTCTGTACAAAACGGACATCTTGTCGACTGAATTGCTGTCGACAGTTATCTTTTGTATGTCCGGCTGTTGAACAGTTAGTACACTAGATGTCTTGGTTCTTAAGTGTGATCTCTTTCAAGGACTTCTGCATATTTTCCAGTTGTTCTTCCAAGCGGTGGTCAGTCGGGCAGGCAGGTATGTCTTCATCCATCTCGACCTGCAATACTTTTGTTAACGCATCTTCGTACGACTTGAAGGTCTCCAGACTGATGTGTCGGCGAACTTTCTGTGAAAGTCCTGCAAGGAACCATTGAATGAGTAATTGTTCATCGATGACATAGTCCAACTGACTCAATAGATCCTTCCATCATTTATCGTAATCGCAGACTGTTTCTCCTGGCTTCTGTTGGGTCGTCTTCAGCTTTTTGGCTGCCAGGTGTTTAGCGTCTGGAGTCTTGAAAAATGATAGGAATTGCGCCTTTATCTCTGATTTTGTTGCTCTAGGTTGCCTTTCGGTAAATGTCTTATAACATGTGAGAGCTCTTTTCCGAAGGGCTCCTGCGAACTGGGCTATCTGTCGGTCTTCTTCTGTTACTTTGTTAGCCTCCCATATCGAATCGCAGACAAACCAGTGTCGTCTGGGGTCTTCGTCACCCTCATAAAGGGGAATCTGAGCAGATCCGTGACCCATGTCGGAGTCACTGTCACTACTCTCTGATGATGTCGGAGGTGGAGGTGGAGGAGGTGGTGTTGTAAGGGGTGGGGTTGTTGAGTCAGTCGAATCCGTCGGGGTGACGATGGGGTTTTGGTTGACAGAACTTGTGCTTCCGTCGGTTGTCGACTCTTTCTCATCGAATAGCGGATTGTTGATAATTTCTCTTCTTAATGACCCACTGTCACTTTGCGTGCTCAGGTCTGACTCTTGTGTATCTTCTGAAGTTGTGTGTGGCAGGGGGGGTGCTCCTTCATGTGTCAGCAGGAGCAAGTGGATACTACGAAAGGAGGGTGCCGTTTGAAAGGTCACCCAATTCCCTTCGATCGGTTGACGTATTACAAGATGTCGACCCGGATATGGTTCGTCGCCTAGTCGGCTCCAGAGTGTAATGCCGCCAGCTCTTAGTAGAAGGTCATCTTCTATAATAGTTTGTATTCTGGTACGCGGACTTACTGTGGAAAGGGTTACTCCTTCGTCAGGAACAATTAGTTGGAGAGCTTCTGGCTGCTCTATCCACATTTCATCATCTTCAGGGGACGCCTCTTCTTCTTCGCCTTCTCTGCGTCGGTCATGACCCGACTCTGGCGGTACTTCATCATGGTCGGTCGCCCTAGGGTTTTTCTGTAGCTCTGCGGCCCTTTCTCGTCTAGCTTCCCTTTTCTTCTGTCTTTCATCCCTTTCGATTCTCTTAATGTCTGACATACTGTAGTACAATACTATGCCTTCAGTTCCTCTTCGGTCGATTATGCATTACTGGTGACTACGACTCTGGTCGACTAGGATCCATTATGCTCTAGGTCCGACACACGACCAGCTACCCCCCCATGGCCTACCTGACGCTTTTTAGAAAGCTCGGATGGTGTCTACTTACTCAGGAAGTATTCCCACTCCTTTTCAGCAATGAATTTTTCCCACTGCTTCTGCTTCTCCGCCCAGTTAGTGTTGGAGGGTGGTTCACGTAATAGAGGTCGAGGTTCAACAATGTGCCCTGCTCCTTTCTCTATTAAAAACTTGAACAGTAAAGCCGGTAAAGAACACAAGAATTGATCAGTAAATTCTGTGAAAAATTTCTGTCGGACGGTTTCCACAGAAGTCCTGTCTTCGACTGCTTGTTCCTCACAGAAGTCGTCGGCTATCTTTTCGAACCACTCCGATAGATTCGTACGGCCGCCTCGGATTAGTTTCTGGAGTAACTGTTCTTCTTTAGTCTTGTCCGGTTTTCTCATCCAAAAGCTGCTTCAGTAGATGTGGCACAGATTCGACAAACTTTTCGTGAGTCTCAGTGAAAAATATGGCTTTGGCTTCTGCGACTGTCAATCTGTTCCTTCTCGCGTAATTTTGTAGATAGTTAGCAATTTTTTGCTCCCACCAGTCCTTTATCTCCTGCTCTGGTATCATGTGTGAGCATATACTCCAGTTATGTACTACCGGCAACGGAACCAATGTTGTAATTTTATAGATCACATAAGGTTACCAATAATACATACAGAAATATACAGAATATACACAGATACAAGAGACAAGAACAGATAGGATAAACAGATTATATTATTCTCAGTAGATCATACAAAGCCAAGAACTAAACTTAGTTCTTGTGAGGCTCAACAGCCTAATATATACAGGTTACAAACAGTTACAATCATAACTACCTGTCGGTTCACCGAACCGACACGACTATTATTTAACAGACTCTAATCACTATGTTTACTCAGCCGACCGACTTAGTCGGCTGATCGACTAAGTCGGTCCCTCGACTTAGTTGGCTGATCGACTAAGTCGGTCTTCATTCAAGTCGACTTATGTCGAATTGCTCCTTCTACAGGGTACCTTGGAAATCATTGACATTAATGGTGATCTCCCTCACACTTGTTAACGGTTCACATCATTGGCCAGTAATCAAGTGGTTTCTACCATGTTCAACTTCAGATCATTGTAATCACATTGATAGAATCGTACTTTGTGGAAGACGAGACGAAGACCCTAGGAATTTGTTTAAAAGCGCCCATTTTTTTTCCTAGGTTGTGATGGAGTTTTGTATATCTAGCATGGATCCACATTTGTATGGTCATGGCTATGCTCAAATTTGCGTCTGTATGACATAGATCTACGTTGTATGTCTGGTAGCTATGTCCAAGTTTGATTCCTCTATCACATGGATCTACGCTGTATTCTAGTAGCCATGCTTGTTTATTCCACTCATGGATCTGCCTTGTATTGGTCTGCAGCTATGAGTTTGGTTACTTGTGTCTATGATTCAACATACTGATGTACTACAACTGCCTACTTGACTGCATACTCCGATCGAGCCGACATTTTCATCTCTTGGTGATGACTTGTTCTCAAAGCTCTCATTTATCGTATCACTCTAAGACTCATGCTTTGGGGGGCATCCTGTTATACCAAAATCCTATCACCATCATGTGATAAGACATTTGACATACCTACTTGCCCTGAATCCCATCTTTTGGAGTGGAAACTAAATGGTTTTTCATCAATCTTACATGAAAATTCCCAGCACTGCGCATGGCCCTTTATCCAGGAGCGGTACCCCTGCTCGCACCGCCTTTCATCGGTTGTCCACAAGTGGTGCCACTACCCATTGCCCTTGGTCCATAGGCAATTATTACCAGAACCGCTCTATCATAGAAATAGAAGTTTCTCGAGGCTTCTAGATGATAAGCCTCATGTACTGCCTTATCCTTAATATTGTGGGTTGGTTGAGCTCGAGATCCCTCATCCTAGGATCTTAAAGGCCACCTCACCCACTAATTTCTCAACTATATCTATCCATTAAAGCCCTATAAATATGAGCTCATAGCCATGGTTGAGGGGAGAACATTGAAGGTATTGTTATGCTGTTGGGTTGATTCTTGGCCCAAGATCATTTGGAGAGAGCATAGAGAGCTAGAGTCGGATCTTTTGGGGATGAAGAGCTGGTTTCATGGGGATGCATGTCAACACTAAGGCTTGGTTGTAAAATTATTCATATTTCTAATGCAAGTTTATTTCTGTCCCACATATGATGTTGTTGTTGTGATTTCACATATATATGTTGCTAGATTCCTTAGTCACTAGCATAGATTAGTAGATCATATTCTGGTTTCTTTGATTCGTTTCGTGTTGAGCTTTTTTGCAGGTACATAGGTGAACTATCAAATCTTTGTATTCCAAATATCTACAGCATCTAGGGAGAGTCTTCAACCTCTGTCCTCTATTTGTTCTGGATCTGAACCATTTAGACCAGTGGAACACTTTGCTGTCCGCATGCCCCTTTTTCATCAATCTTACATGAAAATTCCCAGCACCACGCATGCCCCTTTATCTAGGAGTGGTACCCTTGCTTGCACCGCCTTTCATCGGTTGTCCACAAGTGGTGCCACTGCCCATTTCCCTTGTTCCATAGGCAGTTATTACCAGAACTACTTTGTCATAGAAGGAGAAGCGTGATACCCTGGGTAAAAAGGGAAAAAGAGAAGTTTCTCGAGGCTTCTAGATGATAAGCCTTGTGTACTACCTTATCCCTACTATTGTGGGTTAGTTGAGCTCGATATCCCTCATCCTAGGATCTTAGAGGCCACCTCACCCACTAATTTCTCAACCATCTCTATCCATTAAAGCCCTATAAATATGAGATCATAGCCATGGTTGAGGGGAGAACATTGAAGGTATTGTTATGCTGTTGGGTTGATTCTTGGCCCAAGATCATTTGGAGAGAGCATAGAGAGCTAGAGTTAGAGTTTTTGGGGATGAAGAGCTGGTTTCATGGAGATGCATGTTACCAATAAGGCTTGGTTGTAAACTTCTTCATATTTCTAATGCAAGTTGATTTATGTCTCACATATGATGTTGTTGTTGAGATTTCACATATATATGTTGCTAGATTCCTTAGTCACTAGCATAGATTAGTAGATCATATTCTGGTTGCTTTGATTCATTTCATGTTGATATTTTTTGTAGGTACATAGGTGAACTATCAAAGCCTTGTATTCTAGATATCTACAGTGTCCAGGGAGAGTCTTCAACCTCTGTCCTCTATTTGTTCTGGATCTGAACCATTCAGACCAGGAGGTGAAATATTTCAGCTAACAATATTCAAGGTCCGAAACTTCTACCACATAAATTAAAATCCGTTCCCTTTCTAGAACATCTTGAGAAATTTCATTTGGACCTTGGTAGCCCGAGATATAGCAATTCTCCCTAGGTGTCTTGTTTAGGGATGAATCCTGGAAGAGGCTGGAACCCTAACTTGGAGGAATCATATCTCCTATAATATAGTGAATCTAAGGTTGAAACTTGGACACATTGTACATTAGGATTGTATCTTCGATCTGTAAAAGTTTTGGTGCCTGAGACTTCTGAAATCCTAAGATATAGAGAATTTACCAAAACTTATCAGTTTTAGTATTTAGGGTTTTTCCAGCCCGGGGTCAAACTAGGGTTTGAATTTCCTGGACTTACACCCAACAAAAAATCTCGACCCAGGTCTCTAAAATTCGATTTTGATGAGGAGAGAAATCCTATTTCGAGCTCACTAAAAAATTCTTCTTTTGTAAAAATCCCTAATTTCCCGCACCAAAAACTGAAAATGCCCGAAATTGAATTCTGCTTCGACAGAATTATGCGCCCTTCAATGGAGAGTCAACCTAGCATACTTTTGCTAATGGATTGTGGAGGGAGACCCAAAAATTAAGAAGCCCTAGCTTCTGTAGCTGCATAATGTCTTCTTCTTAGGTTAGCTTTGATACCATGTTATATTTTTATCATTTAAGCAATATGATCTTAGGATCTTATCTGAGAGAATAACATGCACAGCAATAAACACAAGAGACAAGAGACACAAAGAATTTTCCTTGGGGAAACCATAAAGGAGAAAACCTCGCAAGTTCCTCAGAGATAGAATGAGCATGAATGGCAGTAGTAAAACCCGAAAACATAAAGATGATCTCTAATAGCTTGTTCTCTCTCTCTCTCTCTCTCTCACTTGAGAGAGCTTCTCCTCTCTCACTCCTATGCCCCAGTGAGTGAGTGTGTGTGTGTGATAAATAGAAATTCTCACTCTCTATTTATATTCTTTCATTCACATGATGTCCACTTCAACATGTCAGCCCCACTTAACAATTACTTACTAGTGACGACATCTCTAGGAGAGTCTAATAACCCTAGTGCTCCACAACTATGGGGACTTTTCCCTCCGATCAACAAGGAGGGTTAACCTTGACTCAATTGTGGGGAATATTGCCCCGACTTATAATGGAGGGTTAACCTCAATGACTTTACATGACTTGTTTACATTATTGAATCTCCCGATAGGAACATCGGGGTATGACATGACTCAATTATATTATAGATACTTTCCAATAGAAACATCAGGGTACAATATACAAGTGAATACATTCCGAAGTTACAAATACATCAACACCACTCCATTCCCTTGCACCACCAAAAACTATTACTTTGTCCTTACACAAAAACCTACATCAAATAATCTTAATGTGGTATATACTATTCCATTTCCCCTATTCTTGTTGCTTCCCCAAGTGCAACCACATTCTTAACACCTTGGATTGGGATATCATAATATAGTGCCACTATATAGACCCACATGTATATTATGGATGCTTATGCATTGATCCAAGCATGTCAGTAATAATGCCAATATATGCAATGAATAAAGCAACTAATTAAGTGTTTCTATTATGGTATGTGGGGTCATACCTTCATGAATGGTTTTTTTAAATATCCATATGAGAATGTATGACTCTTTTGTGGTGTTGGTGACCATGATTCCTTTCTCTATACAAAGTATAGAAATGTGTACCACATCCTCATAGTGTTGGTGTCCTTCATCACTACTCTACCAACATGATTTCCTTGAAGCACATGTTTTCATTGTTACCCACATGCACTTGTACAGATTTGGAGATCTCTAGACAAGCCCTCATAGTGCTGCAACAACATCCATGTTGTTAAATCCAAAAAATAGAGGTATGGTTTCTATTATTCTAGATGTGAGGTTTCAAACCAGATTCCCTTTTCTAAGGATGATTATGTAACTCAAGGATATGTTCTTGTAGTCAATCATATCAATAAGCAGGATATTCCATATGTGATGACTAATACAATGGAAAACAACTCAATTTTATAGTGTAATATGGAGGGGGTTATGACATTTCAATCACACGCCAAGTGTATATATTTTCCAATAGGAAAATATCCATCGCTCTAAATAAAGAGTGATCATGAACCATCCCTGAGGGACTCACATTATAGAAATCCAATGTTTCCAAAATATTTTCATCCTTTTCATGTTGATGACTTACACTTGTGTTTACAAAAAAAATTCAGTCTTTGCATACATTCTCATGAAAGTTTGTTCTGTATGGACTTATATTAAAATATCATCCCATATCAAAAACTGAAAGCTCTGTACAATTTGAACATACACTTATATAAAAACTAAGTGGTTTTCGATCTGTTTTTCTTTGATCTCGCTTACCTCCATTAAACTGAGATGACATGCTAGTGCATCTTCGGATAGCTTGTTCGCTTCTGTGAACCCTATGTGTGTGTGTGTGTGTGTGTGTGTATGATAATAATACTTAAGTCAATATTATACAGTAACATCGCCCCTTAATATTGGCTTAGGGTAAGGAAGGGACATTATGATGCCACAAGGAAGACAAATCACATACCATATTGTACCAAAAGTGGATCACTAAAGGGAGATAACTCGATGGTATATATGTAGAATCCCCCCTTAACATTGATTGCATGAACCTCAAGAGAATAAACCAATCCTATTCTAGTGTGAGATTGATAAGAAGGATGATAATGTATTATGACTCATTCTTGTCTAATCTACTGGCTACCATGTTGTCAATAAATGATTTGTTGAATTCAAGTCAATATTCTTCCAGATCGTTAAAGTCATCAAGATTGAAAGTGCATAACTATGTTTCAAGATGAATGATCGGGGAGGCTTAATTGGTGTTTAAACAACTACACACCATTATTCTCAGAATCACTTTCATCTCGATACAGTAGTATTCCCATTATTAGAGTAATAATGTCACATCTTTAAATTCTGTTCCACAATTTTATAGGGTCACATTCATATTGACACAATATTATTCCCACTTTGAGAGTAATAATGTTGTTCAATTTCGTTTTGACACAGTTTAGTATCACAATTTGTCTCATATTGTGAGAGTAATAATGTCATGTATCTTCTCCCCACATTGTTGGTGCCTTTAATGTTAGATCTCTATGTATTTTGATGTGGGTTTGATTTTAACTCATTCTTGTGCAATTAAGGATACAGGGAAATATCTTGTGCACTCCAATCACATGAATATTTGACTAAGTAAATATTATCCCAATATCCCCCCTTAATATGCAAGTTAAAATAAATATTTGGCCATGTACTAAGATGGTGTATGTTGGACCCTTTTTTTAATAAAGGTAGTGTTAGCACTCATGCTGAATTTTGATATGCACCAGTGACAATAAGCTAGAAGGAAGGGGTATAGGTGGATATTTTTTGGGATTGAAAAACTCAAGAATGGGTCACCATGGGACAGAAAGCACAAAGAAGAAAATGGGTTGAGGATTTCATAGCAAAGGAGGAGCGCAGGGGACTGAGCTATGAAGATGTGCGAAATTCGTGGCTCACCCTGTTTCTCAGGGATCATCATATCATCCTATCAGATCAACAACAGATGCACACATTCACGATGGGATAGGTAGGTAACATAGTGGTCCGTCGAGGTCGTGACGTTTGGGGAGGCTTACTCAGCTTAAAACAGATAGGATCTCCCAATCAAATAGATCTACGGATAGAAGTTGTTCCTCTGGTCTGAATGGTTCAAATACAGAACAAATGAGTGAATAAATTGGTTGAAGACCTTCCTTGAACATTATAGATTCCTAGAATGTAACTATGTTGAAGGACCTGTATACCTATAAAACATATCAAACATACAAAGACATCAAAGCTACCAGAAAATCATCTACACATCCATATTAGTGACTAAGGAATCCAATAACATATATGTGATATTAGCGCAACAAACATGTGGGAAGGAAATCACTTTGCATTAGAAAATAAATGAAAGAGCTTACAACCATGTGCCTTAGTGCCGATACACTCCTTCACAAGACTAGCACCTTGTCCCCGATAGCTCCAACTTGCTCCACAATTGCTCTCTGATGGATTAGGCCAGGGTATCAATTCAATAGCATAACTCTACTATTATTCTCTCTCCCTCAACCATGGAGCATGAGCTTGTATTTATAGGGCTCAAATGGATAGGATGGTTGAGATATTGGTGGGGGAGGTGGCTACAAGATCCTACAAAGAGGGATATCGACCTTAACCAACCCAGGTGAGTAGGGATAAGGTTAGAGATAAGGCTCTTGTTCTAGAAGCCTCGAGAAACCTCCTTTTTTCACTTTTTACCAAGGGCACTGCTTATACCCCTTTATGACAGAGTGGTGATGGGTAGGAACTATGCCAACAACATAGGTTAAAGGTGGTGGCATTGTCTGGTTCTCACACAACTAGGGTGGTGCTGCAATTTTGTATGTTGGAATCAACAGCTAAAGCAAGATTCTCTTCAATTTTGGAATTTGAGGGCAAATGTCTTCATAAGGGATCCTATCACATGTTGGTGATATATTTTGTGTGTAATAGAATGCCCCCCCAAAGCATGAGGCTAGAGGGATATGATAGGCGAGAGCTTTAATAGAGCAAGTTATCACTTCAAGGTAAGAGCCAGCTTGATCGGAGAGTGTCATCGAACAGGCATCTGCAATACATCAATACTTTTACTCATGAATAGATGTAACCTCATCATGGTTGTAGACCAATACAAGATAAATCCATGAGAGGAATAAACAACCATGGCTACTATAATATATCATAGATCCATGTGATAGAGGACTCAAACTTGGACATAGCTACCAGATATACAACATAGATCTATGTCATACATACGCAAATTTGAGCATAGCCATGACCATACAAATGTGGATCCATGCTGGTAATTCATACAATATACTCCATCACAACTTGGGGAGCAAGCTATGAGTGCTTAACAAATACCCAGGGTCTTTGTCTCATCTTCCACAAAGTAAGTTTCTATTCACGCGATTACAATGTTCTGAAGTCGAACATGGTAGAAACCACTTGATTACCGCTCAATGAGGTGAACCATTAACAAGTGCAAGGGAAATCACCATTTTTGTCAATGATTCCCAAGGTACCCTAGTACAATATACTGAGTGTGAATAGATGTCTTGGCGTCAAACACCAAGTAGAGTATTTCGATCAAAGGCCAATGATGTGAACCTTTGTCGATAGCAAGAGAATCTGTAATTGAGGCATACATATCTCAAGGTACTAAACTTGTTTCTAAGACTGTTTCCCGAATGGTGAGTTGATGTCGACAGGAATAGTCTCATCGAAGGAGGGCCATGATGAATCCCACATTGATGACACAAAACTTGGAAAAATGTTTTGGAATATCACAGCTAATGTAACCATAGGACTAACTTAAAGTACTGACACAAAGTTTGTTTTAACTGCAGAGGTAAACTTCTTTCTTCCTTTGAACATTGGGCGGTATAGCAAAAGACTTGGCAGCATGACTAGACCAGGCAGACACACAATACGACAGTGGACAATGCAATCTTTTGAAAAACTCAAAGGAGTGACATGACTCATGAAAGTGGATCTTGTAGGTTAGTTGAATACCCAATTGACTGAATGATATGCAGATAAGTGCCATGTTCAAAGGTGACAAACAACTACCATTGGATTTTCAAAATGATTCCCTTCCCTTAATTCCCCCATCATGATTGATGAGTGCCTCTTTTCATTTTTACGAGTTCAAATAGGGTAAAAAACACTCGTTTAAGCTTATCCGAAGACAAGTCCATTCGTATACATTTCACGAACCTGAGAAAGGAGGGGTTCGATCCCAAAAAAGAGTCTCTTAGTGTTTAATTTAACGAGTCCAATGAAATCAAACTCAACATCGTTCATATTTAGAGATTCTGAATGAAGACAAAAGAAAAATACAAAGGGTCATTTTTCGTAAAATAGTCTATCCGAATTGAAAAAGAGATAACCTATCGTCAGAGAGACGAATCTTCAAATACTTTTATGAGTATGAAGAAGACAAGTACTCGAAAATATTTTCATATTTAGGGAGTCCGAAAAGAGCTTAAAGGAGACTCCATTAGGTCTCTTTTTAACGATGAACAATTTTACAAGCCTAAAAAGAATAAAAAAAAAGAATCAGAACTTTGATGCTAAGTTCTGGGAGCGTGACCAAATTATCGAAACAAACGCTCGAGGACTTTTTCTATTTTAAGGAAGTACGAAAAATTCAAAACCAAACTTCCCGTAGATTTTTATTGTTTTCATTTCTACCCCTGCAAAACTCAATAGCAACGTTAATTTATCGAAAAAAGACTTTTAATGAGTCATATGGATGGATTTTATAATGATAATGATTTTAAAATATCAAAATGTCATTAAAAAACCCTAGAATAGATATAAAAGTCATTTCAAATAGTAAAAATAAAAACATTTCACTATTTACCACTAGTCAAGAGCATTTTGGAGCAACTTTGAACCAGATCTTCAGTTGTTGAATTCGGTAGATCCAACCGTTCGATTTGAGCGCTGTTGGAGCTAGGTAAATGACAAAGCCCTAAGATTTCACTTTTAAGCATTTATTTTTTATTTTAGGAGGGTTTTTGGCCATTTTAGGTAGTCCCTAAACATAAAATATGGGCACCTCTCCTTCCCCTTATGGGATGGGTGATGCACCAAGAGAACTGCACTCATAACACTACGCTCAGGCGGTGCCATTGCTCTGTGCAAACAGAGCTTAGGGGGTGCTGACCGTAAGTTGGGAAAAATGCATGGATAGGTAAAAACACAAGATTTTAATTGATTTTGATGATTTGATATGTTTTTAACTAGTCCATGAATGGTTTTTGGAAAGTTTTCAGTGGTCGAAAATGGTGATATGGAAGGAATGATAGCATGATGATGATGATGCCTGCGCTGAAAGAAATGTGGGATGTATAGCCTCATTGAGGAACTGTGGCCTCCTCAAGTTATTTTTCACACCTAGTATGGTGTCTCATGAGAGATTGTTGGAGTATATGCTCCATATGTGGAAGCCGAAACAATAATACTTCGAGGTGGGGGCACATGTGTTGACCACTGAGGTAGAAGACATCTACTTCTTGACTGGATTGTCAAGATGGGGTGCCCCTATTTCATTGACTGGTTCCCATGGAGGGGACATGACTACTCAGGAGCTGATTGACTGCGACTGCCTTCTCAGTACTAGAACTTCAGGGAAGAAGATTTCCATCAAGGCAGTAGTGGATCTTCCTCTCTGCACTCTTCTTTTTACCATATAGAGGCTGGCTAGGAGCCAAGGGCCTCATTAGGATTCTAGGGCACATATGTTGTATGCGATAGAGGCTATGGAACCTACAATTTTCAACTACATTGCTACCGGTATTTAAAGACCAGCTGGCCAAGTGTCAGTAGGGAGAACTAAAAAAGTTTGGCTATGGTTCTATCTTAGCCTATTTCATTTTTGAGCGGATCCCCCAGTTGAGACCCCAAGAGGTTTTTACTGAGCTAAGGGCGAGAGACCCTCGTATGCTGAGGTGGGTCAGGATCATGGCTCGTATAGGAGTAGGTAGAGGGAAGGTGAATTTCGGGTCTCCATTATTCTAATGGATTAGTGACCAGATCCTCATGGTTGAGGATTATGCTTATGTAGGAATTGATTTCAGGGGTGGCCCTGACCTACCACTTCCACCTGGAGGGTAGTAGGGAGACATCGGTAAGAAACAAAACTCTAAGATAGCTATTTTTGTTTTTTGTCTTTTAATGTTTTTTATTTTTTATGTATAGTAACGAGACCTGGAATTTTCATGCAAATGTAGGAGCTGCACGACCTGGGGGATCATCCCCACTGGACAGACGAGTGGGAGCTCGATTTGTTCAATGAGGCGATGAACCTATGGGAGAGCTGGAGGATAACCTAGAGAGGTTAACTTTGGACATACCTGATGCATCCATTGATGATCTCTCGATGTGCTATCAGAGGCACACAGTAGGAGTGCTAGGATGCTTCAGCCGTCTGCTACATAGAGTAGTGCGGGCTGTTATGTTCTACCATGAGCATCACTAGCTCTTACATGATGCATCACTGAAAGATGCCATAGCTTCAAATTTTTTGTATGATTTTGTGCTGCCTGAAATCCAGAGTGCTCCAGATGAGGTCTCGTGACCTATTTTTGTAAAAACACTTAAATATATATATATATATATATATATATACAGAATTTTTCCTCCGATGTTTATATGCTTAAAATGGAAAATGTATTTACATGAGTTTTATATGTTTTTTACTGTTTATTTACAATGTTATGAACCATGTTTAACTTTCATGCTATGAATGAGCCATATACCAATCTAGGATATAATTTTCCAATGAATCAACAACTGCATTGTCTGCCCTAGGGATATGCCTATAAGTAATGACTTAAAACGACCTTTCTAATAAATGTACCCTCCGATAGAGACGAAGTAATATAGGGTTTCTGATGGTGTAAACCTGGTTTAAATGAAAAACCACCAATTGTGAGTCCATGAATACTACCATGTCACGAATGTCCTGAGATTCAGCCTCAGTCAAAAGACCTATGAATGCTTCATACTCAGCGATATTGTTGGTAGAAAGACCAATACAAACCACTCCTAAACTCACTAGATCATGTGCAAGGGAGTACAGAATCCAAGTAGCTGAGGCAAGGTTCAGGGTATGGTGGAAAGCACCATCGACGAAGCCATAAAAAGCCATATGATATGCATAACCAAAACATGGTATAAACAGTCTAGACATTTAAACTCAAAACCATATTGAAAGTACCAAAACACATTGAAAAGTCAAATAATATACATATATACAAGGTACCATACATGAATGATCTAGGCATAGTACCTCTTTAGGTACAACCCATTGCGAGGTTGCCCGAAGAGGATTCCATCATAATCCATGAGCTCATAGGCCCCTTTTTTAAACCTTGGAAACGATAAAAGTACCATACCACATCGATTCAAACTTCCCTTTTACTAGCTTATCATGTCTCTGATCATAAGTCAGGACTAGGTCACCTACATTAAACACACGAGGTTCGACAGATTTATCGCATTGCGCCTTGACGCGTTTCTCGTGTGCCTCATTAACCAAGGTAGCATCTCGTCTAGTTTCATCAAGGTTGGTTAAATATACAAACCTTTATTCCTCAATAGAAGTATTAGGGAGAAGTTCAATGACAAGTTTCAAATACAGAATATGACACTGAATAGGTAGGACAGCTTCTAGTCCATATACTAATTGAAAAGGTGTAAAACCAGTTGTTGTTTTCACTGAAGTTCTATAAGCCCAAAGAGCAGAGAAGAGAGTCTACTACCAGTTGGATTTGTGATCTCCAACCATCCAACATAGCATAGTTTTTAAAACTTTGTTAATGGCCTCAAATTGACCATTAGCTTGCGGATAATAGGGGGTTGAGTTTTCATGGCAAAAACCCAACTTAGCACTTAACTCTACCATCATCGGATTCTGGAAATGTGATCCATGATTAGTGACAATAGACCGAGGAACTCCAAAACTAGCTATTACATGGTTAAAAAGGAAGAGGGAGGCAGTCTTACCATCCTCTGCATATGTAGGCATAGCTTCATCCCACTTAGTGAAATAATCCATGGCTACTATGATGTAACCATGCCCCCCGACTGAGGTAGGCTTACAATGCATGAAATCTATCCCCCATTTGGTGAAAGAGCCAACATCAATGACGGGGTGTAACAGAGCAGGGTGGGTTCAATTTTTTAGGTAAAAGTATTGACAGGGTGGGCATTTCTTAACAGCCTCATGACAATCTTTAAAAATAGAAGGCCAAAAATAACCAGCGTGTAGGATTTTCTGAGCTGTATCCATCCCAGAAAGATGACCGCCACATGCCCCAGAATGGAAGTCATTAAGAACTTGTTCAGCCTCGGTATGGGTGAGGCATCATTAGAGAATGGTATCTATACCACGTCTATACAATGTATCATTGAGGATAAGATAGTACTTTGCGTGGTGACGAATGCAACAACGATCCTCATGAGATATAGTAGGATGAAAATGTTGTGTCTGGAGACAAATGATTAAATATCCATACCACAGGTTAGTTGTGCTTATTAGGAACAGAAATTAATCCGGGAATGAATCATTGGGCTTAGAATCTGTTAAAGCACATGGAAGATCACACATTAGCTCAGCAAAAACTAATGACTTCTTGGAAGTAGCTTTGGCAAATTCAAGAACAAACTCCTATAGGATAACAATCCATAGGGAGTATTTTCCCCCTAGCACTTGACGAGTTAGGATGTAGTACATAGGGTTTTGGTTTATGAGTATAGTAGTGGTGTGGAGAAGGATGTAGTGATGAAATGTTTGGACAACAATGACCGTAGCCAATGCTAGCTTCTCCACATGCGAGTATCGAGTTTTTAAATCTAGAAGATTCTTACTGGCATAATAAATCATGTGTTCTAGGCTATTCTGGTCCTCTTGAGCTTAAACCATTCCGATAGTAGTAGTAGAGGTAGCAACATACAAGATAAAATCCTTCGAGTAATCTGGGGGGTGTATGACGGGTGAATGATTCAGAGCATGTTTGAGATTATCGAAGGCTCGCTGGGCCTGGTCATTCCAGAAGAATGGAGTGTCCTTCTTAAGGAGACACATATAACCATGCGTTTTCTTAGCTAAGTTACAAACAAAACGACGAAGAAATTTTTCCTTCCATTGCAAACTTCAGAGTTCAAGCAGGTTGGTTGGGGTAGGTAAAGCGAGTATTGTAGCAATCTTTCAAGGATCAATCCGGATACCATCCTTGGAAACTACAAAGCCCAAGAGATGTCCCGTCTCAACGCAAAAAAAAATTTGTGTGGGTTCAACAATATCTTGTAATGGTGACATCTCATGAAAATGTCTCTAAGATGTCAAGGATGGTCTTCCCGCAACTGTGAGTGCATAGGGAGATCTTCGAGGTAAGGATCCATAATATTCTTAATGTCATGAAATGCATAGGACATGGCATGGTAGAATGTGGCCCCAACATTATTGAGGCCAAAAGGTAACTTCTTGTAGGAAAAGGTTTCCCACGGGCATATAAATGTTGTTTTATGCTGATCAATGGGAAATATCTCAATCTGATTATAGCCGAAAAAGCCATCCATAAATGAGAAGATGACACTCCCAGCACAGTTATCGATAATCTAATCGATGTGTGGAGTCGAAAAGTTGTCCTTGGGACAAGCTTTATTCAAATCTCAGAAATTGATGTAGACTCAAATAGTTCCCTGCTTTTTGTTCACAGGAACAATATTCGATGCCCATTTCGTTAGCAGTATAGGATAGATAAATCCTGCCTTCAGAAGTTTTTGACTTCGGCTTTGATAGCCGCAACCTTTCGCAGATGGACCTGTCTCAATTTCTGCCTAACCGGTCTGGTCATAGGATAGGTTTTGATCTCATGGACTACAATGGATGAATCTATCCTAGCCATTTCTTCATAAGACCAGGCAAAAATATCTCAAAATTCTTTAAAAAGTGCTTTATACTCTTCAGTTTCATCTATTGAACAATTTTTCCCTATGTGAACATGTTCAATAGTTCCAAACTTGATTGATATGTCCATTGGAACCATTTTGGTAATGTTGCATAAATTTCCCTCAGACTCAATGTCTTGCAACAAGACAAGTGTTTGTGGATTGTCGACAATATAAGTACCCAAGAGAGACACAAAATCATTATTTTCCGAACTGGTATTGGGGAGGAACGAATATCTATGATGGTAATCCTCCCATACGGATGTACTTGTATTCATAATATCTATAATAGACTCGTCCGATGGAAAAATTTGGGAGAGATAATATAGAGTAGGAAGTGAAGGTTCTAACCAGTAGGGTAGGTGGTAAGGATCTGAGGCCACCAGATGAAGATCATCTGTAGGAACATCGAAAATAGATTGGATGGCATCATAAACTGCTTCATGCGAGTTGAGGGAGGATGTCTCAACAACTTGTTTACCCTTAGGATCATAATTAAATGAAGATATTATATTGATTATTTCTATTTCTGTGCTAGAAGGGGTTGATGGAAACATACCCATGAGGGAAGATTCTTTCAACATCCCTACCCCAATCGACTGGTAAGGAGGAGGGGATACTTCAAGGACACTCTTTCATGAAATGATCACCGCCACGCAATAGGTGGGGATACATAGCTTTCCTTTTTCCTTTATTGTCATTCTCTGGGGCCGTGGGTTCGGGGTTTTCCTGTTGGTTTCCGAGTTTCTTGTTTTTACCTTTTCCTTTCTTATTATTACTGGATGATTGCGTACTTTGAATAGCATTCACCTCATTGGAAACTGTAGGGTTAGAAGGAGCATGAGTGGAAGGATTGGGTTGTTTGGAATATTTAACCATTGACGGGGGCTAGATTGAACCAATAACCCCATCAACAGGAGTTTCTATAGGTGGCTTAGTCAGGTTAGTGCTGCATCGAGGAGCTTGAGGAATGAGGTCGTACAAAGTTCCAGACTAGGAATAGACCAAGTCTAGATACTGCACGCAACTAATGGATTGATCTTCAGTAAAAACACCCCCCATAGCCACATCTCAAGAAAATGGGTGGCAACAAATATTTCATGAACCAATCAGCCAAAAGTTGGTCCGAGATAGAAGCTTTAATGAGCCTTCTCCACCTTCTCCATTCATGAATATGATCTAAAATATGTGTGGAGGTGTTTTGATGCATAGAGGTTAAAAGGTCCGTACCCATTTCGTATCGAATGGGTAGCTGAAAGTGTGCGAGGAAAACAGTTACCAAAGCACTAAAATCCACAAATGAGTGTCGTGGAAGTTTGATATACCACTTCGTGTCTATTCCAGTCAAAGAGTGCTGGAAGAGTCTTAAGCGAATAGAATCATCCATCAAGGAATTGGAGGAACACCATAGATGGAAAGTCATAACATGGTTTTTGGGATCATCTCCCTGCTTACCATCGAATTTTGACATATCCGATGGTAACTTGACTGGAATGGGAGGTCATGAGGCATTGTGTTGGATAGGGTCTTTGATCAATTTGGACAAATCAGGAAAGTCCAAATTTTCTAGGAAAGTTAACTGACAATTCGGTTCAACATACTGGTAATATTGATAAGGCATGTAACCACCAGTAGGACTGTAAGTGGATTGATACACAGGTTGCTGAAAAGGTTGATGGGATGATGAACCTATAGAAGATGGACCTCCAGGGTTAGGGATGTTAGGACCACCAGGGCCATTAGGAGGATTAGGAGGAGGACCACCAGGACCTTTGGGGCCATCAGGACCACTAGGACCACCGGGACCACTAGGACCTCTAAGACCACTAGGGGGAGGACCACCAGGACCTCCAAGACCACTAGGAGGTGGACCACCAGGATATCTAGGACCACCAGGAGGTGGACCACTGGGACCTGTAGGACCACCAGGAGGAGGACCACCAGGATCTCCATAGGGAGGTCCTCCATCACCTCCAGCTGTATGAATAGGTATTCCCCCCAAAGCTGGCATGTAGGATCAGTTGGGTTTCCCCCATGGAGTAAAAGTATTTCCAGGATATGGAATTCTAGTGTATGACATGCCTGTAGGTGTTACGGAGAGAAATTCATATGGCTTGGGGTACCACAATAGACAGCTAGACTCCAGAAATCAATATTTCCCAATATGCAATAGAAATAAAAACATCTAACACTAAAGGATCGAACCTCGTACCTTATTCCGGACGGTTGAAGTAGATCCCCATTGAGCTTTCCAATCTTCAGCTTGAATTGTTATAGCACATCCTCAACAACAAGTAAACAATACAAGCATACTATATTTCATGGTGTTAGATCTATTCTAGCATATATAATCAATAATGTATAAGCATTTGACATATTCCAATGGATGCAACATTCATTCAAATACACATTACTGGACAGGAAAAGATATTTCTATTAATATGAATCAGAGATTACAAGTGACAACCTCTGATGGCACGTCTACGAACCGGAGAAACTGAATCCCCCACTTGGGCCTCCACCACCTCAATCCTCCATCACTCCGATAGCAAGCTCACTAACAAAGGCAAGCTTGGAAAGAACACAACAGTGCTCCAAAGGGACAAAGGGATGCAGACTCAAGTATAGTTCTGGCAACAATGGACTATAGTTTCGATACTCTCAATTCTCTCTTCTCTCTCCTCTCTTTAATGTACCAAGGGGTTCCTTATATATCTTCACAAGGGACAATGAAGGGTCGAATCCGAGCGATCTCAAGGCATATGGAAGGCCAGGAGTCGAATGAGTCGGATCCAAGTCAAGGAAAACTCCAAAAGGATTTGGATTATGTACACATCCCGATGTACGCGACTATAGGGGTCAAACCCACGTATGCACGCGGTTATCGGGGAAAAATCCGCGTATATCATAGTTTATATAGTTTTGGGGATGATCAATGATACATCAAAGGATAAAATGTGGTCCATTGGGTCTAAAGAGTCTGCAGCGGGACAGGGGAAGGCCATACAATGTGTGATTCACCTAGTGGGGTGAAAATCTCTATAACAGTAGGGGTAGGGTGGTAATTCATATTTCCTACAGGTACTTGATTTTTTGGGTAACCATATCCCCAGGAAGCTTGAATAATGACATTTTGTTCCCTTAAGGGTTGGTCTGAACTCAATGGAAGGTTAACTATATTCGTGGGAGGAACATAAACCATGGATGTGCCTACATTAGAGGCCTATCTATTATGAGTAACAAATCCACTAGAAGGTAACGTAGAGCATGCCAGGGGTTGCCCCCCGGCACTATAAGGTACTGATACAACTGGAGTTGAAGGTTTCCCCCCAACCCCAGAAGACCTAGGAGGACTAGAAACATACCAAACATTTGCAATCATGGGATCGAAAGTTTGACCTAGGTGGGGTGGAGTCTCGACAGGATCAATAGGTTTCATTGAATCAGCCAGTGAACGATATCTGTCTGGCCAAGGGTCTGTATTACGAGGAAGAAGAGTCCACATAGGTTCTTTGTGAGGGATTGGGGTTGCTAAGATATCATCTAGTCTTTGCATTCTCTCTTGAAAATCTTGTGCACGTTGAATAGCTGATTGAATTTGTCTATATTCCTCTTCACTGTATGAAGGATGTTTAGGAGAGGGCCTATGTACTCCAAATGAAGCAATGGCCTATCCCATAGAAGTTCCCCAAAACGAAGCATCTGGACCATAATCCAGATGAATAGGACTATCAACATGACCTTCCATAGGACCATGGAAAGAAGTGTCACCGATAGGAGGTTGTTGAGCCAAGGGATTTGTATAAGAAGTGAATTGGTCTCCACTTTATACAACTATACTCTCTTCCACATGGGAAGTAGTTGCAGCTCCTTGTCCGGTATCTTCCATTGGACCTTCTCCTGTAACGGGAGGAAAGTCGGGTGGTAAGCCCTGTGTTATTCTGGACCCTCTCAAATGAAACTTAGCCAGATTACATAGTCAATAATCTAACCTAGGGTTTTAAAGCTAAGAAAAAACACACCAAAAAACTTTCTCCTACTCAAGCTACATGCCAAAAAACAAATTCAAATGATAGGATGAGCTCAAATGGTCGATCTCTCACCAGGATTGTCAAGTAGGTGAAACTCAAGATATACCACAAGGGCGGCGTGCGTAGTAATCTCCTCGAATGCTGCTTTTGATGTATTTCTCCACACAAGACGAACAAAGGGATTTTCTTAGATGGATAGGGTATCCTAGTGGGGTCTCTCAATATACTCAAGGTACGTGGGAGCTCAAATCGGAAGTAGTGCTGTCTAATGCACAACCGTTCACAAGGGGCCTTCCGATATACAATCGAGTACATGAAGTACCTTTCTATATACCTTAAGGGTACATGAAATGATGTTCGATATACCGATGGTACATGGAAGAATCGCGTGAGTCCCGGGATGTAGTACAGACAAGTAACAACGGCTCCTATGCTTAACGACACCCGAACACGTCTCTAATCTAGCACTCAAATTTCTATACCAATTTTAAGCCTATAACTACCATTAATTTTAAAGTGGATAGTTAGGTGAATGCATGAGGTTTTGATAGAAAAGGAAAACCATGCAGATATGAAATGCAAGTTCATTCACTTTACCATTCAGTATGCCTAATTATGGGAAGGAGAGAGAGTGTTTTTCTTTTCAATTTTGTTTTAAAACCAAAAAAATACCCAAACAACTATACTAAAAAAACCTTTTTCCGAGCATACAATCAAACAATACTTTCTTCAAATCAACTCTTTTGAAAGCACACAGGTAGGGTAATATCTCTTTTCAAATGGGGAGGAAAGACAAACAACACTCAAATATGCATATGCAAGCTATACTTTCGATTTTTTCTGAAGCATGGAAAGATCTAACTTAAACTATTGATACTTTTTCCTTTTAATGAGATAATGATGAAAAAGAGACAAAAGAACAAAGGAGTCCTAGAATCTTGTGAGGCTAATCAGAGATCCAATGGCTTAGGCTCAATGAAAGAATGGCCTAATCTCAACAAATTTTCTTTTTAGAGCGAAAATAAGTCTTTCTCACACTTAACGAGAAATTGAAACAAGCAAACTGATCTAAGGGATTCTTTCTTTTCAGTGATATTCTATAACAAGAAGAGATCTAATCTAACCTATAGTTTCCAAATAAATCCTTCCAAGAAAAAACAAACTTACAAGTAGTAATGAACGATGAATCTAACCTAGATTTTTTATTTGAACAAACAAGCAATTTTCACATAAAAATTCCATATTTCAATCACTCAAGAAAGTTCAAACAAGTATGGACAAGACCAATTAAACACACCAAATCCAAAAAATCACAATTGTTTTGCAAAAAATTGAAAAAATCAAAGTCTGGGATAGGCCTACCTGGCACCGTGCAGATGAAGTTGTTGACAGGAGGTTTTGAGGCAGAACCGCTTCTTGCTCATTGGATTCAGGTAGTGGCACCACCTATTACTAACTAGACTCAGGTGGTGGCACCGCTTATTGCCAAAGGCACATGTGCGGTTCTCTATAACAACCTAGAACAACAGGAGAGAGAAAAATCAAGTTAGAAATGCCAAAAATATTACAAAAACTGATGAATCAACCACAATACAGAACACATAAATTTAAGGTGGCTTAGATCTGAAAATTTCAAACCAAAACTTTAGTAGATCAGATGTAGATCTGACTGCAAATATAGGAGGCTGGAGATTGGATTCATACAAGAGTAGTTCAGAAACTGAGGAAGAATAAGACAGATATTTCCCCAATGGAGTCACCAAATTTTTTACCAGGAATATATCACCTTCTATGGACAGAAGTCGTTCCTTTGTTTTGAATGGTTCAGATCCAGAACAAATGAGTGAATAACTCAGTTGAAGACCTTCCTTGAACATTATAGATGCTTGGAATGTAACTTTGATGAAGGACCTGTATACCTGTAAAACATTTCAAACATACAAAGACATCAAAGCTACTAGAAAATCATCTACACATCCATATTAGTGACTAACCAATAACATATATGTGAGATTAACGCAACAAACATGTGGGAAGGAAATCAACTTTGCATTAAAAAATAAATGAAAGAGCTTAAAACCATGTGCCTTAGTGTCGATACACTCCTTCATAAGACTATCATCTTGTCCCCAATAGCTCCAACTTGCTCCATAATTGCTCTCTGATGGATTAGGCCAGGGTATCAATTCAACAACATAACTCTACTATTCTTCTCCCTCCCTCAACCATGGAGCATGAGCTTGTATTTATAGGGCTCAAATGGATAGGATGGTTGAGAGATTGGTGGGTGATGTGGCCACAAGATCCTACAAAGAGGGATCTCGACCGTAACCAACCTAGGTGAGTAGGGATAAGGTTAGAGACGAGGCTCTTGTTCTAGAAGCCTTGAGAAACCTCTTTTTTTCACTTTTTACAAAGGGCACCGCTTATACCCCTTTATGACAAAGCAGTGATGGGTAGGAACCATGCCAACAACATAGGTTAAAGGAAATGGCACTGCCTGGTTCTCACACAACTAGGGTGGTGCTGCAATTTTGTATCTTGGAACCAACACCTAGAGAAGGATTCTCTTCAAGTTTGGGATTTGAGGGAAAATGTCTATGTTAGGGATCCTATCACATGCCAGTGACATATTTTGAGTGTAACATACGGCGGAGGACATTTTTCACCGTCCCAAATTGCATGGTAAATAAGGCAGAGGATCAATGCGAAGTGGGGGAAAGCCCCTCGTTCTTGAATGGTGGCGATCAATGACCCTGGAGGTCTTCACGGTGGGAAGGTGCACGACAGATAAGGGAAGGAAGCAATGCGAAACCTAGTAGATCCCCTCGCTTTCAATGATGTAGATTCAACAAAGTGAGTGACCAATGACTCTAATATGCATCGCGATAGGGACATGCATGGAGGATAATCAATAGGTCGATCGCGAAGTGTGGTAGGGACCACCTAGTCAGAGTGAGATAGGTGACATCGATGATGCAAAATTAGATCCTAGATCCTCGTGGTTCACTTCCTGACACACATATTAAGGATGGGAACCAAAATAGTTAGTTGATAGAGGACGCAAGCGACCACACATGCCGTATTTCAAGGGAGAAAGGAACTGAAATACATGCCATTGATGGATCAACAAAGTGGCAAACGTCAAATCCATCTCCGATGAGATCTCCTTAAGGTGATTACGAGTGAGGTCGGAGGTCAATTCAGAAAATGGTGGAGGTTAGAGCCTTATGGGTGGTGTAGTTGGAACCTTCACATAAGGGGATTGGATCGAAAGCCCACATGGTCACTTGTGTTGTCATCAGACCACTTAACTATGGCACAAGTGGAAACCTGCTAATCATGTCGTCTAATTTAGCTACCTGACTCAATATAAAGCCACAGTCGAAGCCATTCAAAGACATATAAGACCTTGACTATTATTGGCCAATTTCGGTGGCCACTCTTGCTCTGCTAAGAATCTTGGGAGCCCGATACGGAACCAGCTATAGATTTTTCATTGGGAAGATCCTCTATCTTCCTGGAGACATGGATCTCAGTGGGCCTTCACACATTGGTAATTCCAGCCATCGGGGTAAAGACGTTCTCTACACTAGTAAGGTCTTCTGATAATGACAGAAACCATGCAGGCTTAGTGAATTGGGGCACCACTGTGAGAGCAGTAACTGGAATTATCGGTCCAACAAACATTCCACCAAATCCCCCAAACAAGGCCATGGAGTCCCTGGCCATGATGCAGAGTATCTATTACTATAGATGGATGGTCTAAAAGGATGTTCTGACGCTGGGAGAAGAGAACAAATGGCTTCATCATCATTGTCTTGGACTCATGTTGTCAACCTCACCTACGATGATGACGAGTCTAGGGGGAAACCACATGGGCATGCCTCAGAGGAAGAACCTAGCCCCAGTAGGTCAAAAACAATGGCGAGTGTTAGTGCCAAAAATTGTTCTCAGACTACTAAAGATCAAGCCAACACAATCTCATAAACTAAAACTAAGTAAAACAAGTTTTTAGGGTTTTGGTTTTAAAAACTTCATCAGCAAGGAGGAAATAAACATCCATAAGCTAATACAAAACTGAATCATTCAAGTTGGATAAATTGGGGATCAAACACATCCCAATAAGCCATAAACATTACACATGAAATACTAATTCCACCCACAGGCTACAAGAATTTACATGAATAAACCTTTAAACATGAAATGAAATTGTAGACTAAGCAATCAACCAGATCATAAATGAAAAAAGAATGATAGGTAAAAGGGCTTATTAGTTTATATATAATCAATAATAGTCATCCACTTACATAAAAGTTATAAATGCTAGCGTGAGAAATCAAAGCTTTAAAAGCCTCTCCTTGAGTGAAAAATCCCCCCCCCCTAAAACTGTATGTTTGTCTTCCTTTTATCATTACAAAGGTAAAGTAGTTCCATAACTACCTTCTAGGTCAAAATTTGAAATAGTCACATCAATTAGTTACATAATAACTCAACATATTTCAAGACAAGTAACCCAAAAATAACAAATCGGATTTGGGGAAATTTGGTGAATTTCTGGAAATTTGGGTCTCAAAGACGCCTTCATATCTCTCGATCCGGGGCACCTGTGAAAAACATGAGAGAGGTTTTTTTAAATGGGTTTGTTATAAACAAAACCTCTCTTTTTTAAAAAAAATCCCCCCCTCAATTGATCATAATACGTGCTAGAAATTTGTGACTAAAACAGGAAATTATTAAATAATTCAAACCCTGAAAATAGGCCACAAAGATGAATTCAAATCTCTCAAACGATAACAGCTGTTACAAAAATGAGAAAGGTTTTTGTGGATGAGTCTATTGTGAATTCATTTTCATCACCTTGTAATCTACTCCCAATGATAATGATAAAAACAAGAAAAACAGAGCTGCTATAGGAATCTCCTCATGAAAATATTTGACAAAGGACTAAAAAATGAGGGTTAGATTATAAAGCAAACTTGGAATAAACTTTTATTATAAGTTTTTGAAAGCTTAAAGATATACATATTAATTAATAATCCCAAAATACAAACCTTAAAACTAAATTAATGAAATAATTCAACCATTAAAAGCATTAAATCCAACAAAAATTACTGATTGTCAAAATTTATTAAAATCAACATAAAATGTAAAATCATTTTAAACCAATGGTTGAAAATTAGGATAAAAAGAACAGATAAACTAAGAACAAGATCTAGTTATAACATCTGTCTCTTGCTGCGGGATGAAGTCCTCCTTGTGAGGCTTCAAGAACCTGTAGACCTTGTGCCTTATTCATTGGGTGATGGAGTCATTTACCAAATCTCTGCAACTTTCTCAAAATCTGAACACATACCTCTGAAATGAAAAAATACTGCTACAAACCAGCATATTGAAAAACATCTACGTGCTTGTATAGTGAGCTTATTCTGCTATTTACTCCTACTTCTAATCAGAGGAAACAACCCAATCAAGTGTAATCATACTTCCAGTGAAGCCAAGAAACCATTTGACTAAGAATCAAAATACCATACATGCTGTTGTTTGAGAAAACCCACAAAAGATGTGATAAATGCAATAAAGAGTTTGTAGGCACCTGATACTTATGACTAGAAATAGGAAGTATGCCAAAAGCTGGAGCATTAGAAACCTTTGAAAAATAAAACTCCATCCAAGAATCCATAGGATGATGAAATTTCCAATTTAAGACTTTAATGTATTCATTATATTCGTCATAAAGTGAAACATTCTCTTCCTCTCCATTGCTGTTCTTTTTAAACTTTGGCTCAATAATGGAAACCAAGGGCTCTTCAAACTGCTTCTCAACCTTTAAATAAAACCATTGATCAAAACTTGAACAAATAAAATTCTGAAAGTGACCATAAGTCAAGAATGGCAGCTTATTTCTTATATCAATAGTAAGAGGTTGAAGAGCAACGACTTCTTCTTCATAACATGATAATCTCATAGCAGGAACTAGGAAATTTCTACTATAATCCATTGAAAGTATATTATCATCTAAAAAGTCAACAAACTGATATGAAGAATCAACCCAAGCATCATTTATATCCTTGTTCATATGAAAATCTGAAAATGATGAAGAAAAATGTCTTAAATCTGAATGATACCTACGTTCTTCTTCCTGTTCATAAGCTTGTATATCTTCAACATGAGCTTGATCTCGAAGCATTTTGGTTTTAAAAACTTCATCAGCAAGGAGGAAATAAACTTCCACAAGATAATACAGATCTGAATCATGCAATTTTGACAAACTGGGGTTCAAACACATCCCAATAAGCCATAAACATTACACATGAAATACTAATTCCACCCACAGACTACAAGCATTTGCATGAATAAACCTTTAAACAGGAAATGAAATTGTAGACTGAGCAATCAACCAGATTAGAAATGAAAAAAAATGACAAGTAAAAGGGCTTATCAGTTTTTATATAATCAATAACAGTCATCCACTTACATAAGAGTTATAAATTCTAGCTTGAGAAATCAAAGCTCCAAAAGCCTCTCCTTGAGTGAAAAATCCCCCCCCCCCACTAAAACTGTATGTTTGTCTTCCTTTTATCATTACAAAGGTAAAGTAGTTCCATAACTACCTTCTAGGTCGAAATTTGAAATAGTTCCATCAATTAGTTACATAATAACTCAAAACATTTAAAGACAATTAACCCAAAAATAGCAAATCGGATTTGGGGAAATTTGGCGAATTTCTGGAACTTTGGGTCTCCAAGATGCCTTCATATCTCTCGATCCGAGACACTTGTACAAACAATGAGAGAGGTTTTTTTAAATGGGTCTGTTATGAACAAAAACCTCTATTTGTTTTTAAAAATTCCCCTTTAATTGATCATAATACGTGCTGAAAATTTGTGACTAAAACAGGAAATTATTAAATAATTCAAACCCTGAAAATATGCCACAAAGATGAATTCGAATCTCTCAGATTATAACATATTTTACAAAATTGAGAGAGGTTTTTGTGTCTGAGTATGTTGTGAACAAAAAATTCTTTTTATTTTCCATAATTAATTTCCATCAACTTGTTATATGCTCCCAATGATAATGACAAAAATAGGAAAAACAAAGCTGCTATAGGAATCTCCTCATGAAAATATTTGACAAAGGACTAAAAAATGAGGGTTACATTATAAAGAAAACTTGGAATAAACTTTAATTATAATTTTTTGAAAGCTTAAAGATATACATATTAACTAATAATCCCAAAAGACAAACCTTAAAACTAAATTAATGAAATAATTCAACCATTAAAAGCATTAAATCCAACAAAAATTACTGATTGTCAAAAGTTATTAAAATCAACATAAAATGTAAAATAATTTTAAACCAACAGTTGAAAATTAGGATAAAAAGAACAAATAAACTAAGAACAAGATCTAGTTATAACAACAAGTATGTTGAAAAATTAGTACTGTCAAAGGGTAGGATTGTCTTATCTAGTTTCCAACAACATTACCAAGAGACTACGAGGCCAGACGGAGGGCTGGAAGCACAAGACTCGCCCAAGCCTGCATAATAGAAAGGTGTGCATATCATGTTTTCTATTTTTGGTAATAAACAGTGGTGAGTCTGCCACCTAATGTAGTTTGTTAGAATTTTTGACGTAATTATTCTGGGTTAATCCCATATTTTGTAACCGTTTTGATACCCTATTTCGGGACGTATCCCAGGGGTAATTCTCATTATAAATAGAACCTCCCTAGAGGAGGATAGAGGTTGTACTGATTTACATTTTTGAGGCCTCAGCGCCGGTTTTGCAGCTCTACAACATTTTTGGGAAGCATTAATGAATATATTCCTCTGTGTTTATGATATTCATCATAGTGCTTGTATTTAGTTTGTTCTCTCTCTATTTATTTCATTTTTCGCATTTGTTATTTCCTGCAAAAATGATTTATAGTTGAACGAAAAATAATTCGCTCTTTGTTAAGCGCTATTTTTGCCAGATCAAGCATTAGTTCTGTGTTTTTTATGGTGGTTTTGGAATTCGTCCTCTATTAGATGCTCCACCTCTGCTGTTTCCCTTAATATTTTTTTCTGCTAAAGGTGTTGCAAGGGATTCATCCATCGATAGGTTCCCCTTGCCGTGCTGGGATTTTTTATTTCCTCTCACCACCGCTTAAAATATTTCTCTAAATGCTTTGCTTACTTTTCCTCATATCGCCAAAGAGAAAACCCTTGTTCATTACATACTGTAATAGCCTTAAATGTTTCAAGCTGTGAATCCATCGCCCAATGGTTTTGATTTTGTTTGTCTTTCGACTCTTTTATTTGTAACTTTCCTGTTACTAGCGGAAATCTAGTCTTCTGCGTTCTCGTTAAAGACAAATTTGTATGTGAATGTTACTGTGACAAGAGAGAGCCATCTCTAACTTCCTTGGATACAAGGCAGTCTAAAGCTGGTTTGAAATGGTTACCCCTGTGACTTCCTACAATAACCATAGAAAAATTACAGGGTGCTAATAGGTAGTGGCAATGCTTTGTCAACACAATAATTCTAGGTTAGTATGGGATATATAAAAAGGGGACATATAATTTTAGCAATTTCGAGGATAGGCTATATGTGATTGGGGAAATATGACTAGAGGGGGAAATAGTAGATATTGAGGAATGTGATTCCTCACTTCAAGGAGAAAATAGGTTGGAAAGGTAAATGTATCCTAAGCATGTCAGAAGGCATTGGGTGGCATAGAGTAAATTCCAATATAGTTGGGTAGCTTTTTATGTAGATCATATTTTGGGTCCATGAATCGCCTAAAGATGTGGATATGAAATGAAGAGAACACGGTGGGAATTATGTTGTTTCTACTTTTATTAATTGTCATCATGGATAATGTAGTGAGGTTTTCAGGTTTTGTTTATCTATATGTATTGTAGTAGGATGTTGAGTTGTGATTTTCATGTTTACCCTCTATTGGACCAATGTCTATAATTTTGATAGATGAATGGAATGGTGGTCATTCTTGAGAGAGGAGGAGTTATTTATGAATGGTTCATGGGGAAAGTTAGTGAAATAAATTCCTAAATGGGAAAAGAGTTTCTTGCTGGAGGAGGATATGTTACCCTTTACCCCCATACATATGGGAGAGTAAAGTGTTGCATTGAGGGACAATCTAGGATGTACTAGCTAAGGTGGAAGCATGAAGGAAGAAAATATTGTGGAGGAAGCCAAGGGTAGGGAGGAATGATACTTGAAGCATGTTGTATAATTGAATAGCTGTGGTTTAATATATTGATGATGACACATGACCATATCAAGGCATTTTATAATGATATGAGTAAGTAAGGTAGCAATGAGTCATATTTAAGGGAGTTCAAAAGTTTGTAAAAGAGGAAAGAAACAACTGGCTAGTATTTGAAATAAAGAGTATTGATGATGAAATAGAGCCAACTAGGTGGGAAGGGAGTAGAGAAAAATCCTAGAGATCAAATGGACATGCAGGAATGTCCATATAATAATAAGGATCCACCAAAACATGGGTCAAATGTGTTGCAATAGTAGGTTGTGTTCACAGAAAAATACAATAGGATGGATAATGGGAACAATACAAAAAATACACCACCTTAGGAGGAATTGATAGATATGTTCTAGTTTTTTAATGAGGAGGAGCATAAACAAACATACATGGTGCATCCTAAGGATAGCAGAGTTAACCCAATTTAGAGCATATCCCTTGCACATCTCTCTTCAAGTGAGGTAACTTTTGTACATTTTGGTAATCTTAGTATATCAGCACAACCTACTATTTTAGAGGGGTTAGGAGGTTCAATAATCTATAAAAGAAGACAATTGTATTCTATTGGAACAAATAATAATGGGCCACCCTCATCGAGCCTTCCAACAATATCAATAGTCACTATCTGGTATCTTTTGACCATGCCTTCTCTCAATTTGAATTTTGCATGTTGATGAAAATGATTATAAGTCCTGTGAATATATCTATAGTTCTATAGCTTCTTTTTATATTGTACCTAGGATAGTTGGAAATATGATACACTCTCTGATACTCTCCACTGCTTTCAGTTATTTGGTTTTGTAATACTCCAGATGTTAAGCCCAGGGCATATGTTATTATTTGTTTTGTTATTGTGGCACAAGGTGTTAGGATTATGGACTTGGAAATTATTATTATTATTTAATAAATAACTATCTCAACATGGAAAAATAACGACAATGGGGGGGAATGATCCAACCAATAGTTGGCATGTTGTCGAACTTTGACAAAGTATAGCACTTCGACTACTTTGACTACTTCGACAGGTTCAGTATTGGCTTCGACAAGTATGAACCCCGACACAACCGAACTTGACAACCTCAACAGGTTTCACACTCGACATACAACATATTGACATGCCTTGTCGACACCGATGACTATCGAACATCGGTAGAATGTCTCTGCCTTCCAGTCATCTATGACAGTTGAACTTCCGAACCGTTATAACTTCTTTTGTAACTAAACACAACGGGTAGTCAGCCAAGTGTTTCAACATTATATATAAACATGTACATTATTGTAACAATCAAACAACCTTCATAGAGAAGAAGAAGTATATAAATTGGTTCAAATTATTGCATTTTGTCTGTGCGCATACTTTCTATCGATATAATGTATTTACTGCTTTACTTTTTCTTTTTCTATGCTTCCTCTACAATAGTCCTTGACTCGTTCAGCTGACTATTGTCTCCAACATGCACCTGGGAACAACCTGGATCATTAGTATCAGAGCTTGATATTATTCAGAGCTTAATTTACATCAACACTTCCATTGAAGTTATTTAACTTGAGGTTGTTCAAACACGCTCACAAACTTAGCAACACAAGTAGACACTTCCTTCGACTTCCAAAAATATGGCCGAAGAAGCAGACAATAGACATGCAACTGACGAGACATAGAAACTCATAGAAAAATAACTGGCTCTCCAGTGAACTGAAATGTTCACCCATTTTAGTGGGATTCTCATGCGATTTGCTTCGAAATCTGGGGAATCCTTGACGTGACCTCACTTCGATAAAATCAACCCCTTCAAAGTGAAAATGAATCTATAAACACCGAATTTTCAAGGCAATATTGATGTGGAATCCATCGACAATTGGGTACAACAACTAGAATCTTACTACTCCATGAATCAACTCTCCGAAGCAGAAAAGATCACCATTGCATCCTTGAAGATGTCAACCTCCGTACATTGCTAATGGGAGAATTTACCGACAAAAATGGAAAAAGAAGGCAACCCCATAGACACATGGGTAAAATTTGTCGAATACATCCCAAAGGATTTCTACATACCCAAGTACCTCAAACAACAGTATAAGAAGTGGCAGCAGTTAAGGCAATGGAAATACCAGTCCGTGTAGAGTTACACCAATAAGTTCTATGGACTCATGGCTAGACTTGGCATCTAAGAAGAATAAAAATTAATTGTCTTGAAGTACGTCAATGGATTATTCCTATACATTCAGAAAGAGATGGAGTTTTTGACTATCAGTATGCTTGTGGATGTGTTTCATTACACCATTAAGCTTGAAGCTAAACAAAAAGGAAAATCATGTTTCATGAACAAGCCAACTGGTTGAACATTTGACAAGAATTCATTGGTTGACTATGACAAGTCAAAGCACCCTTCTCAGCTGAATCCATCAAAACCCGATTATCATAAGAATAAATTTCAGAAAGACGAGAAGGATCGCATCAAACAAGCTCCTACCAAGAAATGGTGTGATTATCATAATTCATCCTGCCATGATACTTTAGAGTGAAAAGCTTGAAAGACATTTTTGGAAAACATTTTGACCTCCGACTTGTTCGACAAAAACCTGGTAGAATCTGACCCAGATGCATGAACCCTCTTGGATTTACTTTGATAGCCTCAACTCTTATCAATGAGGAGGAATGCAAGTGCCTATTCCATACACAAATACGGGTTCAAAAAAATCCAATATATATGATTATGGATATGGTATTCAGAAGAACTTTGTTTCTGAATATCTTGTGAAGAAACTTGGTCTTGTCACCACTCCACATCCTTAGCCTTACAATATCGGTTGGATGAAGGATGGGCAGGAGCTAAGGATCACACACCAATGCAGAATCAACTAATTCATTAAGCCTTTTGAAGATGAAGTACTCTGTAACGTGGAATCACTTTTTGTAGTCGATGCCTTGTTTGGGAAACCTTACTTGTGGGATCGGCATGGTACATATCATTCATGTCCTTAGAAGATGATTGTAAAAATTCAGAATCAATGGTACGACATACTAGAGAGACAACCCACAACAACGGTTGCTATGATAACTTCTAAACAAACAATGAAGCTTATCAAACATGACCAGAAGTTTGCATTAATTATGATAAATCCTCATCAATCCAGAAAGACTGTAGAAACGAGTCGACTCACCTACCAACACAACTCTCTACAACAACAAAAAAAATTGACCACATTCTTGAGGAATATCAGAACTTATTTCAAGATCCTAATAGAGTACCTCTACATTGTCAAGTAAAACACTCCATTAAACTTGTTCCTAGTTCTTCCTTACCTAACGCATCTATTTACAAAAGATCCATTCTTGAGAATGAAGAGATTCGAAGGCAAATAAAGGATTTGATCGACAAGGGTCATATCCGCCCCAACTCCTCTCCTTTTGGAAGTACATTGGTCATAGTTCCAAAGAAAGATGGCATTTGGCACATATGCATCGACTATCGAGATCTCAACAAGATTTTGGTAAAGAAAATATACCCTCTTCCACAGATATAGGAACTGATCAACAGTCTGAAAGGTGCTAAGTTCTTTACGAAACTCGACCTTAACTCGGGATATCACCAAATTTTGATCGAGTCCATCGATGTATGGAAAACAACTTTCAAGACTAAGTAAGGATTTTTTGAATGGTTATTCATGCCTTTCGGCTTAACCAATGCACCTGCAACCTTCATGAGATATATGGATGACCTTCTACAAACCTTCATTGACAAGTGTGTCACTGTCTATCTTAACAATATCTTTATTTTCAGTCGATCATGGGAAGAACATGTCAAACAACTTCGACAAGTATTTGACACTCTCCAACAACATCGAATATATTTGAACATGGAAAAATGGTCATTTTTGATGACCAACATCAAATATTTCGGGTATTTAATTGACTCTACAAGAATTCATGTTGACCCATAAAAGTACAAATCCTCAAAGATTGGCCCATTCCTCAAAAAATTCATGAACTAAGAAGTTTTCTTGCTTTGGAAAATTTCTACCAATGGTTCATACTTGGATTTAGTCACAACGCATGGATTTTGAATTAGTTGACTAAAGGAAATGGGAAAAATGTCTTCAAATGGACACCGACACAACAACACTCTTTTGATAAACTGAAAAACAAGCTTTGTACTACACCAGTACTTGTGTTACCTGATTTGCATCAACCTTTTGAGATTGAGACGAACGCATCAAACTATGCCCTCGACGTAGTGATCAATCATTTGGGTCACCTAGTTGCGTTTCATTCCAAAATTCTCAACGACACTGTTAGAAGGTATTCGACATATGAAAAATAACTGTATGTCATTGTGCAAGCTCTTAAGCAATTAAGACACTACATTCTTGGGCATCCTCACTAACCATAAACCTTTGCATTTCGCTCCTTCTAAGTTGAAACTACAGACAATTCGACAACTCAAGTGGATTAATTACCTACAATAGTTTCAATTGTTAATTAAATGTCAGAAAGGAAAATCCAATTCCGTAGATGATTGTCTCAGCTGACATCCCATTACTCTACTGTCTACAGTGATGAGTATGTAAGGTTATAACACCACTACTTGGCCATAATTGTATTTGGTATACTGTGACTTCTATGCAATTTATTGACAGCTTCAGGTCGACACATTGTATACTACAGACTACTTCTTGAATGAAACCTTGCTATACAAGCTTGGACAACTTTGTGTACCAACAGAAGCTCATATGGGATGCACACTACAACAAGACTATAGGACATTTTGGAGTCACAAAAATAATATTTATCCTCTAGAAGTATTTTTACTGGCCTTCACTTAAATCTGACATCAATAAGTACATTCGATCATGCGTGGTTTGTGCCATTGCTAAGCTGCTGAATCGATGACAAGGAATGCACACACCCCTTCCAGTTCCTAGTCGACCATGGGAATCTATTTCTATGGAATACTTGATGGGATATCCTACCACCAAATATCAGCATGACTTGATCTTAGTAGTAGTCGACATATTTTCCAATATGGCTGTACTTATACCATGCAAGAAGACTATGACAACACAATAGAATTCTTAGCTCTTCTTCAAACATGTTTGGAAGCATTATGGTATCCCAACGACCATTATCTCCGATAGAGATGCTATATTTGTAAACTCCTTTTGGAAAAATCTCTGGAAGCAATTTGACACAAGACTTTCTTTGTCAACAACCTTCCATCCACAAATAGACGAAAGTTTTAAATTGCTTGGTAGTACAACTGCTTTGCATGTACAACCACAATCATCGTCGAACACGGGTGTTACATTATTGAATTATTGATCTAAAGGAAAATGAGAGAAATTGAAAGGTAGAATTGTGCAGTGGAATATCAAGAACAATGTACATTGAATAAGAAATATTTGAGACAAATATGATAAGAATTGATCAATTAATTACAACATTAATATTCATTATTCCCAACAGTGTTACAATAAGGAGAATTTGAATCATGTGGATAAGATTTGAATCTACCAACTAAACCTGACTAATTGGCTAACTGAGAATGTCTAAATCACTACATGGGAGCCACTAGTCTAACTCCTGATGTCTAAATCAGTTCGACAATCAGTTAAACTAGTTAAACCAATTAAACTAATGAGGTAGGTGGGAAAAGGCATCACTTCCCCTTGAAACCATGTAAAAATGGCACCAGAATAACTAAGAGTGATCTATCTAAATGTAACTAGAGGTTGACTCAGCATAATTAACTACCTACCACAACCAACTGATGGAGGCTACTGGTGGCACTCAGAGTGGCTCCTATAATTTAGGGATTGGTCTCATAGGCACATAAACTCATGCATGAACATGCAATAGGTGGAAATTAACCTCTATATGTGTTCTCCAAACTCTAGTACAGTAATAATGTATCCCTAATATAGACAAGATGATCAAATAGACTATAATGGACAAGGGAGAATTATATAATCCTAACACCCCCCTTAATCCTGACCTGGACAACTTTGGGCCCTGGAAACTAGGCCAAAAGTCACCCATACAATCTAATGAAAAATAAAACATATTAATAAACTAAGGAAAATGGGGAAAACCTCATGGGACCCCCCCCCCCCTCAAAATAAGCAGGAACAAGAAAACACGCTATACTTAGGAGAAAATTTTCCTCTTTGGGTAATAACTTGTAAAAATTTTGCTACAATTTGTAGCTCTATGGGGAAACCATGCACAATCATGGTTCTTCTGTGCGTCAACATCTTGGGACTATGCATTTGAACCTTTCCATTTTCTTCTAATATGCTGAATGTTTCTTTTGTATCTTCTTTCTGGAGGAGAAATGAAATCATCCATTTTGTTATTCAGTGGGCCAAACTGTGGATCATTCGCTATCATCAAGTAGAATCTTCTTGGAAGTTTGTTGCACCACTCTATAGGTAGCGAATCTATGTGAGAGAGTACAGTATAATCATTCTGATACTGGGACCTTGTTTTTCTTCTATCATCTAGATCCCCAACATCATTCCCAACTGCTTCAATGAGATTTTCAGCCCATTTAGGATTTCGATTCGGAATAGGAGATGGATATGGATATGGATCATCTTGAGGTACAATCTCAATATCAAGATCATGTTTATCTTATTCCTCATCTTCTAAAACTGAAATATTAGACAACATATCATTATATGCAAATGGAGATGAAAGAGAGTTTATACCTCCCCTTTTGAATGGCTGTTGAGATTGTGTTGGAGTTGAATATGGCAGAAAGTGTGAGAATTCATATGCCTTGGAAGCATGGTTTACAACACCCTTGTCTATAATATTCCCAGTTGAGATATATGATATATCCACTGAGTCAGGACCAAATACAACTTGCTTTGGAGAGCTAGTATGTGTCATTTGATAAACAGATAACAGATTTGCTGCAAGAGAGGGCACAAAGAGTACATTCCTGAACTCACCATGTTGTATTTTAATAGAACCTATACCTACAACTGGGATTTGTGAATTATCCTCCATATGAATACTAGGTCCTCTGGAGATATTGAGAGTGGTGAAGGATTCCCTGGATGCAACCATGTGGTTGGATTCTCCCAAATCTATCAAATAGGACTTTGAATGAGTGAGGCTTTCCTTCAAGGCATGGCCCCTCTCATGATCTTCTGTCAGTTGTCCATCATCATACTTCTTTACTCTCTGTGGAAGATCAATATTGTTCTGTTCAAGGAGTGTTGACGTAACGTACGGCATTTGACGTAATGCACATATGTGTCAGAATGCAATGATGAAAAGTAATGTACCTTTTGAATTATTTTAGCATCGTCGAATTTTCAACGTCATTAGCGTAGGTTTTTCGACGGAGGTAAAGTCATCGGTTATGTGATGGTGACATGTTGAATTTATGACGGGTGCTATTGTTGGATATCCGACACTATGGTTTCGAAAATGTGACGAGGCTGTCATCGGAGATCCGACAATAGAGTGTCATATTTTGGACGTGTTTGGGCTATTTTTTGAAATAATATGATGACATATTTCAAATAGTTTGACCCACATTTCCAATGGTAACTATGTTCACATCGTCGGATATTTGATGACTGTGCAGATATAAATTAAAACATTTTGAAACATTCCGACATGATTTCTATAGAAGCGACATAAGGTTTGCGGAAATTATTTATTCCTCAATGGACGGTTTCAGAAATTGTTTTAATCTTTAACGGGCGGTTGAGGGAAAAAAAATTCTTCGACAGACTGTTTGCGGGAATTTTTTTATTCTTCGACAAACTTCCGTTTGAAAAAATTGTGATGCATGGAACTTTATATTTTAAGATTGTTGATAGTATTCATTCACGAAGTTTGTTACAAAATGTCAAATAGAAATATTCCCGATCAAAACAAAAACAATTGACAATTGCTTGCTAGACTATGGGATGAATTGAAACGAAGGGGTGATGGAAAATGTTATTGTCCATGTACTCACTACAGGGGATTTAAGAGGAGAATAATATTGATCTCAACATCCATAAAACATTGCAGGGAACATGGACATGCTGAGGGGGGGAATGAATATCATCCATTTGTAGGTTTAGCATTATAAAGTTTTTTATATTCTTTGCTTTGGTAAATGTATGTATTAATTTAATATTTCATATATTAATGTATATCTATTGATGTTTCCATGTATTTATAAAGGAAAGACACCCTACGACATATCATCCAGAGGAAGTGCTTTCAGAACAAGTTCTGGATCAAGATCATGGAGCGTCTATGTTTAATGGAGAACAAGTGAATGATCATATTGAACAAGATGATCATAATGATAACGTAGTTGAAGATGATGGTAAAAATACTTTGATCCATGATTCATTTAATGTTAGAATGGATGATGACAATGACGATGATAATGAAAATGATGATGACTTTGATGATGTTCACGATATATCTCTTCTCGATAAGGCATATGAACCCCTTTATGAAGGCTCCAAAATAAATCTTCTCTTTGTTGTATTGTTGATAATGAACTTGAAGGTTATGAATGGTCTTTCAAACATAGCAATCACACAAATGCTAAGGTATGTAAAATAATCCATTACATATATAGGATCATGATAAAGTTTATCTGTATTCCTCTAATAATTGTATTGTTAACTCATTATTGATCATCGTACAGATGACATGTGTTTTGTTAATATTATTTATTTATTACATTAACTATATATATATATATATATATTTTTTGTTGTAGCTTGATAGCTGAATTTTTGTTACCACCATCAAATATTTTACCTCGCACATATCGAGATTTATCTTCCATCATGAAAGAGATTGGAATGCATTATGAAGCAATTCATGCATGCCCTGATGACCATGTTATACAATATAATCAGCATGAATTTGCAACAGAATGTATGGAATGTCATATAAGTAGATATCAAACAGATAAAGTAACAAAAAAGGTGCCTCAGAAGGTTCTTCGTTATATTCCCATCATTCCACGTTTGCAATGACTATTCAGGTGCAAAAACATAGCGCAATTTATGGATTACCATGCCAGGAATAGAAGTCAAGATGTTGTTATCCGAATACTTGCATATGGTTCTTCTTTTAGAGATATGGAGGAAAAGTGGCCTCACTTTAAAGAAGAACCACATAATCTTAGGATTTCTTTGGAAGCATATGGTGTTAATCCATTTTCATAGATCAAATCCATTTACACGGTGTGGCCTATTTTTGTTATCAACAATAACATTCCTCCATGGTTATCAATAAAGAGGGAGCACATAATGTTGTTGATGATTATTCCAGGTATTTTTTGTTTACAACTGTTTTATTTATAATGTAGTTGTGGCATCTCATTTGTCATATTATGTTTCCTAATTATATTTATATATATATATATATATATATATATTTATTTATTTTACTCTTGTGCATGTTTTATATATCTTAATGGTTCTCATAAT